>BQMB01002420.1:0-133329 GCA_027943415.1 Closterium sp. NIES-67
TCTACACGCCTCCCTCCCTACTGTTCTGCCTCACCATTGTTCGTTCCTCCCCAATATTCTGCCCTCCCCACTGTTCTGCCCACTCCAGTGTTCCGCCCACCCCACTGTTCTGCCCACCCCACTGTTCTGCCCACCCCACTGTTCTGCCCACCGTATTGTTCTGCCCTCCCCACAGTTTTTGCCTCCCCATTTTTCTGCCCTCATCCCAGTTCCGTCCCCCCCAATGTTCTCCCCTCCCACTGTGTTGCCCTCCCCACTGTTCTGCCCTCCAACTGTACTGCCCTCCCCACTGTTCTGCCCCCCCCCCTCCCCCTCTCTGTCCACCTCTTCAACTCCGCCCATCCCTCTCCCCCCTTCTCTGCCCACCCCACATCTCTCCCTCTCTATCCTATGGAAGGCCCCTCCATACTTTGCCATATGTGTTCTCGCATCCTCCCTTCTCATTTCCCGTGCTCACCTTCTACATGCTATGCTCACCCCTCATCTCCTTTGCCCTCTCCAAAACTCCTATGCTCGCGCCGTCTATCCCATTCTCTCCCCCCCCGTGTCGCATTCTCTCCCGCCCTCTTTCGCCCACGCTTGGGTTTCTGCAGCAACCACGGAATTGATGTGGCCGAGTAGGGTGTTGATGAAGTACCCATATATTGGTGGGTTGGTGGAGTTGTGAGCTCACAAGGATGTCTGGAGTGTTGATGATACGGAGATTGTTTAATGACTCTGCACCACCCCAGTATTGCTGCTGTGCATGTGGTGGACTCGATTGCGCTCATATATTTCATTTGGGCACTTTGAATAGTATTATTCATGATTAGGGGAGGGGAGGCTTCTCAAATCGCTACCTGATGTATCATATCATATCTGAGAAAGGCATTTATAGTGTTGCAAATCAGCGATAATATCTCTCCAACCACTAAAACCGGCCCCATACGGCGATCTCCATGGAGGCTCTTGTCTTTGTTCACTGCAGAGGAAGGGCAGCGTGGGATAGGGGGGGATGTGCACGGTGAAGAAGTGTGTAGGGAGATGGGCATTGACGGAGAGTATGGGATGGGGGGAGAGGGTGAGAATGGGTGTAAAGAGAGGGTTGGGGCATGGGAGGGTGGGCACATAGAAGGCGTATGAAGGGACCTGGGTTGGTATCACGCCGAGGGCTGGACAGGCAGCGAGAGGGGGATGGGGATGGGCAGGGATAAGGAGTACGATGTGTTTGCGAACTCTGGGCAGAGTGGAGGTTTGGAAGCAATGGTTCGGGGGATAGCGAGGATGTTTGGCATGCCAACGACAGCTCTCTCTCCCTCCCCTGCAGCTCTCCTCTCTCCCTCCCCTGCAACTTTCCTCTCTCCCCTGCTCTACCGCCTCTCCCACTCCCCTGTTCTCACTCCTCTCCCCAGCCCCTGCTCACACTCCCTCTCTCCCTCCCCTGCCTTCACTCCTCCCTCCCTCCCCTGCTCTCACTCCTCTCCCCCTCCCCTGCCCTCTCTCCTCTCCCCATCCCCTTCTCTCCCCTGCTCTCAATCCCTCTCTCCCTCCCCTGCTCTCACTCCACTTCCCCTCTCCTGCTGCCACTCCTCTCCCCATCCCCTTCTCTCACTCCCTCTCTCCCTCCCCTGCCCTCACTCCCTCTCTCCTTCCCCTGCCCTCACTCCTCTTCCCCTCTCCTGCTGCATACACTCCTCTCCCCATCCCCTTCTCTCACTCCCTCTCTCCCTCCCCTGCTCTCACTCCTCTTCCCCTCTCCTGCTGCCACTCCTCTCCCCATCCCCTTCTCTCACTCCCTCTCTCCCTCCCCTGCCCTCACTCCCTCTCTCCTTCCCCTGCCCTCACTCCTCTTCCCCTCTCCTGCTGCATACACTCCTCTCCCCATCCCCTTCTCTCACTCCCTCTCTCCCTCCCCTGCTCTCACTCCTCTTCCCCTCTCCTGCTGCCACTCCTCTCCCCATCCCCTTCTCTCACTCCCTCTCTCCCTCCCCTGCCCTCACTCCTCCCTCCCTCCCCTGCTCTCACTCCTCTTCCCCTCTCCTGCTGCCACTCCTCTCCCCATCCCCTTCTCTCACTCCCTCTCTCCCTCCCCTGCTCTCACTCCTCCTCCCCTCTCCTGCTGCCACTCCTCTCCCCATCCCCTTCTCTCACTCCCTCTCTCCCTCCCCTGCCCTCACTCCTCCTTCCCTCCCCTGCTCTCACTCCTCTTCCCCTCTCCTGCTGCCACTCCTCTCCCCATCCCCTTATCTCACTCCCTCTCTCCCTCCCCTGCCCTCACTCCTCCCTCCCTCCCCTGCTCTCACTCCTCTTCCCCTCTCCTGCTGCCACTCCTCTCCCCATCCCCTTCTCTCACTCCCTCTCTCCCTCCCCTGCCCTCACTCCTCCTTCCTTCCCATGCCCTCACTCCTCTTCCCCTCTCCTGCTGCCACTCCTCTCCCCATCCCCTTCTCTCACTCCCTCTCTCCCTCCCCTGCCCTCACTCCTCCCTCCCTCCCCTGCTCTCACTCCTCTTCCCCTCTCCTGCTGCCACTCCTCTCCCCATCCCCTTCTCTCACTCCCTCTCTCCCTCCCCTGCTCTCACTCCTCTTCCCCTCTCCTGCTGCCACTCCTCTCCCCATCCCCTTCTCTCACTCCCTCTCTCCCTCCCTGCCCTCACTCTCCTTCCCTCCCCTGCTCTCACTCCTCTTCCCCTCTCCTGCTGCCACTCCTCTCCCCATCCCCTTCTCTCACTCCCTCTCTCCCTCCCCTGCCCTCACTCCTCCCTCCCTCCCCTGCTCTCACTCCTCTTCCCCTCTCCTGCTGCCACTCCTCTCCCCATCCCCTTCTCTCACTCCCTCTCTCCCTCCCCTGCCCTCACTCCTCCTTCCTTCCCATGCCCTCACTCCTCTTCCCCTCTCCTGCTGCCACTCCTCTCCCCATCCCCTTCTCTCACTCCCTCTCTCCCTCCCCTGCCCTCACTCCTCCCTCCCTCCCCTGCTCTCACTCCTCTTCCCCTCTCCTGCTGCCACTCCTCTCCCCATCCCCTTCTCTCACTCCCTCTCTCCCTCCCCTGCCCTCACTCCTCCTTCCTTCCCATGCCCTCACTCCACTTCCCCTCTCCTGCTGCCACTCCTCTCCCCATCCCCTTCTCTCACTCCCTCTCTCCCTCCCCTGCCCTCACTCCTCCTTCCTTCCCATGCCCTCACTCCACTTCCCCTCTCCTGCTGCCACTCCTCTCCCCATCCCCTTCTCTCACTCCCTCTCTCCCTCCCCTGCCCTCACTCCTCCCTCCCTCCCCTGCTCTCACTCCTCTTCCCCTCTCCTGCTGCCACTCCTCTCCCCATCCCCTTCTCTCACTCCCTCTCTCCCTCCCCTGCCCTCACTCCTCCCTCCCTCCCCTGCTCGCACTCCTCTCCCCCTCCACTGCACTTGCTCTCACCCCTCTCCCCTTTCCCCTTCCGCTGCCCCTGCTCTCCCTCCCCCGCTCGCGCTGCTCCCTCCCGCGCGATCACGCCGCTCTCCCTCCCGCGCGATCACGCCGCTCTCCCTCCTGCGCGACCACGCCGTTCTTCCCGCGCGCTGACGCCGCCCTCCATCCCGCGCGCTGGCGCCGCTCTCCCTCCCGCGCGCTCACGCCCCTCTCCCTCCCGCGCGCTCACGCCGCTCTCCCTCCCGCGCGCTCACTCCGCTCTCCCTCCCGCGCGCGCGCGGCGCTCTCCCTCCGGCGCTCACTCCGCTCTCCCTCCCGCGAGCTAACTCCGCTCTCCCTCCCGCGCTCACTCCGCGCTTCCTCCCGCGCGCTCACTCCGCCCTCCCTCCCCTGCCCTCGATGCTTCCTTCCTACTTTCGCCTCAGCCACTAGGTTCTGTCGCGTCACTCCGTCCCTGCTATCGCGTCTCTCCGTCCCTGCTATCGCGTATCTTAGTCCCTGCTATCGTGTCTCTCCGTCCCTGCTCCCGCGTCACTTCGTCCCTCGGGATAAATTATGCGCGGTTCGCACTGCTTAGCCGGTCGTCACGGGATCTG
Organism: Closterium sp. NIES-67; assembly: GCA_027943415.1. Lineage (NCBI taxonomy): Eukaryota > Viridiplantae > Streptophyta > Zygnematophyceae > Desmidiales > Closteriaceae > Closterium > Closterium sp. NIES-67. The sequence continues at coordinate 3,985 of BQMB01002420.1, forward strand.
CGGCACTATCGCTATCATTCCTTATGGCGCGAAGTTTCGTCTAGAGCTTGGCTACGCGCGCGAGAAACCTCTTATGCTGGCTAGTTTCTAGTCACTGGTCGGTCTCGCCTGGGTCCCAATTTACAAAAATTGATAGCAACTTTCCCTTAGCCGTTTGTGCTGAGAGAGAGCCAGGGGTTGGGCTGCTTGGGCGAAGGTGTTTGCTTGCCTTTTCAACCAATCACGAGCCCTCTTTTACAACCAACGCGTCATTGTTCAGTTTCATCCGGGTGCATGGGGTTACCAACCTTTTTGCGCCTCGATATTGCTAGCAAAAAATCTCGCGCCTTGCAACTTGGGATCTGGGCTTTAAGCGTTTCTGAAGTGTAACACTACACTCGAGGAAGATCGCAACGGGTACGCGAGTCAACGGAGGTTACACGAGGGGGTGGACAAAGAACGCAAAGGGACTCGAAGGGTCGCAACTGGAGGTTGCGACTGACCGTTACAACTGCACGAATGGTAACCGAAGCGACAATCGAGTCGCTGTGCGACTCGATAACCGCTCCTGCAACTGTATTCTACAACTGCTTTACTTTCCTATTTTCTATCTATTGCTGTATGCTTGTTTCTTTAATCAATCACTTGTTCTCATATACTAGTACAAGGATTCAACTACTCAACTTCCGCTGCACTACTCAAGTCTCATTCTTCAACTGGGACTTAGTCTCTGGAAAGATCCTAAGGGCTTTTCTCAGCCCAACAAATATAATATATTTTTTCACAAATTTGTTAATTAAACTTGAAAACAAATCTCGTCCGATCGATCGTAATAGGTTGCTCCGCAACCCAAAAATCTCGTCCGATCGATGGGAATAGGTTGCTCCGCAACCCAAAAAGGCTTTTCGCCCTACATGCCCCTAGGGGCGTCTATCTATCCAAGGGTACTGAGTGCCAGGATAGCTAAGCTTATCAAGAAGGCCAACAAACTCAGCAAAAAGGCATGTAAATCATTACTAGTCAAATGCAAGTGCAGAGGTGGCACTGCTATGGGGTTATCTGGGTCATCATTTACAAAGCTCACTCGGCTCTCCCTCATCATGGTCCACAGGACCCATCATCAAATGATCCAAAGTACACTGGAGTGCCATTCCGTTTCTTCACAGTCACTGTGCCGTTGGAGCACGCCCCCTCTGTGAAGCGCATCAAGCACATGCCGGCGCAGTTGCTTGCCTCCTGGCTCTGCTCCGCGCTCAGCTTCTCCTTGCCCTGCGCGACACTCTCAGGGTGGCCCAGCCAGATCCAGTTCTGGCAGGGCAGGGTGTCGCCCGTGTACGAGGGCACGCGGCGCGAGTGCGCGCAGAGGGCGGCGCAGGCGTCGGCGTTCTCAGTGATGGTGCCGCCGATGATGGGGTACACCGCCAGGTCCGCCGTGCCCACCAGCGCGGGGCACGTCCGGCACTTGGTGCGCCTGCTGCCGCTGCTGGTGGTGGATGGTTTGGCTGTGGAGGCGACGGGCATGTAGCCGGCGATGCAGGTGGTGCAGGCGGTGGCGGGGCTGTAGCCGGGCTTGCAGGACGAGCAGGAGGTGTCGGGGTCGTAGTTGGAGGCGCAGCGGCACGAGGGGGTGCCGTCCACCTGGTGAGGGAGAGGCGTGGCAGAATGTGGGGGGAAGATGAGATGGCGAATGACAACCATGCTCTCAAGCAAGCTGGTGTAGGCAAGGGTTAGGAAAGTGATGGTGTGCGCCATCATCTACACACATATGGTAACTCGTTATGCGGTTTCTCGACTCTCATGCCGCATACCTTGTCGTATGTGCACTTGCCCCTGCCACTGCAGTCGTTGTAGCACCCAGTGCAACCCGTGCATGACTTCACCACTGCACGCCACACACACACCAGCCACAAGCACAGCAGAGCAGGGAGGCAAGGGAGAGTGCTTTGAGGAGCGTGCACAGCACACTCATGCGCCGTCCGCGCATTGCGTGGCGGCAAAGCATACTGGTTCAATCATGTGTAAGCCACTAGAGCCGAGCGCAAGGCATCCAGCATGCGCTCAGCAGCGGGACCACCTGGGTGTGCCCGCCGTACCGTAGGCTCTGCTCGTCTGCATGCCGATGCGCGGCTTCACGTCCTGCGTGCACACGTGCAGCCGGTTCTCTGCCCCTCCCGCCCCCGCCCCGCTCGCGGTCCCCGCCGTGCGGCTGCGGCGGTCGGCGCGCCTGGCAGCGCCGGTGGCGAGGAGCACGTCGGTGCTGGAGTTGGAGGGCGCGCGGTTGCGCGAGAAGCTGGCGCGGCACACTCGGTTCACGAACGACCCCGCGCCGTTGCCCGCCACCGCCGACGACGACGAAGACAGCGCGCCCGTGGCACTGACGTCCAGGTACACTGCCCCGCCGCCCCCCGACTTGACAGAGTTCTCTGTTGGGGACGAGGGGGGGACAGGAGGAAGGGATACCGGCACAGGTGAGGCAAGGCGGAGAGCATGGGTAGAGCAAAAACATGGCGGAGAGGTGGCGTGTCCACGTGAATCGTACCTACGTGTTCATTTAACCTTACCGCCTCGCCTCACATGTGCACCTCGCGCTCTCCCCCCCACCACTCCCATTGCCCCGCTTCCCGCTCCCCCTACTGCCCGCCCCCGACTCTTCCTGCCCCTCCGTCACTCCCCCTCCCCCCCCCCCCGGCACCCACCGCGGAAGACGCAGCGCATGATGGTGGCGGCACGTCCGCCCTCCCCCGTCGACAGCACGGCGCCGCCCCTGCTGCGCGCGCGGTTGCGGCGGAACACGGTGCGCTGCAGCACGTCCACCTGCCCCGCGAGCGCGCCCCCGCCCCCGCGCATGGCGACGTTCCCCAGGAAGACGGAGTTGAACACCGCCAGCGACCCGCCCGCCTCCAGCTGCACCGCGCCGCCGTCGCGCACCGCCCAGTTGTCCTGGAAGCGCGTGCTGGAGATCTGCGGGGGGGGGAGAGTCGGGGGGGAGATTGGCGCCCACATCCGGTGGACAGCCCGCTCGGGCGCGGGTGCGAGAGGGGGAGAGAGCGAGACGAGATGGCGGGAAAAGGGGCAGGGCGGCCAGAAGGCCGAGTTGAAGTGAGCAAGGGAGGTTCAAGGGCGAACAGTTGGCCCCCCCGCCGTATCTGAGCTCGTGTAGTGCGCGCACAAGGTCAGTGCTTCCTCGGGCACGCGCGCGCGGCGTGGCGCACCTGAATGGCGGCGAGCGACTGCTGGATGGCGCCGCCGCGGGTGTTGTTGTTCCAGCGGAAGACGCAATCGCGCACCAGCAGCGACGGCGCCACGCCCACGCCGCTGCACGACCCCACCACGGCGCCGCGCCCGAACCCCGCCATCTCCACCCCCTCCAACACCAGCGCCGCGCCGCTCCGACACTCGAAACCCTGGAAGCCGCCGCCGCTGATCACGCACCTGCGGGGGGAGGAGGCGGACACGCGGGAGAGAGTGGCGGTGGTTGATGCGCCAGCAGGGCCTCTCAATTGACGTGCAACCCTCACTCACTCCCTCACTCACTCACTCACTCCCTCACTTACTCCCTCACTCTCTCACTCCCTCACTCACTCCCTCACTTACTCCCTCACTCTCTCACTCCCTCACTCACTTACTCCCTCACTCACTTACTCCCTCACTCTCTCACTCACTTACTCCCTCACTCTCTCACTCACTTACTCCCTCACTCTCTCACTCACTTACTCCCTCACTCTCTCATTCACTCGCTCCCTCACTCTCTCATTCACTCACTCCCTCACTCTCTCACTCACTCCCTCACTCTCTCACTCACTCCCTCACTCTCTCACTCACTCCCTCACTCATTCGCTCACCTGCTCTTCTTGCCGCATTTGCCGACCACCATGAGACGCGTTCCGTACTCGAGTGCGGGGAGATCGCTCGATACCGCCACGTGCGTGGTGAGAGTGACCTTCACGGTGCTGCCGCGGGCCAGGGGGAGGAAGGCGAGCGAGTGGGGCGGAAGGACGCGGCCAGTGCCGGCACAAGGAGACGCGCACGCTTGAGTTTCAGCACACGTGAGTAGCGCGGGGAGAGGGTGGAAGGGACGACAGAGATTGGTGAACGCGGCTAGCGAGCAAGAGTGTTGCCACGATGATTGATGATCCGATCCACCGCCCTTCCCGCCCCCACCCACGTCCAGCCGTGCCCGTTCGACCGCCCCCAGCTCACTCACCTGCCCAGGTGCTTGTTTGCCTGCGCCACCGCTTCTCTCAGAATGAGGTCCTTGGCCGCCCGCGACGACGACGACGACGGAGCCCTGCTCTTCCTGCTGCTGCTGCTGCTCTTCAGCTCCCGACGCTCCTCCTCCTCACTCACACTATCCTCCCGTTCCTCCACTTTCTCTTCAGCCCTTTCGCGTTCCACCGCCCCTCTGTTTCCCGCCGTGCCCGCGTAGTCTGCGCCCATCCCCTGGTCAGGCTTCGCCGCCCCCAGCTCGTTCCCCCAGCCATCTCCCCGGGGGGGCGCCCCTTGAGGCGTGCGGATGGGAAACGGGGCGGAGGCGGAGCGGGAGGACCAGGGGCCGCGCGCTCGATGCGGGTGCAGCAGCTCAAGGTGGTAGCCGGAGCCGAGTGCCTGCGCTTGCGCTGCTGCCTGAGGCTGCGCGGGTAGTTGTCGGGTGCGTTGCTCGCGCGCGGACTCACCGACCGCGCGAGAGCGCGACAGCGCAGCGGAGGCGGGTGGAGGGAGGGCGAGAAGGCACGAGAGTGCGGCGGTCAGGAGCGCGAGGCGGCGAGCCGTGGCTCCGCGAGCGTCTAGCGCCGTGGCCATGGCGGGTGTGTGCGGCGCGCGCACGTGCGCGATGCGGGCTCTGGGAATTTGCGATACGGGTGGAGCAAGTCTGCTATGGCGGGTGTGGCGGAAGTTTGGCAACAGTGTGAGACGTGGGGGGGGTCGTAGCACTTTTCCTTACCCAGAATTCGTTAGTCTGGAAGCTGTTGGACCGTTGTGTTACGAGGCGATTGCATTGAGAGGGGATTTCTTCCCTTTACAACGGGCTGGACCTGGTGCTCGTGAAGAAAGACCCCAGCCTTGCTCGCTTTATGCTGTTCTCGCCGTGTCGCGATAGACTATTGAGGTGTCTTCCATGAGTCCTGGTGGGCTTTTACGAGTTGGCGTGCGGATGAGGTGCTTGCGAGCATCATGGCAGATCAGGAAGTCCTGAAAGGGCCGGATTAGCTGGCGTGCGGATCACAACTGACTGGGCGAGACGAATTTGAATTCCGCGCCACTTCGCCCCGCAGCACACCAGCCCCGTCCCGCCAAACGCCCACCGGCTTTCGACCACCCATCAACTCCCCGAAGCGGCAGCTCAAAGGAATCTCGAGCCGCGTATGGATTTCCGGCCGTTGTTCTGTGACCATTTCACGGCAACGGGCTGACTTGGCTGAAATGTTGGCCAACCTGTCAGTTCAAGATTCATGGACCAGGTACACTTCAGCGACATTATTACGCAACCTGAGGTTGTGATATTAATGTCAAAACATCTATGTATGTCTTATAGGCTAGATAGGTGCGTACAATTAGAGAGTACAACCCCTTAGCACAAAAGCACCTTGTATCTCTCATTCTAGTCAATGTTCTAACTCTGAGATGGTATCACGCGCTAGGTTAGGTCCTCCCCGCCCACCCGCGCTTCCGCCCTAGTCCTAGCCCTAGTCGCCCGTCGCTAATCGCCCGTCGCTAGCCGCCCGCCGCTAGCCGCCCGTAGTCCTAGCCCTAGCCGCCCTCAGCTGCCCGTCGCCTAGCGCCCGCTGGCCCCGCGATCGCCAGCCACGCACCTGTTGGCCCCGAGCTCGCCAACCCCGTGCCTGTTGCCCTGCGCCCGCCAGCCAAGCGCCCGTCGGCCCCGCGTTCGACAGCCCCACGCCCGTTGGCTTCGCGCCTGCTGCCCCTGCGTCCGCTCGCCTACACTAGTAGTGCAGCCCTGGGTTACTCTTGTTTAGTTTGTACTCTTGCTGACTGGTCTTCAGACCCTTGCCTCAGAGGTTGGACGAGCAGTGCCACCCTGAGCCGCGTGTCTCTTGCTTGAGACTGCCCCTCATCTAGCCTAGGGGGTGTGTCAAACATATATGTATATGTTACAATAGGCTAGATAGATGCGTACTCTTAGAGAGTACAACCCCTTAGACAAAATCATCCAGTATCTGACATTCTAGCCAACAATTCTACTTTGAGAGACCAAGCTGTCAGCAGTGTCGCTGATGATCTTTAGGCACAAGCGCCTTGGTAAAGATATCTGCTGTGTTGGCACCGGAGGCGAAATGTAATACGCGTGCCTGGCAGCACTGCTGTAGCTCGCGCAGGAGGAAGTACCGCAGCTGGATGTGCTTCGCTCTGCCCTCCAGTTGAGGCTCCTGACACAGGAAAATCATGACCCTGTTGTCAGCATACAGGACCGGGGCAGAGCTAGGCCGCTCACCTAAGCCAGTGAGGAGGAACATCAGCCAGCGGAGCTCCTCTGCCGCCATGGGATAACAGGATCAGCAGGATCATGAGACGGGGTAACCGAGACAAATAGGGTGGACACTCGGAGTGGGAGAGGCGGGACGAGCACAAGAAGGACGGTGAGACCACCAGCGAGAGGGGGGCGTAGGGTCGGGAGACAAAGGAGGAGACACAGGAGCAGAACGAGGGCGGAAATGAGCCGGGGACGAGTCCGGCGGAGAGCAGACTGATCCGTAGACAAGGGAAGGACACAGCGCTGGGGGAGGCGCGGGCGGTCGGTCAGGGGAGGTGTGAGAGTACGACCCCGTTACACCATTTGTCCCTTTTTCCTATTTTCATTTCTCTTTTTATCTCATCTCATTTGGTTTCCTATTCTCCATTTTCCATTAACCTTTGGTTTATCCTGCTATTATAATTATATCACCGACCAGGCTTGGGATGTACTGGTGCGCTATCCGGCGTAATCCTGCCGTAATCCTTTAAAGCCAATAGCCTCGCGTGGCTATACGCAGGGTGATTCTATCTTCTAGAAGGGTCTATTCCCCTAGGATAGGATAAACCTGGTTACCTGATGTACTCTGGAAGTATAAAAGCGCCTTGTACTAATCGATAGTGCAACCTTTCCTCGACACATTCGATCTCGTGACACTTGGTAATCAGAGCTTTTCTCACTCGGCCGCGCTCAACTAAGCAGCAGCGGGGATCCTGCCTCGAAAAACCGCCGGGGGCGACCAATTCGACGCCGATTCTGGTAAGCACCAGCTCCGCGTTTTTTCGATTTACCCCCTCCGCGCGTGTTTTTGAACAGGATGGCGAACCTCGACAACGCCGAGGTTACCCAGCAGCTCTTCGCGCGCATCGCAGCAGTTCAGGAGGAAATGCGAGCGGATCGCGAAGCGTGGCGAAACGAGTTCGAGCGAGTAACTCGACTAGCCGGAGCGTAGCACGACTCGACAACGGCGACGACGCAGCAGTCGCAGCAGTTTCTCGAGGCTCCGAAACCGCGCCCACCTGAGCCGTTCGATCCGAGCGATCGAAACTCCGACGTCCGCAGATGGATCGCCGGCATAGAGATCTACTTCGCAGCCGTCGGATGGAGCTTGCCAGGCTGGGACGGTCAACGCGTACGACTCGCGGCGACACTGATGCAAGGGCCGGCACTCGAGTGGATTGGTGGCAACAGTACCTTCATCCACGGTGAAGCCACGTGGCAGCAGTTCCGCGCCGACCTGCTGAAACAATTCGAGCCGATAAATTCGAGTTTCCTTGTCCGGGAAAAAATTCATCGCCATCGACAGTTCAGGAGTGTAGCACAGTACACGCAGCAGATGGAGGAATTTTATAACCGTATTCCCGACCTGACCGAAGGGGAAAAAGTACAGTCGTACCTCGCCGGGCTGAAGACCAAAGTCAAACGACAAGTGGCAGCGTCAAACTACGCGAGCTACAGTGACGTCGTATCGGCCGCGGAGCGCTTCGACATGGTCAACGTCGGGACACGACGGACGCACGTCGGCAGTACGCGACAGGGCGACTGCTCGGCTCACCCCACGTTCGCCGACCCGATGGAAGTCGACAGATTCGAAAAACACCAACTACACGTGTGATTTTTGCGGGGTGCCGGGTCATTGAATCTTCGACTGCAACAAAATGAAAACCGCACGCGCAGAGTATCGGGCACGCAACCGTGGCGAAAATCCTTCGGCCAATCAAAAGCAAAAAAACGGGAGTCGCCAGTGATTGCGGATCTAGCTGGTGAAAATAAAAAGATCCGGAAGCGGCCGCGGGATTCCAGGAAAATCAACTTCGACGAAGCTGATTCGACGCGAGAAGGAGGAAATGATGGGGGAAAATCTCCACCCCACGACCAGTCTTTGCCAGAGAAAATCGCCGAGGAAAAATATAACTCCGGGAAAAAGGACTCTGCCGAGACAGGGAAACTCCTTGAAGACCCAAGAAATTATAAGGATTTGTTAAAGTTATCGTATAAAAATGCTTTAATGAAAACTTGTAATTCTCGAGGGACTAGTGCCTTGGAGGAATTTCGGGACAGCTGTGGACTCCAAAAGAATCAGGAGTAGATAGCAACACAAAGGTGTGTACGGAATATTGGGATGTACCCTATGACCCTATCAATGAGACTATCTTTGGGTACTCCGAGCAACGCCTGCCCCTCGTGCTCAAGGTCATCTGCAAAGGATGACGCCTCCAAGCACTCGTGGACAGCGGAGCATCACACACCGTCTGCAACAAGGCAGTAATCGACCGACTTCAGGAAGAGTACAAGCCATCAGGATTCTCTGCAACGATGGTGGACGGCAGCAAGTTACTAGTGTACGGCGAAGCAGTGCTACACCTACAAATCGGGCCACTGCGCTGGAGACCTGCACTCCCCATCACCAACATCAAAGGGCTGGACTTGATCTTCTGGCGAGACTTCCTGAAAAGATTCAACCCCGAGATCAACTGGGTGAACCGCACCGCAAGCATCTACAACAATGGACGGAGAGTACAGCTACCCAACTGGGATGATACAGGAGATATCCTAGTGGAGACACTCGCACGATTCGAGAAGGACGTAAAGCGAACCGACACCGGGTTCGTGGCGATAGCAACAGAGGTGGAGAACGACGGAGAAAAGGCCTCGTAACCTCCAGGAAAGATCAAGGACTTACTCAAGGAGTTCCAAGACATTCTTCCTGACGATCTTCCGAACGAGCTACCGCCATACCGAACGCATCAACACGAGATCGTGGAGGAACCGGGTTCGAAGCCGACCTTCCGAGCACCATATCGGCTCTGCCCTACGGAGCTGACCGACATGAAAAAACAGATCAAGTATCTCCTAGCCAAAGGACTCATCCGACCATCCACTTCGCCATACGGTGCCCCAGTACTCTTCACACCGAAACCGGACGGAAGCCTGCGCATGTGCATCGACTACCGAGCTCTTAACAAGCAGACAATCAAGAATAAATACCCGATACCGCGAATCGATGACCTGCTTGACCAGCTTCGGGGAGCTACGGTATTTTCCAAACTGGATCTGCCGTCCGGATACTGGCAGATACGGATGACGGACAACTCTAGCAACAAAACTGCTTTCCGAACTCGGTACGGATCGTACGAGTATTTGGTAATGCAGTTCGGACTCCCCAACGCACCAGCAACGTTTCAAGCTGAAATGAACCACATTCTACGACCACTTTTGGACGAGTGCGTGGTGGTGTACCTGGACGACATCCTCATCTACTCGCACGACATGAAGTAGCACGTCGAACACCTGCGACGCGTCTTTGAAATTCTTCGACGAGAACGGTTCTACGTCAAACTGACCAAGAGCGAATTCGCCCTTGAGAAGGTCCAGTTCCTAGGACACATGGTGAGCGCTCAAGGAGTTCACGTCGACCCCAAGAAAATCGAAGCCGTACATACGTGGAAGACACCCGAGAACGTGAAGGAGTTGCAACAGTTCCTAGGCTTCGCGAATTATTACAACAGGTTCGTGCCACAGTATGTGAAACTCGCAGCACCACTCACGAATCTGCTGAAGAAGAACACGCCCTACAAATGGGAATCGAAGCACCAAGAAGCCGTGGAGCAGCTGAAACAAGCACTCACGGCCACCTCGGTACTCAGCTTGCTAGATCCCGAACGCAACTACGTAATCGAAGCTGACGCCAGCGACCAGGCTGTGGGAGCAGTCTTAATGCAAGACCAGGGGAATGGACTGCAACCAATCGCCTACCACAGCAAGAAACTACATGGAGCAGAACTAAACTACCCGATACACGACAACGAGGCCCTTGCCATCGTCATCGCCTTCAAAGCGTGGAGATGTTATCTCGAAGGACGAAGAACAACAGTCTATACCGACCACTGCAGCCTGAAATACTAGAAGACACAACCCAACCTTTCCAGGCGGCAGGTCCGGTGGATCGACTTCCTCGAGACACACTTCCACTACGACATCGTGTACAAGCCCGGCCACAAAAACAAAGCAGACGCTCTTAGCCGGCCTGCGCACGTTGCCGCTATTCAGATTGAAGGGATGAATCCACTACTTAAGGGACTCTTCACACACGGGTACGCCATCGACCCCGAAATCCCCTTGGCTGAAAAGCGACATTTGCTACAGTGGGACAGTGACATCGCGTACCGAAAAGGATCAACAAAAATCTGGGTACCCAATTACCCTCCTTTGCACCAGTTACTACTCGAAGAATATCACGACGTCCTCCGAGCAGCCTGCAAGGACGAGATCTCCAAATGGGACCTGCACCTGCCCGTTCTGGAGTTTGCTTACAACAACGCTACACATGCCGCTACTGGACAGACGCCGTTCTTCCTCTGCTACGGACGCCACCCACTCACACCACAAAAGCCGCCCACATCCGCTACACTACAACCTGCACATGATTTCATCACAACCATGCATCAGCTTTGGGATCGGACCCACAAGCGCCTCCTCGACTTTCGGCAGCAACAAAAGCGCCAGGCCGATCGCCATCGCAACGACCACGCCATCACAGTGGGAGACCAGGTGCTTCTTGACACCCGCAACCTGGACATCAGCCACCTCCCGTCTAAACTGCGACCTCGCTTCTGCGGGCCTTTTCTCGTCGAAGCGCAGGTTACTCCTGTTACCTTCCGCTTGCGTGTGCCAGCCACCTGGAAGATTCACAACGCCTTCCATGTCCAACTTTTGAAGCCCTATCGAGATCCGAACACGATCTTCGTCGGACGCCAACCGCCGCCGCCGCCACCCGTCCTCGTCCAGAATGAACCCGAGTATGAGGTCGAGTCTGTGCTTGCACACCGTCGACGTCGGAATGGCACCGTGGAGCTTCTCATCCGTTGGAAGGGTTATGATCCTTCTGAGGACAGCTGGGTCCCTGAGTCCGACATGGGTAACGCCAGTCGTCCTCTGCATGACTACCTTGTCAAGCAGGGTGTTACTTCTACCACCCAGCTTTGAGGGGGGGAAGTGTGAGAGTACGACCTCGTTACACCACTTGTCCCTTTTCTTATTTCCTTTGTCTATCATTTCTCTTTTTATCTCATCTCATTTGGTTTCCTATTCTCCATTTTCCATTAACCTTTGGTTTATCCTGCTATTTTTTTTATATCACGGACAAGGCTTGGGATGTATTGGTGCGCTATCCGGCGTAATCCTGCCATTATCCCTTAAAGCCAATAGCCTCGCATGGCTATTCGCAGGGTGATTCTATCTTCTAGAAGGGTCTATTCCCTTAGGATAGGATAAACCTGGTTACCTGATGTACTCTGGAAGTATAAAAGCGCCTTGTACTGATCAATAGTGCAACCTTTCCTCGAGTCATTCTATCTTGTGACAGGAGGGAAGACCAAGGAGGCAAAGGGTTTGGCGGCGACTACTGTTACTACCACTGCTGCTGCTGCTCCGCGCTCACACCAGGACCTCCAGCCGCTCCGCGGCTACCTCCAAGACTCGCCACGACAGCACCTTCAGGACCAGCACCCCCAGAAGTAGCACCCCCTCCAGAGAAAGCACCCCCAGTGCCAACACCCCCATAGCCCACTGACCGCTACTGCTGCGGCGGCTGTTGCTGCAGCAGCGATTGCTGCTGCTGCGACTGCTTCTGCGACGGGGAGCGGGAGTGACCAGGGGGGTGGGGACAAGGAACAGGGGTGGGGTAACCGGGAGACCTCGGTGGGGGAACCGGGTGTAGAAGAAGACATACTCGTCGAAGGTGACGTCATGCGAGTGGAGGAAACGATGAGACGACGGGTGGTAGAAGTGCCAGTGAGACGCGTCAAGGGGGAAACCAAGAAAGTCACAAGGGACAATGCGGGCTCTGAGCTTATCCATGCCAGAGGCAGCCCAAGACGTGAAACGCAGACGCGTCACCAGGGGACGTAGTTTAGAGAAGGATCGGTGAAACCTGCCGGCGCGAAGAGTGGGGCCACATGTTAAGCTAGTGATCGGCGTAGCGAGGTGGGAATGGCCACAGAAAATGGGGTGCGCTAGTATGAATCATGGAGGTACGATCCACCTCCATAACCAAACCGATGCATCGCTCAGCGACCCCATTCTGCTGTGGGAAGTCCGGCAGTGTGTACGACTGGGGGATGCTCTCCGCACTTTAGAACAGGCCAAGCCGACCGGAGGCGAACTCACCGCCACGGTCAGAGTGGAGAAGGAGTATAAAACTCGAGCCAGTCGCAGCAACCGAAGTAGACGTAGCCACCTTGGGGGACGCAGCCACCAAGGAGGACGCAATGTTTAGCATGAACAGGCCTAACACCGGGTCCCGGGGGAACATGGTGAGGGGGGCTACAATGGCAGCCTCAGTACAGACTGCATACCGCTCATGTCCAGGGAATGTGGTGGTAACGCAGAGGTCCTGAAGACAGCCGACACCATCCAGGTTCCTGGAGAACGAGGGGATGTGCAGACCTGTAAGAGAGCCTGAGGGAACCGCCGGACAGGGAAGTGTGGTGGAGCTACGTGCAACTACCGGATTAGAAGAGGAGTCGGCAAGGGAGACTGTTGCTGGTGTTGAAAGTGACGTAAGATTGGTGTGATCACAAAACAAGCAGGCGGATGCACCAGAGTTTTGCGTGAAGGAGAGCGCGATAGTAACGTCAGCTGGTGGGGCCCACTAGCATGAAGCCAAGGCTAAACAAGTCAGGGGGTCCTACGCCTAACGCAGCAGGTGGGCCTTGACTACACACAGCAGACACACCTAGGCTAGGCAACACAGGGTAATAGGGTTTTGTAACACTAAAGTTATCAGCATACATGGCATACAAAGAAGAGTGGATCTGATCCATTTCCATCTCAAAGACCGGCACATGGCGACGTACCAGGCTGTGCCAATCCGGGAGGGCCGGCGTAGGCCCGAAGCGGAGACAGAAGAGGTCGTCGAGGCGGCGGTAGGAGCGGGCGGCGGTGTGACCGGGATGGTTATACACAGTGCCACGAAGGGGACCAGTGCAACTCACCGATCTGGAGCCGCCACCCGACGTCGAGCTGCGAGGGCCGCCTCCGCAGCCTCCATCAGTGAAGCCGCCTGGCCACCACGGCGGCAGGGGCTCCCACTGCTGCTGCTGCTGCGGCTGTTGCTGGTGCCTCGGCTGCTGCTACTGCTGCTGCTGCTGCTCCTGCTGCTCCTGCTGCTGCTCTTGGGTGTCAGCCCCCACCCCCTCGTCTGCACTCCGAGTGCTCCCACCGCCTCCAACTCCCCCGCCTCCCCCGCCACCCCGTCACCTCCAGCACCCTTCCTTCCCTTATACCCCCCTCTGGAGTGACGGGGGGCTCTACCCTGACGAGGCTGCACCGAGGCCGCTGCGGCGGTCTTAGCGAGAGGGACAGTCTCAGCGACAGCAGCGGAAATGTCATAGTAAGTGCACTGGGAGGGAGCACTGCCTTGGAAGATAGGAACCGTGACAGTACCGTTAGACTGAGCGATAGTGCGCTTGCGGGTCTCTATCGCCGACAGGTTGGCGACGAAGCCGCTAAGGGTGAGGTAAGCGGGGTGGAGACTAAGAAAGGTGTCACGGGCAGTGGCTAGGTGGCCGGGAAGGTGCGTGGCTAGGACACGAGGAGCTAGTCACGAGAGTGTGCACGTGAGTGGCAAGATCAGCGACAGTGGGGAAGAACTCGAGGTCAGGGAAGAGCAAGGGCAGGAGGAGACAGCCAGCAGAGGCGGAGGAGGGAGTGGAATAGCGAGCAATGACAGCGTCTAGGTACTCCTTCGGCATCTCCAGGGACACTCAGACAATGGGAGAGCGTACTGATAGCTAGCAGCGTAGTGGCGACACACAACTCCCAGACAGAGCGGGCCAGCTCAGCTGCTGCAAAAGCCTCACGCTCAGCAAGCATGGGGGCGTCAGCAAGGGCAGCAAGCGAGGGGGGGGGCAGGGAAGCTTACCATCGACATTGATGGCCATCCTGGCGCTGACCCTTCAGTTGGCGGCGCAGGTCGTCGAGCCACGCCTCAAAGTCCACCGCACGTCCCTCTGCGTCAAGGCGGAGAGTGGCGTCTGCCATCACGCACAGCTCAGCAGGTGTAGAACGCAGGAGGAGGAGCAAAGAGGAGGTGGGTGCGGTGGAGTGCAGTGGAGAGCGGTAGAGAGCGGTGGAGTGAGGTGGTGTGCGGTGGAGTGTGGTGGAGTGCGGTGGAGTGCGGTAGAGGAGACGCCTGGCGAGGGTGCCGACGCAGAGGAGAAAACAGAGCCGGTGGCGAGTTGGGGCTGGTAGCGAGCAGGGGCCGGCAGCGAGCTGGGTTTGGCGCAGCTAGCAGGGGTCAGAGCGGCGAGTAGAGGCTGGCGCCGCGAGCTGGGATGGCACAATGAGCTGGAGCCGACGCGGCGAGCTGGGCCCGATGCGGCGAGCTGGGGCAGCGCGGCGAGCCGGGGCCGGAGCAACGAGCTGGGGCCGATGCAGCGAGTTGGGGCCGACGCAACGAGCCGGGGTCGTCGCGACAAGCTAGGGCCGACGCAGCGGGCTGGGCCGGCGAGGCGAGCTGGGGCCGACGCGGCGAGGTGAGGCTGACGTGGCGATGTGATGCCAGCGCGGAAAGGAGAGGCCAGCACGGCGAGGAGGGGCCAGGTTCGACGCGGCGAGCAAGGGCCTGCGTGGCGAGCTAGGGCCAGCGCGGCGGGCCAGTGCCAGCGCGGCACAGTGGGCTAGGGGCCAACGCGGAGTGGCGAGCTAGGGGCTAGCGTGGTGCAGCGAGCAGGGGCCGACTGGGCGAGGAGAAGACCAGCATGGCGAGCTAGGGCCAGCGCGGCACGGTGGACTAGGGCAGACGCGGCGAGCTAGGGCGGGAGCGCGCTACGGGGCGGGGAGCTCTACGATAGGCTAGGGTGGAAGTGCGGGTGAGTGGGACCTACCTAGTGTGATACCATGTTAGAATGACAAAGTAAACTCTACCAAGTACATACAAGGCAATGTAAGGGTTTGGGTTGTACTCTCTAAGAGGACGAACCTGTCTAGCCTATAATTATACATGCACGGCAAATGTACTGTATAAGTTGACAGGTAATGCCTTATTGAAGATATCAGCATTGTTGGCCTCTGAGGCCAACTGTACCACATGAGCCTGACCGCGCTGCTGCAACTCACGCAGCAGGAAGTACCGCTACTGGATGTGCTTTGCCCTGCCCTCATGTCGAGCCTCCTGACATATGAGGATCATGGCCCTGTTGTCAGCAAACAAGACTAGGGAAAACCAAGGCTGCTCTTTTAAAACGGCAAGCAAGAACGTCAGCCGACGGAGCTCCTGAGCGGCCATGGCCCCACATGCAGAGGGGTGGGTTGTGCTGAAGAGAACTGGAGACTAAACCTCTCTCGGATGTGTTGTACCATATGTGACTGGGAGAGTATGATCGTGCACGCGGCACGGTCAAGAGTGATCTCCAAGCCCAGGTAGTGCCTCAGCTCCCCCAGGTCAGTGCGGGTGTGCCTACTAAGTAACTTGGCCTTCACTGAGGCCAGTGCGCCTCTATCAGGAGTAGCACAGTTGAGGTCGTTTACGTACACTAGGATGCAGAACAAAGTCTGACCGGTACGGACAAAGAGCGAGGGATCAGCAGAAGACAGGAAGCCGTACACAGGGTCAGGAAACAAAAAAAGCACAGTAGGAGAGACGGGCGGTCGGTCAGGGGAACCGGAGGAAAGGCCAAGGAGACGAGGGTAGACTGTGGCTGCTGCTGCTGCGGCTGCTTGTCCTCTCCATGACCTCTAGCACCACCCCAGATACCACCTGTACTCTTCGAAACAGCACCCCCAGGACTAGCAACCCCGGACGCAGCACCCACCGAACCAGCACCCCCGGAGTCAGCACACCCAGAACTGAGTGCCCCCCGCTGCTGCTGCTGCTACTACTGCTGCAGCCGCTGAGGCTGCTGCGGTGGCTGCGGCTGCTGCTGCTGCTGCTGAGGCAAGCGCTGAGGTGCTTGGAGGATCAGGGCTAGGGGGGAAGGTGCCGCAAGGATAGCAGGCGCACCCCCAACGACGGGGTCTTCAAAGTCAACAGACTCCCCCACAGGCCCAACGGAGGAGAACAGCATATCATAAGAGACACCAGATGGGGCCAAGCGGGGTGGGAGGGGTGCAGCAGGCGGGGCAGGGGCGAGGAAGAGAGGAGGAGGAGGGACGGGAGAGCTATGGTGAGGGAAGCGCTGGTAGTGGGAGAGCGTCTCGTCGAAGGTAAAGTCACCAAAGTGGTAGAAGTGGTGGTGTACCGGATGGCTAAACAGCCAGCCAAAGGCATCAAGAGGAAACCCGAGGAAGACATAGGGGAGCATGCGGGCTAAGAGCTTGTCTGCGCTAGTGGCATGGACGTGAGCAAGGCTGCCTCAAACGTGGAACGCAGAGGCGTCACCAGAGGAACCGGTCCAGAGAAGGGTCAGCGAAACCTGTGGGCACAGGGAGCGCGGCCACAGGTTAAGCTGATGAGCTGCGTAGCGCACTGCGAAGGGCCACACAAAATAGGGTGCAATGGCATGAACCAAGGAGGTGCGAGCAGCTCCATGACCAAGCCGATGCATTTCTCAACGACCCTGTTCTGCTGTGGGGAGTCCGGCAGTGTGTACTTCTAGTGGATGCCCTCCGCACGACAGATTTGACCTAGATGGCCAAACTTGCCACCATGGTCAGAATGCAGACAGACCACGGGCAGGCGGCGCTGGGTGCGGGCGGCGAGAAGCCACTGGATGAGAGCGTCAGGCATGTTGGCCCTCCGCTCCAGCAGGAACACTTTGGTGAAGCGCGAGAAGTCGTCAACAACGTCGATGAGGGAGCGCTCCCTGCTAAGATCATGGACCGGGGCAGGGCCCCAGATGTTTATGTTTAGTGTCTATAGCGGCGCTGTGGTAGGAGGAAACAAGGAGGAGTGAGGAGTGACATGCTGCCGGCCCTCGACGCAGGACGTGCACAGGGGCGCTACTGACGCATGCAGGGCTGGGAGCGACGCATGAGGACCAGTGACTAAACCGTGATGGGACATGTGCCTAAGACGTGGGAGTGCAGGGTGACCTAAGCGGTTGTGCCACAGTAGGGTCGGGTGGGCGAGGGAGCGATAGGAGCACGACGCGGCTACCTCAGAAAACGCAGCAACTGGTGGGGACTCTGTGTATAGTGTGAAGAGATCGGCCGGGGGGTCACACTCAAACGTGGCTAGAGGGGCGCCCGTGGCTGTGTCCATACAAGGTGCGTGTCTCGCATAGCCTGGAAACTTCGTGGTGACTCATCGGTCCTGGATGTGACTGACACCAACAAGGTTTAGCAAACGTACGGTTGTGCAGACCTGTAAGGGAGCTAGAGGGGAGAGCTGGACAAGGGAGATTGGTGGTGCTGGATGCAACTACTGTGGCAGGGGAGTCTGGTAGAGAGATCTAGACCAGTGCAGGAAGCGGGGTGAGAGTAGTACTATCTTAGAAGAGGTAGTGAGACGCACCAAAGTCGAGTGTGAAGGAGAGGGCCTCTGTAGGAGGGGCAGGGGAGGAGCCTAGGGAACATGTAGTAGAGAGTCCTAGACTAGACATAGTAGTGGGACCTAGACCCCCAGGCCCCCAGGCCCCTGGTCCTCCAGAGAAACCACGCTGGCCCCAGGGCAATGGCTGCCCCGAGGCCTCACCTCCAAGGCATTCACCGCGTCCACACCCCCAAGACCCTACTGCAGCTGCTGCTGCTGCTGCCGGCGCTGCTTCTGCGGCTGGTGCTGCTGGCGCTACGAGGGGCAAGCAGCTCGGTAGCGTACCTCTAGATCGTGGAGCCAAAATCCACGGAGCAAAATAATGTGGTCCTCTAGGAGCATGCAGTCTACGTGCGGGCTCACCAGCTGTAGGCAGTGAGCGAAAAGCTGGGGAGCAAAGGGAACTGTCCGGCGGTCCGGCCGAGGGACTAACCGCACCTAGGTCGCCATGCCGAGAGGAGCGGCGTTGAGGAACTCTAGAAAAGAGGAGGAGACTAGTGAGAGGCGCTAGGAGTTGCAGGAGCAGAAACGAAGGTAGCATCAGTAGCGGCTGTGGCCAGATCGGCGGTCTAATAGTGGCGGCTAGCGGCAGACTGGTGGTAGCGAGTAGCGAGTGACAGTAAGGCGGTAGTGGCGGCTAGCTGGCGGCGGGCTGGTAGCCAGAGGTGGCAGGCTGGGAGTGAGCTGGCAAGCTGGCAGCGAGCTGGCGAGCTGGCATGCTGGCGAGCTGGCAGCTGCGGGCAGTGAGGTGGTGCGCTGGCGGCGAGCTGGCGAATTGGCGAGCGAGTGAGCAAGCGAAGAGGCTGGCGCGCGGACGAGTGGCCTAGTTGGCGAGCTGGCAGGTGCGGCTGGCGGCAAGTTGGCAGGCGCTACTGGCGTCGAGGTGGCAGGCGCTGCTGGCGGCGAGCTGGCAGGCGCTGCTGGGGGCTAGCTGGCGGTGAGCAAGCTGGCAGTGGCTAGCTGGCAGGCGCTGCTGGGGGCTAGCTGGCGGTGAGCAAGCTGGCAGTGGCTAGCTGGCAGCGAGCTGGCAGTGGCTAGCTGGCAGCGAGCGGGCAGCGGCTGGTGAGCTGCTGGCAACGGCGAGCTGGCAGCAGCTACGGGCGGCAAGCTGGCGGCGAGCGAGCGGGCAGCAAGCTGGCAGCGAGCGAGCGGGCGGCAAGCTAGCGCCGGCGAGCTGCGAGCGAGCTGCTGGTGGTGGCTAGCCAGCGCCGGCCGGAGGGCTGTGGCTGGCACCGGCGGTCGGCAGCAGCGGCGTGTGGGCAGCGGCGGGCGGCGGTGGCGGGCAGCAGCGGCGGACAGCTGCGTGTGGGCTCGCGCTGCTGGCTGCTGGCGCTGGTGGCGGGCGGCTAGCGCTGCCGGCACAGGCGGCTGGCGGTTACTGGAGGCTGGCAGCTGGCGCTGGCAGCTGGCACAGGCGGCCAGTGACTGGCGGCTGGCTGCTGGCTGCTGGCACTGGCGGCGGGTGGCTAGCGCGGGCTTGCGCTGGCTGGCTGAAGCTGGCGCTGGCGGGAGCTGGCGCTGCTCGGCTGGTGCTGGCTGGCTGGCACTGGTGCGGGCTGGCACTGGTTGGTGTTGGCGGGCGAGGCGAAACGAGCGACGGGTTCACGATGGGCCAGGGAGATCGGTGAGCCGGGGGGAGGCAGCGGCGGGCACGAGCTGGTCGCGCTAGCTGGTCGGCTGCTGGTTGGCGGTAGCGAGCTGGCAGCGGCGAGCGGCTAGCTGGCGGCTGCTGGCTGGCGGTGGCGAGCTGCGAGCTGCTGGCTGGCGGCAGCGAGCTGCGAGCTGGTGGCTGCTGGCTGGCGGCAGCAAGCTGGCAGCGGCTAGTGGCGAGCTGGCGGTGGCGAGCTGGCAGCGTCGGTCTCGCAGCTGCTAGGGAACGAGTTGGCGGCGGCTAGCTGGCTGACGCTAGGGGGGGTGGGGGGGGGCGCGTGGGGGGGGGTTGTGAGAAGGGGGGTCGAAACCTAGCTCGAGATGCCATGTCAGAATAGGGAGAAAAAGTTGATTAGGAAGGGTGAGAGGGGGGATACAAGTATACAATGTTGTACTCCCTAAGAGCTGATCTAACTAGGATATCCCAACACAAATATCCTAACACAAATATATTTGTTAGTTGACACTAATGTGCATTTTTTTATGAGGTAAAGGGGCGTCGAGGGCCTATTCCTACTTTGCTGGATCCGAAATTTCGATTCCAACTTCTTGTTATAGTATATGCAAGTATGAACATTCAACACCATGCGATAGAGCCACTCCTTGGCGCAGCGGCTCCAGATTGCAGGCTTGCCAAACTCACCCCCAGGGCTGATTTTATCAGACTGTTTAGTCTGAAATTTCAGACCCTTTTCTTGGCCTAACCTAAATTCCCAGAGTACGATATTAGGGGTCCTGAAAATTTCAGACTTGTCGCAAACCCAGTACTGAGTTTCCAGAGCACAGCGCATACAGACTCTGAAACAGATGTACCTAATGCCAACCTGCGATCCAGAAATTTTCGGCTGAGTTCCTGAGCGCTAGAGACATCCCCCCCAACACACCCCACAACCCATCGAAAATTTCGGCGAAGTCCCCAAACGCAAGCGACATCTCCCATTCACCCCACAACCCATTGGAAATTTCGGCTAAGTCCTGTTGTCAGACACAGTTCCCCCAACACTCCGAACAACCTAAATTTTTTGGCTATGTCATAATTTACAGACATCCCCCTCCCACATCACCCAAAACCTATAGAGTTTTGCCAAGTCCTCTTGTACCCAAACACCCCCCACGACAGCTAAGATTTGGCCAAGTCTTCAACCGTAGAGATATTTCTTCCCACCCTCCGCAACCCGAGCCCAGTTGAAGTTTATGAAACCAGCTATCCAGCTCAGAAAGAACGGGTCTTGGTTGCTGCCCTGGTCTCCTTCGGCGGCACGTGCAAGGGGGCTGCCGGTAACTCATGTCGAGCGATAGGAGGGTGCGGGCAGCTGGGCACATAGAAGACAAGACAAACCTTCCCGCCTTGTTCCTCTCTGTTAGTGTTTATATATATTTGTATTAGGAATATATATGCATAAACATTGTAGCCTAGCTAGAGGCAGTTAGTATAGGGTACAACACTTGTGCATATCTCTGTTCATTATGAGTGCGGTCGGGATGGCAAGGAGGAGGGCACCAGAAGCGTGGCTAAGCGCGGAGACGCTCAGCAAATCGGGCAGAGTCAGCGGCATAAGCGACGGCGGTTGGCAGCACGCTGGGTGCGGAGGGTGGCGGACCGCTCATGTTCCTCCAAAGTAATCAGGTAATCCGTATGGAGCACGAGGAAGTTGCGACGCTGAGTAATAAAGAGCTGCTCAGCTTCAGCGGTGGCAGCACGAGTGCTGGTGCTAACGGATACCACGGGGGGGGGGGGGGGGGGGGGAGTGGTGTCAACGCGTACCACGGGGGGGGGAGGGTTCCTTGCTGGGATGGGGAATGAGAGGGGGCGGGTTCGCCACGGTGAGGCGGCCGGTCCCCAAGGTCACCCTCCGGGTTCGCCAGGGTGAGGCGGAATGGGAGGAAGGCGACGGCGGGTGGACCTGTAGTGGCCGAGAGGGAGCTTCGGTGGGTGAACCCGCGGCGGCTAAAAGATGGGGAGGGGAGGATGAAGACGCCTGCGGCTACTGCTGCTGCTCCTCCGTTTGCTGCTGCTGCTGCTTTGGCAGTTGCTTGTGCTGCTACTGCTGGTGGTGGTGGTGCAGCTACAGTTGCTCCTCTGGCTGTTGCTGCTGCTGCTGCTCCTTGAGTTGCTGCTGATGCTCTTTCGGTTGCTGCTGCTGCTTTGGCTGCAGCAACAATCAGGTGGCAATGAGCAGGCGCAGGTGAGGAGGCAAAAGATGGTGAGATGGCTATGGAAAGTAGGACTTAGTATAAATTTCAGCAGCACTTCGAATGACATCCAGAAAAGTGTGCAAACTAGCGATTTCCGTCATCCCAATCGGTGGAACTGTCTAAAACCGACAATGCTGTAGCTAAGAATGTATGCTTTCCAATGCAAGTCAAATTACTCTTTTCCGTAAACTAGCGAGTGAGCTATGGCATTTGGCACCCTGGGGGTGTTTGAAATTGTACGTAACAGAGAACTAGTGGTGTAGGGAACGAGAGGCGGTGGCTAGAAGACTAGCGATGGCGGGGACGACAATGAGGTGCATGTCGGAAGGGGACGGGGCGGAAGCGTGGGGAAGGATCAGGATTAAAATATGGTGTGAGCCATTGTTGCTCTTTACCATGTTAGAAACAGAAAAGATAATTGATTCATGAAACGAACGGATAACATAGGAAGGGAGATGGGTTAGGAAGGGAAGGTTGCCCTAGCATCGTCAATGTCACCGGCACAACATTCTCGAGCCCTTGAACGCCACCGACGACCGGCCATGCTCATGTCTCGGTCTAGCTCAATGAGATGATAATGATGCCATTTCCGTACACTGGAAGCAAGTTTTTCTCAACATGAAGCGTTTTATATCATTTTTTCTTTCAAAAGTACGTATTTGAGCATGACGCTTGCTTGTAATGCAAATTGTGGCATAGTCGATACGTGCTATTCGCACTTCTCCAGCTATATAGTAGGCTGGAGGTCATTGCTCCTCCACCCACGTTCTTCATTTTTTTACGGCTGAAGTTCAATTCCCACCCACCCAACCCTGACACATCTGGCTTCATCCATTCATTCCCAACAACACTGAGGCTCTTATGCTGATAGTCTCCTGTGAGATCCCAACAGTAGTAGCATAGGGCTCGATAATGAAGTAGGCTCTTAGGGCACATCCATAGCAGGTGTCATCCCGAGAAAGTGTCTTCCGGAGATTTGGGAAGACAGCTAGTCGAAGCACTCAAATTCATGGCTTCAGCCTGGTGTCAAACGATGATTTGATGGAAAGAACATGTTGCGTCCTTCGGCGACAATCGACTTTCGAGGGTGCCACATTCGCGTGAGTGCTGCTGCTGCTGCTGCTGCTGCACACAAATTCGGAGGAGCAGCAGCAGCAGCAGCAGCAGCAGCAGCAGCAGCAGCCAGAGGAGCAGTTGCAGCAGCAGCAACAATGGCAAAAGCAGCAGCAGCAGCAAACGGGGGAGCAGCAGCAGTAGCCACTGGCGTATCCATCCTCCCCTCCTCCTCTTTGAGCCGCGGGGGGTCCACCTGCCGTTGCTCCCTCTGGCCACCGTGGGTCCAACCGCCATTGCCTTCTTCCCACGCCGCACCACCAATGGCAGCCTTTCCCCCTCCCATCGATGTCTCGACCATTGATCACCTCATGTGCGCTGCTGACAACTCAGCAACCAATTGGTATTTCTTCGTCGACAGTCTCCACCATGTCCTTTGTAGCGCATACATCCTGCCGTTCCACCTCCTGGACATCATGCTCGGTCTCATGGAGGGTGACCTTGGGGACCCGCTACCTCACCCTGGTGACACCCCCCCTCTCATTCACCATCCCACCAAGGAACCCTCCCCCTCCGTGGAACCCGTTGGCACCAGCACTCGTACTGCCACCGCTGAAGCTGAGAAGCTCTTTGTTACTCGGCGTCGCAACTACTTCGTGCTCCATATGGATTATCTGATCATGTTGGACAAACACGAGCGGTCCACCACCCTCCACACCCAACATGCCGCGACCGCCGCCGCTTATGCCACTGACTCCTACCCGATTTGCTGAGCATCGTCGTGCTTGCACCACTCGTGCAAGCACCTCCATTCTCCCCTCTCCCTCTCCCTCCTGAACCACCTCCACTCGTGCAAACAGTGTCGTGTCCACTTTGGTCGCCCCATCAACCGATTCCATTGTGATGGCAGTGGTGAGTTTCTCAACCGCACCCTCTCCACCTACTGCTCAACCCATGACATCCAGCAAACTCATACCCTCCCCCACTCCCCTCAGCAGAATGGTGTTGCTGAGAGCCGCATTCATGAGATCACCAAGACAGCCCGCTGTCTCTCCTTACTCATGCCTCCGCCCTCCCTTCCCTTCCAACCTTGAGTACAGCAGTCCTCGAAACGAGGTATGCATAGCAGCAACGGGAGGTTTTTGTGGAGCACCACACACCCCCACAACCGCACCTCGTGCGGGGCCTGTGGGTTAGCCTACCATGGGGGAGCGAAGCTAACGTTCTCTCAGGGGCCTGGTTTCTTTCAAGGGCGCCTAGCCTCATGGCTAGGTCTGGCCGGCAGGTCGGTACGTTTTAAAAAAAGAGAAAAAGGAACCGCAGCCGCAGCAGCAGATTGAGCAGCAACCGCAGCACCAGCCTTACCAGCCACCTCTCCTTTCATCCTCCCACGCATCCAAACTCGCTCTCGTGGCCCATCTGTGCCCATCCATAGGGTTGGCCTGCGCTACATCCTTCCCTTCATTGAGGACTCGCATGAAGAGCTCCTTGGTTTCCAGCAGCAAACACCTACCCTCACACCTCTCTATCTGGGCTTCCTCGGCCTCCTCATCCTAGAGATCGCTACCACTTCGATTATATTCACTTTGTCCAACTTCCTCGACGCCATCACCTGCCTAGATGCTGGCAAGTGGATCCAAGCTATCTTTGCTGAATTCGAGTCCTTCATCCGCAGTGCCTCGTTTGTTGATGTTGTCTCCCTACTGACGACGACATTGTCGAAGGCTTGTGAGTGTTCCGCGTAAAGCAGTTGCCGGACGAGGAACCGGTCTACAAGACATGGTATTGTGCCAACGGCTTCATACGGACCCATGGCATCGACTACTAGGAGACATTCTCCTCCAGAGCCAAGCTCACCCACTCTCCGTGCCCTCCTTCATTATGTTGTCCGCATTGGAATGGAGATTGCCTCATGGATGTATCCAACGCCTTCCTGCAAGGCGAGCCCAAGGAGCGGGTCCTCCTGCGGCGGCCAGAAGGCTTTCATGCAGCCTTCCCTTCTAACACAGACTGGGATTTGCATCTCACGGTCTATGGCCTCAAGCAAGCTCCTCGCAAGTGGCACAACAAGTTGGCCGCCACTCAGTAGTCACTGAGCTCAAGCACTCTCTGGGCAAGACCATCACCTGGGACCGTGCAGCGCGCACCATTACCCTCTAACGATCCATTTTTGTTAACCAAGTCTTGCACTGGTTTGACATGGCGCATGCCAAACCACTTACCATTCCTCTGCAGACCGACCACCAGCTTACCCCTCCTCTTGCTCCCTCCTCCTCTGACCATCCTTACGCTGAGCTTGTCGGTTCGCTGATGTACACCATGACGTGCACTCGCCCCGACCTTGCCTACCCCATCAGTTTTCTTGCTCGCTTTATCGGTACTGTTCGCCACACCGTCGAGCACTGGGCTGCAGCGAAGCGGGTCCTCTGCTATCTTCGTGGTACGAAGGACTATGTCCTCACCCTCGGAGGCCCTTCACCTCTCCTGCTCTCCGGCTTCGGGGACTCCTCCTAGGCCAACTCCCAGCCGGATCGGCATTCCTCTCAAGGCTACGGCTTCACCCAGCTAGAGCTCTACGCCTGCTCCATGGCCACTCAAGAGGCTTGCTGGCTCACCTTCCTCCTTGCTGAGATCAATGCTCCTCAGCACTGTCCCACCCTCTGGTGCGATAACGGCAGCACCCTCCATCTCACGAACAACCCTTTCTTCATGGCCGCTCGAAGCACATTGAACTCCACTACTTTGTTCGGGAGCTGGTCCAGCAAGGTCATTTGGTGGTCTGCAAGATCGCTGCAGAGGCCAACCTGGCCGACATCTTCACCAAAGCCCTCCTGAAGGCCGCACACTCTGCCCTCCTTCCCAAGTTTGCGTTAGAATATACCATGCTATGCTATTTGTGTATATTGTGTGTACATCCGTGGTTGGGTGTTCACTTGTGTTCGGATGTCAATTTAACTCAATTGTGGTTGAGCCCCCAAACACAAAGACCACAACTGTGGGGGCACCACAAGTGAACTGGTCAAGCCACTTGTGGTCCACCACATTTGGACCACCTCCCAATTGTGGTCAACCACATATGGAAGGTTCCACCTCCCTTGTGATTGGTCCTCACCGCCCCCTTCCCTTCCAACCTTCCCTTCTCTTGTAATTCCTTTGCTTTATCAATGAACCCACTTTTCTGTTTCTAACAACCTATACTAACGGTGGTGGCAACAACGGTGCCCCATATTCTGGTAAGCACAAATAGAACACGCCGAGCTTGCCGCAATTCATGAAGATAGGCGTAATATGCGGTGACGATGGCTGCGTCTGATTTATCGAATGTTGCCAATACTTCCGCATTGACAGTGGTTTTCTTCAACCTTCTGGAAGTATGGATTTGGTGATTGCATAGGTCATCTCGAGAAGTTCCACCTGTTCTAATAGTAGCCATTATGATTATACGGTTGGCGCATGCATGGAGCTTTTGTGGGCTATCCCTGCAGTATAGAGCTACAGACACACATGCCAAGTGCATTTTTGGCGATTTCATCAAGTTTGTTCTCTCAGAATTAACACCCTAATGCCCGAGTCCAACGACATGGGCAGAATGGAACAGCGTTTCCGGTGCACAGCAGGGATACCGAGCATAGTTGGCGCTGTTGATGGTACTTATTTTGCACACGGGGCTTTGGCATCCACAGAGATGATTCAAACAATTGATTTTTTTTACAGCATCATTTAACAAGAGATGGTAGACATACCAGGAGTGGTGTTGGGCGAACTCGCAGGATGGCCAGGCTCAATTAATGATGCTCGGGTATGGAAAATTCCGCAGCCAAGCTACAAATAGATGCAGGCCATTTGGAGGACTAGTATGCAGGCCGAGTATGCACAGCAGCGTAGAGTAGGCTCCCGACCATGGATTGGAATTGCCTCTGGTCTTCACTCTCAACTCCTTCTCCTTCAGCGGCCTTTATGAGTTTGAACTCGGAAGGCAAAGGTGTGACCACTGTCCGTTCTTCCTGCAGAGAGTACTTCTCAGCCAGGGTGTGGATGTACTGTCCCTGATGCAGTTTGAGCCAGCCACGTTCAGTATCCCGCTCAATGTGCATTCCCAGGTAGTACCTTGCCTCTCCAAGTGACCTGCACTTGAACTGCTCTGTAAGCTTCCGCTGGACCCCATCGATCTCCTTGTCACTGCTGCTGAACAGCAGGATGTCATCCACGTACACCAGCAGAAGCACAAGCGACTCCCCTTCGCCCATCAGGAATAGGCTCTCGTCGCATGCACTCGCACGGAATCCAATCCCTTTCAGTGCACTGGCCAGCCTGTTGTACCCGCATCTCGGGGCCTGCTTCAAGCCATTGATGGCCTTGTTGAGTTTGCAGACACGACCGGTTCCGTCCTCATAGCCAGGTGGTTGAACCATGTACACCTCCTCTTCCACAATGCCGTACAGAAAAGCGGTTACGATGTCCATCTGCTTCACCTTCCATTTGCGCACAGCAGCTACCGCCAGCAGCACACGTAGCGTTGGAGACTTTGTAATCTTCTTTCTCTTTCTGCTGAAACCCCTTTGCCACCAGCCTGCTCTTGTAAACTGATGGCTCTCCTTTCTCATCCGTCTTGATTTTTGCCAGCCACTTGCACTGTATTGCCTTCTTCCCATTTGGCAAGTACACCAGGTCCCATGTGTGATTCTCCATCTGGCTGTTGTACTCTGCATCTCTTGAAACGAGCCACTTCCCCCGTTGAGGCCCGGCTAGCGCATGATTTATGCTCGGAGGTTGTTGGTGCGTAAAAGCAGTATGCAGGCTCCTCGTCATCCGACTCTTGGTCATCACCCAAGAACAGCACTGCATCTTCGCCTTGAGCCTGTTCCTGCTGCTCAGTTGTGGCTCCTCCACTTGTAGAGCTCAGCAGCTTTCTCGTTGCCATTCTGGTACGCGCAGGGTAGATGGTTGGATTTACCCATTCTTTCACCTTCACCCAGTCCTTTGTCCCCCCACCAATCTGTTTCCTTCGCTTTGGCAGACTTGGTGTTTTGGAAGCCTCTTGCTGCTGCTGCTCCGGATCCTTGACTTCAGCATCAGCTGCAATATCCTGATTGCCTCCTTCATCAGTACCGCTTGCCGTTGGCGCAGTGACTTCGCTGTCCTCAGGTTCGGACAAATCGAAGTGCATAGTGATCTCTTCCAGCTGCTGGGTGACCCTTGCGTCCGGCTGCTTCTCCCACTTGCCATACATGATGTTCTCTACAAATTTGACATCCCGGCTGTCAAACAGCACATTCTTCGAGGGCTCCCAGAGTAGCCACCCCTTGCTCTCTGCCGCAAGCCCAAGGTGCACACACCACAGTGCAGATGCTCCAAGCTTTGTCCTGTACGGTTTAGGGACATGCGCCACTGCCATGCATCCGAACACTCTAAGCATGTCCACAGGAGGCTTCTTTCCAAGCCACCTCTCCAGCGGCACCCACATATCATCAGCCACCTTTGTGAGTACGCGGTTACTTGCCACTGTAGCATGCCTCACCGCATGAGGCCACATGGAGTTCCCCAGCCCTGATTCGATCAGCAGCGCTTGCGCAGTTTCCAGGATGGTCCTTGTGAGAGTACGACCTCGTTACACCAATTTCCCCTTTCCATATTTCCTATCTATTTCATTCCTCTTTTTATCCTGATTCATTTGGTCTTTATCTCATCTCATTTGGTTTCCTGTTCCTCCATTTCCATTATCCTTTGGTTTATCCTGTTATTATAATTATATCACCGACCAAGCTCGGGATGTACTGGAGCGCTATATCTAGCGTAATCCTGCCGTAATCCCTTAAAGCCAATAGCCTCGCGTGGCTATACGCAGGCTGATTCTATTTCTAGAAGGGTCTATTCCCTTTGGATAGGATAATCCTGGTTACCTGATGTATTCTAGAAGAATAAAACCACCTTGTACTGATTGATAGCTCAACATTGAGCAAACCTTTCCTCGGGATATTCGATCCTGTGACACTTGGTAATCAGAGCCAAGGTTTCAGCTCAACGCTTAACGGCTGGGCCCCCAGGAGCACGCGGAGGATGGAGTCGAAACTTCAATTCCTGTAAGTACAATGCACTTTCATTTAAGTTTCGACTCACCCCTCGCAGTTGCACCTGGGGTCCCCTTCGAAGGCGAGATGCCTCGCCAACCGTTTGATGGACTGCATCGACGGTGCCGATGTTTCGCGGGGGCAAACGGCCTCGACCTGGCGAGCGCGTCAGTTCCGGCGGAACACTCCCTGCGACATTCGGAGACTCGCAACAACACTTGGAGTTGCGCGGAACTCTGCGGAGGTTCGACCGACGACATCCGTCCGATGGAGATTCGACGCATCAGATCGACCGAGGCGAAAACGAAATCCATCTGAGCGAGTTTGCGTTTTGGCGCGAATGGGAACGGGACCTCCCAAACCGTGAAATTCTTCGGAGCGTCCGATCGTTCGACAGCCGACATCGACGACCTAGAATTGCTGCAGGAAACGAGTCAACCTGGGCGCCGAAAGCTGCTGAACGCGACTCGGGAGGCTCCTCAGATCGCTTGGATTTTTGACCGTCGGATTGACTTCTACTTCAACGGACGAGATGGAGCGCGACTTCTGCACAAAGGGAGAATGACGCGCAGAACCAGAAATTTGCCGCCTTCAACATCGTTGACATCATTTGGACAACCAAATTCGGACTCCTCTATTTGGTGACGAATATGGTGCACAAATCATCTGCAGAGTCAGAAATCTGCCAGAGTATTACCTAATTGGTAATATCTGCATGCAGAAAAATGACAGGAGAACGTGGATCGTCGGATCGTTGCGGAATCAACGGCACGAATGCAGCGGAGACTACACTATGGGAAATCATCATCATGGAGACAACATTCGTGACCAGCGATTGCACAATCGACGCATCTTCTGACTGATGTCGATAACGATCGAGTTATTTTGACGAAGTCATCTTCGTTAAAAATGGATCGACATCAACACAGCGAGATCTTCACCCAGGAAAAACAATGGAGCTGCGTGAAGACATGTTCTACATCCACGAGACACTTCTTCATACAAATTGATCGACAACCTATGGGATTGCAGAGAAGTAGCCGTTTTCTCTTGCAATGCTCCCAAGTTCAAGTTGCTGCGAAGGAGCAGATTTCGCACGCAACGACGACGCAGTGAACCTGTCTCGTCAAGGCCAGCGAGACACTACTTCGTAACAGGAGCTAAACGATTCGTCTTCATCAAGAATCTCAGCCATCCGAAATGATTGATTGGAGCAGTCTCAACATCGACCTCACAAGGCGACACACCAATCATGCGTCGCGATTCCAGGTGTTAATGACCTGCGTGGAAGAAAATTCCGTGCATGTCACGATGCTTGACAGATTGAGGAGTAATTAACCTCTAATCCGGCAAGTACTCGTTCACTAGCGACCCTACGGCACATGCATTGGAGGCGATTCTACCAGAAGCCGAAGCGTTACAAGCATCAGCGTAACTTCGACGATGCAGGAGAACGCCAAGCAACACGAGGTGTCAACAAATGAGGGAGATGCGGACTACTACAACATGATCACGCGCTCTACCGACCGTACATCGGAGGCACGGATGAGCATACCATGGATTGCTACCCGTGGATACATTGAGGGGAGAAGCAAATTTCTCTTCACACCCTCAAATGAAGCAATCACCGGCAGCAATGGAGCAACACATGTGTACTAATGTGCACGTGTTCCTGGTAGTTACGCCTGTTACACCCATCAGGAACACTCTACTGGGAAGAGGGAGTTGATGGATTCTCCTTCAACTGGTACGAGTTGAGAGAATTCTCTGCACAGCTGCCGCCGTAGCCGTCGTCGCAACCGCCGCCGCCGCAACCGCCGCCGCCGCCGCAGCAGAAGACTCGACACAACAGTCATAACCAAATCCTGATGGATGATTCTCCACTCAATGGAGATAACGCTGGATTATATTCCAGTATGATCGTTTAGTCTTGGTCAGGCACAACATTGATTTCCAGCTAGTGGGAAGGAGATACCACCATGCGAGGGAACAACATGGCAATGCCAGGGCAGACGACGCCGAGACACTCAGGTCTACCCAGGGCTACTGCTTCAGCCTTGGCTCAGGTGCCGTCTCGTGGAGAGCTACCCGCTCCTCGTCTGTTGCCCAGTCCAGCTGTGAGGCTGAGATCTACGCTGGTGCCATGGCGGCACAGAAGCTCCGCTGGCTGACCTTCTTGCTCACTGACTTAGGTGAATGGCCTAGCTCTGCCCCGGTCCTGTTCCCTGACAACAGGGCCATGATCCTCCTGTGTCAGGAGCCTCGACTCGAGGGCAGAGCGAAGCATATTCAGCTGCGGTACTTCCTCCTACGTGAGCTACAGCAGCGACGTCAGGCTCGCGTAGTACACTTGGCCTCAGGTGCCAACACATCTGATATCTTTACGAAGGCGCTTGCGCCTAAAGATCATCAGCGGCACTGTGTACAGCTTGGTCTAGTTCCTGTAGCCTCTCACTTGCTAGGACCTTGACTTTGTACTGTACTTTATATGTATACTCAGACTGGACTTGTGCCCTCTCCCAGTGGCTGGACTAGTAGTGCCGCCCTGGTCTTGTTTTCGCTTTGTCTGTACTCCTTCTGACTGGTCTCTTAGACCCTTGTCTCAGAGGTTGGACTAGTAGTGCCGCCCTGAGCTGCTTGTTTAGGACATTCCCCTATGCAGTCTAGGGGGTGTGTCAAACATGTGTATTTGTTATGTTTGCATAGACTGTATAGGGTCATCTCTTAGAGGTACAATACTTAGGTATATCTATCTGTACTCTCACACTACCCCAAAACATTCACTTCTCTCAGTTTGATATAAAATACTAGCAATTATGAGGCGGGGGGGGCTTTAAACAATCTCTACCTAGGCTAGGGAGTGTCAACTGACAAATGTATTGGTGTTATGATATTTTTGTTTAGATATGCTAGCTAGATCAGCTCTTAGGGAGTACAACATTGTATACATGCATCCCCCCTCACTCCCTTCCTATTCAACATTTTCTCGCTATTCTGACAATGAGAACACACATTTCCCTTTTTCCAAGAATTCCGCTAAACGCCCTGTCCTTGGGTGTATTGTACGGGGAATGCGGTACCCCTCCACCACACCACGTCGGCGCCTCTCGACGGGCTGCACATTGCACTTAGCTGCCAGCCACACAAGGCCTCTCTGCTGCAATGTCACACGCTCTCCGCGCATGCATGCCTTGAGAACACACATGGGTGTTATGTGCGATGGCCGGGTGCAGCATGGCCGTGCACACTGCCGTGTGGCATTGCTGCCACTGATCGTTGTGGGGTGCTACAGCGCTGATCCACCCAGCATGCGCACTGCTGCCATCCAGAGCACCACAGGAGGGCAGCACTGCTGCTATGAGCACACGGCAGCACAGCCCACACGGGGCATTGCGTGCAGAAACCACCCCCACTGCACCTCTCCCCTTGCCTCCTCAGTGCCTAGCCTGTCGGCCATCCACCCCTCTCCATGCGCTCTCGCTCCACGGCATCCCTTGTGCCGGCCTCGTGCTTCGCAGCACTGTGGCAGCGCAGGGCAATGGCGTGCCTGCCTGGTTGCAGCGGCACACACAGCAGGCGGCCCAGGGTGGGGTGCTGGCGATGCACGTGCATGATTGCACCCAATGCGCCAGGCAAGGCAGGGCCAGCAGCAGCACAGCTCACGGCGCAGAGTGGTACAGAGCGGTGCTTCTAGGTGAAGGGCCGCCAGGAGAAAGGGTTGGTGGGGATGGGAAGGGCTCAGGGCGCAGGGGATGGCGGGGAGGAGGGCAGGGCAGCATGCAGGACCCACGGATGGGCGGCGGCCTGGGCGAGAGAGATGCGCTGCAAGGGGTCTGGTGGACGGGGGGAAAGGGTGGGAAAGAGACGGAGGAGTGCTTTAGTCACAAGACGATAGGCAGGGGAATGGGGCATGCAGGCAGGCAACTGAATGTGGCAATGCATAGAGTTGTGAGAAGGGTGGCAAGCCCTTTCAAAAGACAGTGCGTAGAGAGCATGTGATGCATGGTGATGGGAATTGTTGCGATGAATGGTGATCGGCATTGGTGCAGTGCATGGTGATGGGCATTGGTGCAGTGCATGGTGATGGGCATTGGTGCAGTGCATGGTCATGGGCATTGGTGGAGTGCATGGTGATGGGCATTGGTGCAGTGCATGGTGGGCATTGCTGCAGTGCATGGTGATGGGCATTAGTGCAGTGCATGGTGATGGGCATTGGTGCAATGCATGGTGCTGGGCATTGGTGCAGTGCATGGTGATGGGCGTTGGTGCAGTGCATGTTGATGGGCATTGGTGCAATGCATGATGATGGGCATTGGTGCAGTGCATGGTGATGGGCATTGGTGCAGTGCATGGTGTCATGGCAACATGCCTTTGTGCAGAAGCCTTGTAAGCAGATCCGCCAACGAGGGAGAGATGCCTGCTGGCAGGATCAATGGCTCAGATTGGATCTGCACATAGAGGAAGACGCACAAGAGAGGATCGAAGGAGAAGAGAAATTAGGGAGGAGCCAGGAGAAGGCATGGATGCGCGCATGAGCATGCACGCACGCGCAGGACAAGAGGCAGGAACAGGCGAGTCACGGAGCAAGCAGCTGTGCAAGGTATGGTTATGGCACGACAAAGTAGGGCATGGCATGGCATGGCACGTCACGGCGTGGCACGACAAGGCATGGCACAGCACGGCTTGGCATGGCACGACACGTCATGGCATGGCATGGCTTGGCATGGCATGGCACGGCATGGCATGGCGGGTGTGTGACCTTGTCGTAGGTGTCCATGAGCGAGGTCCCTAGGAAGGGGTGGCGCCCAGACGTCATGGCGAACAGTGTGCACCCCAGCGCCCATGTGTCCGCCGCCATGCCTCTGAACGGTGCTCCTAGGGGCATGCAGGCACAGGGGGCACGCCACACCGCAAATCCGGCCACCCAGAAATTGTGGTATGGTAAAATGTTGACTGCCATCTCCCTCTTGCGTTCAATTCGTCCATTCCCAATCGGACACCACCCTGACCAGCTCATACACATGACAATCACCCCACACCCAATCCAGAAAAAAAACCCTCTCCCCCCTCCACCCACCCCCTCCCCCCCCCACCAGTGCAGCATTCGGGCGCAGTGAAGGCGGGCGTGCCTGGACTCCTGCGCTGCCAGTCGTTGGGCGGCTGGGGGCGAGCACAGAGGGGTAGGAGGGGCAGGGAGGGGTTAGGGGGGGGAGGAAGGGGCAAGGAGGGGGAGGGAGCAAGGAATGAAGAGGTGGCGAGAATTGAGTGCAGGGAGGGGCACGATGGCAGCAGAGAGGTAGCCGATATGGAGGAGTACAGGAGGCAGGGAGGGGCCAGGAAGAAAGGGGCAGGTAGGGCGAACGGGGTGAAAGGGGGTGGGTGTGGGTGGGCGAACTAAGAGGGCGGGGCAGATGAACACGAGGCGCGGCACGACGAAGGTGCGCAGGCGGCAGAGAGGCTGGCAGGGGCAGCACGGAGGGGAGCATGGGCACTGGACACACAAGCAACACGGCCCTTAGTACCAGTGGCAGCGCGGAACAGGCACCAATGCTGGCACAGCAGGTGCAGCAGGGAGGAGGCAAGCAGGACTCCATATATTCCAGTGCGCTTGCAAGAGCGCTAGCGGTGCCCACGCAGAAGCAGGCGGAGGAGCGACTGCAGACGCTTCGGATAGCGGTGAATTGGAGAGCACGTCCCTCACACCGCTGCACCAAATGGCTGCAAGGAATGCTCCAGCTGCAACACTGCTCGCCTGCTGCCATGGATCACTGCCTGCGCCTACGGGGCAAGGAATAGTCTTGACCCTGGGGTGAAATTCTCTCATGCGGATGCTCCGTTCCCCCGAGACTGTGGTGGCAGCCGGTTGAGCCAGCGCGCTGGTGGATACTCAGCGACCTCATCTGAATGATACAAGGAGCGGCCGGGAGGAGCGGATGGTAGAGCGCGTGGGGGAGGCGTTGACTTACGGTGACTTCCTGGCAGACACCAAAGTCAGAAAGCTTGGCACCGCCTTGCGACGAGCAGAGGATGTTGGCAGGCTTGACGTCGTTGTGCACCACGCCCTGACACATAACAAGTACGCATGCATGGATAAATCAATCAGACTCAATCGTGCACACACACAACACTCATGGCATTGAAGTATGCTTGAGAGCCGAAATATAGACTTTGTAGGAGCCATCGTTAGGTTGTGAGAAGAAGTTGACTAGAAAGATGGCAAGATACACGATAAGAGTTGGTTGGGTTGGGAGAAAAACCAACTGAACCCAGGGCATGTTCATTCTAGGCAACAAACCATCTGAAGTTGGCCTGAACAAAATAAAAGGCTATGATATCTAGGAGAACAACTCTAGCCTACTCCAACACGCGCCGTGATAACAAAGGAGAGGGTTGACAAGAGGATCAAACAGTCAACACATAGCAGCGTGCTCTCAACCACAGAATGCCAGGATACACCCCAGCCCTTCCATCACACCCCAGTGCACCTGGCTGTGCACGTAGAGCAGTGCGGCGCTGACATCTTGGAACACACGCCTAGCCGTGTCCTCGCCCACACCCCCTGCGGGTGGGGCGTCGTCGGGGAAGAGTGGCCTGCCCTCCACGTACTCAAACACTGGGGGACGCGAGGGGAGAGGGGCAAGGCACAGAGCACACGGAGATGAGGAGGCAGATGTGGATGTGCCTTGCTCCCTCTCATAGCACTTTTTTGCCCCCTTGCCTTCCATTCTAGTTGAAGGGCCGTTTGAATGGAGGGAGATCCCCATCTCGATCGAGCAGGAATGATGGAAGACGCAGTTGAGTGGGCGCGAGCGAGGGGGAGGGAGAGAAAGAGAGAGAGGGCGAGAGCAGGCAGCATGAGGAGTGCGGTGGGGCGTACCGAGGTAGAGTTTGTCGGCAAGGGGGTCGTCAATGACCTCCCTCAGCTGCACCACGTGTGGGTGCTGCAGCCGCTGCAGCACACGCACCTGTCGCCTCGGGGTGCAGGGGAGGGCAACACGTGCAATGTTAGGCGACAGCTCACTGCAGTCCAGGCATGCAAACCGCATGCAAATCGCCTCAGTCTCGCTTCCCTGCCACCCACTCACCTCGCCCTTCTCTCAAGTCCCTCTGCCCCCGCCTCCCTCCGCCCTCACCTCGCGCTGCACGTCCATCAGCGCTGTTTCGCCTGGCGCCACTCGCACGCGCTTGAGGCGAGACTTGCAGCACACCTGGGGGCGCACAGCCACGGGCAGAGGGTGGAGAGCAACAGAGCGAGGACGAGCGAGAGGTGACAGGAAAGAGGGGCATCAAGGGAGGGTAGGGTTGAGGCAAGCAGGTTCGGGTGTGAGCACACGGCGCATGCCGTGGAGCCATGGCTGTGCACGCCACCATCACATCCTCCCCCACCTCTCCCCCTCCCAATCCCACTCCTTCGCCACCCTCTTAAAGCCCATGCGCGCTCGCTTGCCCCTCCCCACTCGCCGCGTCCCCCCTTGAGCGCCTTCCATTCCTCCCCCCAGCCTCTAGCCCAGAGCTTTCTCCCCCACCGTGGCCCACCTTGAGCGCGCACATGAGGCCCGTGGACGCATGGCGATACAGCACCTGCAGGCGTGACGACAGGCGAGAAAGGGGAGAGTGAAGGAGGGAGATGGAGCAGGAAATGGAGGGAGAGCGGGGAATGAGAGTGCGATGGCGGGGGGTTGGTAGGGGAGTGGTGTGCAGGCGTGCACTGACCACTTTGGCGTACGAGCCTCGGCCGATGACTCGCTCCCTCACGTACTCGTTGATCACCTTGCGCCCCTCCGAGTCCTGCGCACACCACCGCACACCACACCACGTCACGTCATGGGTACCTGCCCTTCCGCCCCCTGCCCGCCCCTCGCCACCGCTGCACCGCGCTACCGCCCTGCGGCACACGCCGTGCACGGCTCACTCTCACCCCCCCTCTGCCCGCCCCCAGCGACTGCTCATCGTGCCTCCCGCCTCGCCATGCATACCCGCGACACCGTCAGCCGTCGCGTCACGCGGCACGTCGTTCCTCTCGCCTCCACTAAGTCGCTCGCCGCCCCTCGCTCGTCGCCGCCGCCCGGCCCGCCGCTAGCGCTGCCACTATCGCACCCTAGAGGCGCCGACGCCGTCGACTCGAGCCCTTCACCGCCGGCCGCGCGTTGCGGCGCTGCTGCTGGAGGCACGTCGTCGCACGCGAGAGCGGCGAGCGACGGCTCGCTACGACTCACTCGCAAAACGGCGGCGGCAGGCCCCTGGATGGCGGCGCGGGGACGAGCTTGGCGGTGGCGGATGGCGCTTATGGTGGCGGCGGGGAGGCTCAGCGAGAGGCGCGCGACGACGATCAGCAGCGCGCGCAGGCGACGCAAGAACGGCCAGCGGGGCGCTGGTGGAGCGGGCACGCGTGCGTCCATGTTCGGAGGTGGGCGTTGGGCGGAAAGCTAACTTGCTGGCATGGTGTCACTCTCCAACATGTTGAAGGGGTTTGTTGTTGCTTGTTACGGAGTGTTAGGGCGGATTCCGCCGCGAGTGTCAGACCCCAGGTCGATCCGCGGCTGAAGGAGCCACGGGCTGTCACAACCTAACTGCGGGTTTAATATTCTTGACGGTGGAGCGGCTGCACAGTCCCGAGCTGTCGAAAGGGGAGTGTTATGATACAGGAAGTGTAAATGAACTATTACGTGAGAAAGCAGGGTCGCTATTAAAATGAAGGCACGAGGTTATATAGGGGTTGGTGTGCTAGGGCGATAACCTCGGAACGTGGGTAGGTTCGGCAATGTGGCGACACTGCTGGACGCGACTCGAGAAATGGTTGGGCCGACAAATAAGGCCGAACGTGACGAGTCGAGGAGTTCGGGAGTTCGGGTGGTACTCGGCTGGGTCCTGCTGCTGCTGCTGCAGGTGATGGTTGGGAAGGGACGCTTGCTGGTACTTGTCTTTCTTGTCTGATGACTGCTAACGCTCGTGTTCTCTCTGCTGCAGGTATGGTGTTGGAGTACCAGAATCCGTCGGGATTGAAGTCAGGGTCAAGATCCGGTGGGTGCGTCCAGGCTGCGAACGACACGAAACCATCGCTGTCGGCAGTACCGCGGTCGGGGACGAAGTCCAACACGAAGACGCCGGACTTCAGGAGAGCTCGACCGATGAAGAGACCGCCCTTCCCGTTGTAAAGACGAAATTCGTTGGAGTCTGAGTCGCACTCCAGGTGAATCCCTTTTGCCATTAGCTGGCTGACGCTGAGCAAGTTGTACCCCAGATTGTCGACGATGAGAACTTTGTTGAGTTGTAGTATAACGTTTGTTTCCATGGACTGTAACTGAACCACTCCTTGTCTATTTGTTTTCAGGTTCTCGTTGTTGGCGACGGTGATGATGACATCGCGGTTGAGGCGTCGCTCTCGCTGCACGAAGCGCCCGGAGGAGCACATGTGTTGACCGCAGCAGCTATCCAAGAACCAAGTGTTTCGTCCGGTGGGTTCGGCGTTGGCGACTGCAGCGTATGTCGGGTTGACCTGAAGTCCTTGTGAGCGCGGCAGCGGCAGTTCTTCTTCGTCTGGAGCGTAAGTGGGTGGTGATCCGGGTGTGCAGCTGTTGATGTGTATCATGCAGTTGATGATGTTCGGTGTACTTTGCGCAGATGTGGAGGAGCGCCTTGGCGGGCTTTCTTGAGTGGAAGCGACTTGTAGGTCTACTGGACGATAAGCTCGGGGACGTGTGCAGTTGACTTTGGAGTGTCCGGATTGTGAGAGTACGACCCCGTTACACCACTTGGCCTTTTCTTATTTCCTTCCCTTTTCATTTCTCTTTTTACCGCATCTCATTTGGTTTCCTATTCTTCCTTTTCCATTAACCTTTGGTTTATCCTGCTATTATTATTATATCACCGACCAGGCTTGGGATGTATTGGTGCGCTCTATCTAGCGTAATCTTGCTGTAATCCCTTAAAGCCAATAGCCTCGCGTGGCTATACGCAGGGTGATTCTATCTTCTAGAAGGGTCTATTCCCTTAGGATAAGATAAACCTGGTTACCTGATGTACTCTGGAAGTATAAAAGCGCCTTGTACTGATCGATAGTGCAACCTTTCCTCGACACATTCGATCCTGTGACACTTGGTAATCAGAGCGTTTCTCACTCGGCCGCGCTCAGCTAAGCAGCAGCAGCGGGGATCCTGCCTCGAAAAACCGCCGGGGGCGACCAATTCGACGCCGATTCTGGTAAGCACCAGCTCCGCGATTTTCGAATTACCCCCTCCGTGCGTGTTTTGAACAGGATGGCAACCTTCGACAACGCCGAGGTTACCCAGCAGCTCTTCGCGCGCATCGCAGCCCTTCAGGAGGAAATGCGAGCAGATCGCGAAGCGTGGCGAAACCAGTTCGAGCGAGTAACTCGACTCGCCGGAGCGCAGCACGAGACGACAACGGCGACGACGCAGCAGTCGCAGCAGTTTCTCGAGGCTCCGAAACCGCGCCCACCTGAGCCGTTCGATCCGAGCGATCGAAACTCCGACGCCCGCAGATGGATCGCCGGGATGGAGATCTACTTCGCAGCCGTCGGATGGAGCTCGCCAGTCTGGGACGGTCAACGTGTACGACTCGCGGCGACACTGATGCGAGGGCCGGCACTCGAGTGGATTGGCGGCAACAGCACCTTCATCCACGGTGAAGCCACGTGGCAGCAGTTCCGCGCCGACCTGCTGAAACGATTCGAGCCGATAAATTCAGGTTTCCTTGCCCGCGAAAAAATTCATCGCCATCGACAGTTCGGGAGTGTAGCACAGTACACGCAGCAGATGGAAGAATTTTATAACAGAATTCCCGACCTGACCGAAGGGGAAAAAGTGCAATCGTACCTCGCAGGGCTGAAGACTGAAGTCAAACGACAGGTGGCAGCGTCAAACTACGCGAGCTACAGTGACGTCGTTTCGGCCGCGGAGCGCTTCGACATGGTCAACGCCGGAACACGACGGACGCACGTCGGCAGTACGCGACAGGGCGACCGCTCGGCTCACACCACGTTCGCCGACCCGATGGAAGTCGACAGATTCGAGGGGCGGCCACGTCCGAAAAACACCAACTACACGTGTGATTTTTGCGGGGTGCCGGGCCACCGAATCTTCGACTGCAACAAAATGAAGGCCGCACGCGCAGAGTATCGGGCACGCAACAGTGGCGGAAATCTTTCGGCCAATCAGAAGACAAAAAACGGGAGTCGCCAGTGATTGCGGATCTAGCTGGCGAAAATAAAAAGATCCGAAAGCGGCCGCGGGATTCCGGAAAAATCAACTTCGACGAAGCTGATTCGACGCGAGAAGGAGGAAATGATGGGGGAAAATCTCCACCCCACGACCAGTCTTCGCCAGGGAAAATCGCCGAGGAAAAATACGACTCCGCGAAAAAAGACTCTGCCGAGACAGGGAAACTCCTTGAAGACCCAAGAAATTATAAGAATTCGTTAAAGTTATCTTATAAAGATGCTTTAATGAAAACTTATGATGTTCGAGGGGCTAGAGCCTTGGAGAAAATTCGGGAGGGACTCCAAAAGAAGCAGACAGCTGTGGAGATTATACCGGTACCGGACAACTTGGGGACCAAATTAAGGAGTGTGGAAAGAAGCCGACCTTTCCACGGAGTCAACGTCCTCTCCCGACACCAGCCCACAACGACTACCCGCTCCCCAGGGAAGACGTCGGTGGAGCTGAAGCAGCTCAAGAGGAAGCTGGGGGTCTACAAGAAGCTGCACAAACCCCGAACTCCTCCTACGGATGCATCCAGTTCTTCGGCATCAGTGACGCGCACAGTCGTCAAGGAAACTCCGGGCCCTGG
Source organism: Closterium sp. NIES-67 (assembly GCA_027943415.1). NCBI lineage: Eukaryota > Viridiplantae > Streptophyta > Zygnematophyceae > Desmidiales > Closteriaceae > Closterium > Closterium sp. NIES-67. The sequence continues at coordinate 44,681 of BQMB01002420.1, forward strand.
AGAAGAGCCGTTCTCCAAGCAGCCTCGGCCAGCTGCCAGCTCAGGAGTAGACAGCAACACCAAGGTGTGTACGGAATATTGGGATGTACCCTATGACCCAATCAATGAAACTATCTTTGGGTACTCCGAGCAACGACTGCCCCTCGTGCTCGAGGTCATCTGCAAAGGACGACGCCTCCAAGCACTCGTGGACAGCGGAGCGTCACACACCGTCTGCGACAAGGCAATGATCGACCGACTCCGGGAAGAGTACAAACCTTCAGGATTCTCTGCAACGATGGTGGACGGCAGCAAGTTACCAGTACACGGTGAAGCAGTGCTACATCTACAAATTGGACCACTGCGCTGGAGACCTGCACTCCCCATCACCAACATCAAAGGGCTTGACTTGATCTTCGGGCGAGACTTCCTGAAAAGATTCAACCCCGAGATCAACTGGGTGAACCGCACCGCAAGCATCTACAACAATGGACGGAGAGTACAGCTACCCAACTGGGACGACACTGGAGATATCCCAGTGGAGACACTCGCACGATTCGAGAAGGACGTGAAGCGGACCGACACCGGGTTCCTGGCGATAGCAACAGAGGTGGAGAATGACGGAGAGAAAGCCTCGGAAACTCCAGAAAAAATCAAGGAATTACTGAAGGAGTTCCAAGACATTCTTCCTGACGATCTTCCGAACGAGCTACCGCCATACCGAACGCATCAACACGAGATCGTGGAGGAACCGGGTTCGAAGCCGACCTTCCGAGCACCATATCGACTCAGCCCTACAGAGCTGACCGACATGAAGAAGCAGATCGAGTATCTCCTAGCTAAAGGACTCATCCGACCATCCACTTCGCCGTACGGTGCCCCAGTACTCTTCACACCGAAACCGGACGGAAGCCTGCGCATGTGCATCGACTACCGAGCTCTTAACAAGCAGACCATCAAGAATAAATATCCGATACCGCGAATCGATGACCTGCTTGACCAGCTTCGGGGAGCTACGGTATTTTCCAAACTGGATCTGCGGTCCGGATACTGGCAGATACGGATGGCGGACAACTCTATCCACAAAACTGCTTTCCGAACTCGGTACGGATCGTACGAGTATTTGGTCATGCCGTTCGGACTCACCAACGCGCCGGCAACGTTCCAAGCCGAAATGAACCACATTCTACGACCACTTCTGGACGAATGCGTGGTGGTGTACCTGGACGACATACTCATCTACTCGCGCGACATGAAGCAGCACGTCGAACACCTGCGACGCGTCTTCGAAATTCTTCGACGAGAACGATTCTACGTCAAACTGTCCAAGAGCGAATTCGCCCTGGAGAAGGTCCAATTTCTAGGCCACTTGGTGAGCGCTCAAGGAGTTCACGTCGACCCCAAGAAAATCGAAGCCGTACGTACGTGGAAGACACCCGAGAACGTGAAGGAGTTGCAGCAGTTCCTAGGCTTCGCTAATTACTACAACAGGTTCGTGCCACAGTATGCAAAGCTCGCGGCACCACTCACGAATCTGCTGAAGAAGAACACGTCCTACAAATGGGAGACGAAGCACCAGGAAGCCGTGGAGCAACTGAAACAAGCACTGACATCCGCACCGGTACTCATCTTGCCAGATCCCGAACGTGACTACGTCATTGAAGCAGACGCCAGTGATCAGGCCGTGGGAGCAGTCTTGATGCAAGACCAGGGGAATGGACTGCAACCAATTGCCTACCTCAGCAAGAAACTGCACGGGGCAGAACTCAACTACCCGATACACGACAAAGAGGCTCTTGCTATCGTCATCGCCTTCAAAGCGTGGAGATGCTATCTCGAAGGACGAAGAACGACCGTCTACACCGACCACTGCAGCCTGAAATATTTGAAGACACAACCCAACCTTTCCAGGCGGCAGGTCCGGTGGATCGACTTCCTCGAGACACACTTCCACTACGACATCGTGTACAAGCCCGGCCACAAGAACAAAGCAGACGCTCTCAGCCGGCCTGCACACGTTGCCGCGATTCAGATCGAAGGGATGAATCCAACTCTCAAAGGACTCTTCACCCACGGGTACGCCATCGACCCCGAAATTCCCTTGGCAGAAAAGCGACATCTGCTACAGTGGGACAATGACATCGCATACCGGAAGGGATCCACAAAAATCTGGGTACCCAATTACCCTCCTTTGCGCCAGTTACTACTCGAAGAATACCACGACGTCCTGTACGCGGGCCACTTCGGTAGCAACAAGACGCTCACCGGTATCGCCAAACACTACTACTGGCCCCATATGGCAGACGACGTCCAGAAATTCGTCACCTCGTGTGATACATGTCAGCGGATGAAGAGCAGCAAGCAGAAAAAGGCGGGACTACTGCAGCCTCTTCCTGTCCCAGAACAACCATGGCAAGTAGTTAGCCTAGATTTCATCACCGGGTTACCACCTACCTCCAGCGGTCATGACGCCATCCTTGTCGTCATTGACAAGTTCTCCAAAATGGGACACTTCATCCCGACACACACGACGGCACGCACCGAGGAGACAGCACAGCTCTTCGTTCGTCACATCATCTCACAGCATGGCATCCCAACTACACTCATCTCCGACCGAGACCCCAAGTTCACTAGCAAGTTCTGGAAGGAACTTATGTCTCTGCTCGGCACCAAACTCGCCATGTCATCCGCATACCATCTGCAGACAGACGGACAGACCGAGCGCCTCAACCAAATTGTTGAGCAACTCCTCCGAGCAGCCTGCAAGGACGACATCTCCAAATGGGACTTGCACCTGCCCGTACTCGAGTTTGCTTACAACAATGCTACACATGCTGCTACTGGACAGACGCCGTTCTTCCTCTGCTACGGACGCCACCCACTCACACCACAAAAACCGACAGCATCACCTACAGTCCAACCCGCACATGATTTCATTACAACCATGCACCAGCTTTGGGATCGGACCCACAAGCGCCTACTCGATATTCAACAGCAACAGAAGCGCCAAGCCGATCGCCATCGCAACGATCACACCATCACGGTGGGAGACCAGGTGCTTCTTGACACCCGCAACCTGGACATCAGCCACCTCCCATCTAAACTTCGACCTCGCTTCTGCGGGCCTTTTCTCGTTGAAGCACAGGTCACTCCTGTTACCTTCCGCTTACGCCTGCCAGCTACCTGGAAGATTCACAACGGCTTCCATGTCCAACTTTTGAAGCCCTATCGAGATCCTAACACGATCTTCGTGGGACGTCAGCCGCCGCCGCCGCCGCCCGTCCTCGTCCAGAATGAACCCGAGTACGAGGTCGAGTCCGTGCTTGCACATCGTCGTCGTCGGAATGGCACCGTGGAGCTTCTCATCCGTTGGAAGGGTTATGATCCTTCTGAGGACAGCTGGGTACCTGAGTCCGACATGGGTAACGCCCGTCGTCCTCTGCATGACTACCTTGTCAAGCAGGGTGTTACTTCTACCACCCAGCTTTGAGGGGGGGAAGTGTGAGAGTACGACCCCGTTACACCACTTGGCCTTTTCTTATTTCCTTCCCTTTTCATTTCTCTTTTTACCGCATCTCATTTGGTTTCCTATTCTTCCTTTTCCATTAACCTTTGGTTTATCCTGCTATTATCATTATATCACCGACCAGGCTTGGGATGTATTGGTGCGCTCTATCTAGCGTAATCTTGCTGTAATCCCTTAAAGCCAATAGCCTCGCGTGGCTATACGCAGGGTGATTCTATCTTCTAGAAGGGTCTATTCCCTTAGGATAAGATAAACCTGGTTACCTGATGTACTCTGGAAGTATAAAAGCGCCTTGTACTGATCGATAGTGCAACCTTTCCTCGACACATTCGATCCTGTGACACGGATGTTTGGCAGTTGTGGCAGAACGGCGGCACAATGGTGAGTCCTCTGTTGTCGCGTTGTTCTTGCTTCTTGCGTCGATTGTAGTTGTTGTCGTTCCTTCGTTGAGTGTAGAAGACCAACGGTTGCTGCTTTCTTGGTTGTCTTTCTTCAAACAGGTCCATCTTCTGTTGTTCAGCATGAAGCTCGGCGCAGAGGTGCATCTCCGAGATTCGTCCGTGGGCGCGAAGGAGCGAGCGGGTGGTTCTCCATTCTGGCCCGAGCCCAGCGAGGACAAGCGTCACGAAGCTCTCTTCAGGAATGGAAATTCCTTACACTACCCCCCCCTTCCCCCCCCCCCCCCCCCCCCCTCATTAAACGAGGCCGCAGGCATCGGAAACATTCCGACGCTGATAATATGCTGTTAAAATCGGATGTGATTCTATATCAGCGAGGGGTACCCAACTGTCATCCTCAAACGTCCGATCTCGCCCTCTGACGAGAAAATCCACAATTCGTCGGCTTTGCTGCGTTGTGACTCGATGGCCGAGAATCTTCAGCGGCTCGGTCGTCGGTTCCTGCAAGGGCATTAGTTGCGGGACAATGCGCTGACGTGTCAAATCCGACGAACCTGGGACGTAGGGTCGTAATAGGCTAACGTGGAAAGCCGTGTGGTGGCGCCAATCAGCCGATAGTCAAAGGTGAGTTGTGACAGGTGTCACCATATTGATCCCTTGAAAAGGGCCACAGAAGCAGGGTCGGAGTTTGTTCAGGATCGGCAGGCGTAAGTTGCGAGTGTCGAATAGTACGAGCAGAGCTGACGTTTAAAAAAAAACCCACTCTGATTTTCGCCCCAATTTTTTTTTTCCGAAGTCTGAATAGCCAGGTTTCAGTTTCCATGGTAGTTTGATTTCTCAGGATCCAGTGACTCTCAAGTCTGGTTTCTTCAGGGTTCGCAAGTATTAATCAGAGTCGTGATTTCACCATTTACTCGCCATTATTTTATAACATTCGGGCAGTTAACCAACACCTAGTCTAATTTCCTAGCCTAGCTAGAACTCTGGCACATCCACAGCGACGACATCCTCCGCCTCATCATCCGACAGAAAGGGGTTGTCTTCTATAGCTACTGCATGTCCATCATCCCTCTCCCCCTCCTCCTCCTCCTTCTCATCCCAATCCTCTCCTAAGTAGTCTGGCACTGGAGAATCCTGCGCTGCCCCTTCCAGCAGTGCCTTGCCTTTGCGCTTCCTCTCTTGTGATGCGAACACCATCGACTTCGTTGGTCTTCTCTTCTTTGCGTGCCACAGCTCCAGCGCCTCCTGCCAGTTGATGTCGCATCTCAGCAGCGAAATCATCATCAGCTCACCCAGGCGGGCATTGTACAGAGCACCACGGACCCAAGACTTGATCACGTTCTGCCTGGAAAAACCACGTTCGCACTCCACAGTTGAGAATGGTAACACCGTGCATGCTTTCTAGAGAAGCATGAGGTTGGGCCAGCGCCTGGTTATGGAACAACCACACATAAGAGGCGTAAAACAATAGAATTAATTATAAACTACAAGCATGGTGGGCAAGGAACAATAGAAGTAGATACAAACATAGACAGGCATGGTGGTCAAACTGGCAAAAACAATCATACACAGGCAGACAGAGCAGCGTGCTTTGGAGGCTCGACTTACCTGCTTGACTCCGTGTTGCCAAGGTAGTTCGTCAGGCCCTGGTAGAAGCCCTCCTCGTTGTGGTGGTTCTGCATGATCGGGGCCCAAGTTGCCAGCTCCTTCTCCACCTCCTTCAAATCGAACCCGGGGAGCCTGTCGTCGAAGATAGCACTGCAGCCATGGAGATACTCCCTCGTCTTCTTCCCTCTCACCATCCGAAGCCGCGGCCACTTGCCCGCCCGAAACAGCTTCGTCGGCCCGAGCTTCAACAGGTCGTCCAGCCGCTCCAGCAGGTTCGTCATGCTCCCCCTCGCGAACTTCGCGCACAACAGTTCGCAGTCCCGGTAGTTTCTCTGGTAGACGTGCCCCTTGATCTGCCGCTCGTGCATCTGGTACGTGTGGGTCACCGGCTGCCCGTCCTTGTCGACGCCGCGCACCTTCACTCTCTTCGCCCCCCCTCGCCCGTACACGGTTAAGAAAGCCGACAGCCACGTGCCGCTTACGCCCGCACCGAAAACCCCGCCGCACTCCAAGTAGTGGTGCCGAAGATCCCCCACCGCCTCGTCGACGTCCTGTGTTATCTCGGTGACATCCACCTGCGGTCGGGCGGGGAGGGGGGGTGGGGTGGTGGAAACATGGGGGCGCAAATCAAGGGGCAGAATGTTAGTGCTACTTGTGAAAGAACATACCACAAGCTCACATGCAAGGGCTCACCTCTTGCTTCTGAAACTTGAGGTTGAGCTCGTTCATGATGGCGAGGACGTCTGCCAGGAAGAAGAGACAAAACTGAAACTTGTATGAGATGACAACCTCGTACAGCTCATGGTTATACTCATATAGTAAAACGATGGCAGCACCAAGGACCTGACTGCCTCGCCCCTGGACAGCCACCGAATTGCGTGGATTCCTTGAACTTCAAGGTTGGTCTTGTGGATGACACGCTGCAGGTACTTGAACCGCTGGCTCCACACGCTTGAACGGCCGAGGTCATTGGCCAGAGTTCGGATGACCTTGTTGACCATGTCCAAGTCTGGACAGGCAGACGCGGCGTCCTTCACAGCCAAAGCTTCCCTGCGCACAATCCATATAAACAAATGAGTAAACGATTAAAAACAAAGCGAAAAAAAAAAAACATAATGAGTCTATACTGGTGGGCGATGCAGTGGGACGACACAAGGTGAGGAATTTGCTCGCGGAGCCGCGCCACGAGACCGTTCTCGCGCCCAACCATGACGGAAGCGCCATCGGTGCTGATTCCCGCGATGCGGTTGAGTTCGATGCCGGCACCTTGAAGATGAGTGTGGAGCACGGAGAGCAGGGAGGCGGCATCGCACTTCTCGATGGTGAGCAACGAGAAAAATTCGGTGACGACGCGACGATGGCGCAGGAACGTGAAGTACACTATCAAGTGCTTCCCTCTGGTACGATCAGTGCTCTCGTCACAACTGGTGCCGATGAACGGGGACGATTGAATGTGCTGCATCTGGGCCCATTGAAGAAGAGTCGCCAGGCAGTGGACCATCTGTTGAAAAGCCGTACCTGCACGCAGAAGAGAGAGTAATTGTTAAAATAATCCAACAGGGCAGAGTAATGGAATGTACTCGCGGGTACTTACCGAGTGAGGTAAACACCGTAAGACTGGAGCAGTAGGTCCGGGGTGTCCTGCTCAGCCATAAAGCGACATAGCCGAGGAAACATGCTGATGGGAGCATCGACCTTACAGAGAAACTCAACAGCGCAGAGCAGTCGCACGACCCACCTCCCCTAGACATCCGACGACAAATAGTCGTCAATCCTCTTCTGCCCGTTGGCGATGTCGTCGGCAATCTTCAGCTGGGCCTCCACAGCTTCCTTGTATGCAGAGGAGTGTTCGTGTATGCGCATGGTCTGTATCTGCAGGTCTCGGCCACCATCGCCCGAAGAGCTGTACTTGGTGGTCTCCTTGCCAAACGTCATGCAGACACTGCACTTGAGAGCAGGGTAACCATCCTTTGTTTTGGTTAGAAGTAGCCATGGAAAGAAAGGCAGCCATGAAGTTTTGTACTTTGCTTCAGCGACGAGGTATTTCTGCTCAATCAATTCCTTTTTACTCAGCTTTGGCAGTGGCGGTTCAACGACGACAGGGATTGCACTAGGTGATGGCGGCGTGGACGGGTGGCGGAGCCTACCTCCGATCATGATTTGAGACTGGGTGTACTTGCCCGTCCGTTGTTTCTTCGCAGATGCAATCGTGGACGCGCAGGGCACGCTGTAGCGGACTGTGGTGGCGGTGACGCAGTTAACGGGCAGAGTCGGGCCTCTGCTTGATGAGGCAACGGCAGGCGGAGGGACATATGGTGGTGGCACGAAGGGCGCAGACGGAGGTGGGTTTAGAGCAGGCTGGGTTTCCTCCGCTGCAGAGGAAACCATAACAGCAACGACGGGAGGAGAACCTAACGACCGCAGTATGTCTATCGCGGAGCGACGAACCTCTGCAGGCTCGTTACTATGAGGTGGTTCATCGGCGCTGGGCTCGTCGTCTTCTTTTGCAGGAGTCCCCGTCATGGTTGTTGACGGGGCCGACAAACGAGAACCTACGTGAGGAGGACAACTCCGAAACACGAATTGAGGAGTAAGATTTACAGACCCCGTCTAAAAGCCTGAGTGCGCCTGAGAGGAGGGTGGGGGATGAGAGGGACGAAGAAGAAGGGCACCATCAAGCCCGAGGCGCGTGTTTCTTGGTTAACCCTCGTCGTCAGTTTTGCACATGCCAGCGAGGGCAAGTTTCCCGCGTTACCAGCCTTTGATGGCTTCCAGTACACCCATGTAGAGGTCCTTAGCAGGCACGCCTGGCAGGATGCATGACGCGCTGAGCGGCAAAGTCCCTGTTGAGGCAGCATCACAGTTACAGAAGGGTCGGGAATCCTGCGAAGTGCACATACTGCACGTGAGACGTGCGGGGGTGAAATGATGGAAGGCAGCATATGACGTAGTAGAGGAAATCTCAGGGAAAGTACAAGGTGCATGGATGTCGCATTCAGAGTCCATACGCGATGTACTCTGAAACCTCAGTATCCGCACAACGACTACTCTGAAAACTTCAGGATCCAAAATCATACAACTCTGAAGGGTTCAGTATCCAGAAAAGCCTAAGTCTGAAAAATCAGGATTGGCAAAAAAATGGGTGTGAAATATCAGACATTCAGACTAAAATAGTCTGATAAAATCAGCCCTGAGTACGAGATCTCCCACTTTGTAAGTGGCGTCACGTCGATAACGATCGACTTGTCGGCTTGCGACCAAGTTGGCTTTCCGGATTGCCTCGGCTGCTTTTTCTCGGGCTGCGAGGATGTCTTCGGCAAATCTCTGGGACCATGTCACTGGTGTCTCAATGTTTGGTGTAGAGGGTACCACTGGGTCTTGTCCATAATTGAGGAAAAATGGGGATTGATGAGTTGTGGCGGAAGGCACGTTATTATACGCGAATTCCAGCAGCGGAAGGGATTTCTCCCATGTTTGTGGGTCAGTGTAGGTAGTCCGTATGAGTTGCTCCATAGTTTGGTTGACTCGTTCGGTCTGCCCGTCAGTCTGTGGGTGGTAGGCTGAGGAAAACTGTAGTTTGGTGCCGAATTGGTCCCACAGGTGGCGCCAGAAATTCGATGAGAATTTCAGGTCTCGGTCTGAAATTCGGGTTTCATAAATTCGGGTTTTGGGTTTCAGAAATTCGATGTGAATTGGCGGTGGGCAGTCCGTACAGTCTGGTGACGTTGGCGATGAACAGTTGGGGCAGTTTGCTCAGCTGTAATTTCTGTTGGCTGGCGATGAAGTGCGCCATTTTCGTGAGTCGGTCAACGACCACGAGGATGGCGTCGTTTCCGCTGGGACCGGCCGACAATCCTGTCACGTAGTCCATCGTGACGAGTTGCCAAGGTCTCTCGGCGGATCCAACGGCTGTAGGAGTCCGGCTTCTCGCTGATGGGATGATTTCATGATCTGGTAGGCGGTGCAGGAGGACACGTACTTAAGCACGTTGTCGGCCATGTTCGGCCAGTAATAATTACGCTGCAACGTTTTCATGGTTTTGTCGACTCCGAAATGCTCAGAGGTAGGGTTGTCGTGAGTTCCTGGATAAGAAGGGCACGAAATAAATCGTAGCCGGGAACCCAGATGCGGGAAGTGTCGAGCTTATTAAAGAAGTGTCCGGTAGCGGTAGTATGCTGTTGGTGAATGGCGGAGCGGAAGAAGGGGTCGATCTTGTAGCCGTGGGTAAATAGTCCTGTAAGGAGTGGGCTAGTCTGGGCAACTAGTATGGCGGCTGTATGGGCAGTGGGTCGGGTCAGGGCATTAGCAATGTTGTTGGCACCCCGTTTGTAGGTGATGGTGTAGTGGAAGTTTGACTCGAGGAAATCGAGCCATCTGGTTTGTCAGGGGTTGAGATTCGGTTGGGCTCGCAGGTACTAGAGGGACCTGTCAGGTAGCATCGCCAGATTTTGAACGCGTGGACGATCGCCAATATTTCCTTGTCGTGTACCGTGTAATTTTTTTATGCGCCCAGTGGCTTCCGTGATTTGTAGGCGACCGGCTGTAATCCTTCGCCGAAATCATGTAGAAGAACTGTGCCGATGGCGATGTCGCTAGCGTCGGTGATGACTTCGTATGGAGATGCGAAGGACGGGTGGCGACGTGCCAACCCCTAAAGCTGAATGTAGTCTTGTAACTGCTTCGCAGGGCGTTGCAGTTTTATCTGGTACTGTATTTCAGGCTTCAAGCCGCCCATGTACCTGTCAACCTTCTCCAACTCGTGCATGTAGCCACATCTGTCCACCAACGTCAGGAATGACGCGGTGTACTCGGACACAGATCCTAGCTGCTTCCACATGCGTAGAGTTTCGCGTGCCTTGTCTGAGTCAGGAGCATGCTCAAACTACTTGCGAAGCTCTGCGCACCACGTTGCCCACGTGCGAATGTGGGTCACTCCGAACAACAGATCTGCCTCGTCTTCGTCGCCGAATTCTTCGGACCACTCGTGCTGTCCTTCTGTGCGAGTTGCCGCTGAGTCGACGATGACCTTCCACCACTATAGGGCGGCTCCTTGCAATAGTGTTAACGCGTGGCTGATCCGTTTCTGATCGTCTCTGATGCCCGCCGCGTTAAAATAGATATTCATGGCGAATATCCACTGCCGCACCGTCACGCCTTTATTAGCAAGGTCGAAAGGAGTGGGTTGCTGATATCTTACGCCGCCACTTGTCGAGCGCGGGGCTGTTGCTGCTAGTCATGCCAGCTCCACTGGTGACGGTTGCTGCTCACCCACCTCGCTTCGTGCATCGTCGCCCAGCTCCTCTGGATGCCTCTCCTGCGCCTGGCAAAGTCGTTGGTTCTCGTCGCGGAGGTGGTTGACGATGCTTGTCAAATTCTTCAACTGCTCCATTAATGTTTGCAGGTCCACAATTTCCCGGGCAGGGTTCGCAGTAGTCGAGGTGGATTGTCACTCAACCGTCGAGACTACCGGGGCCATGGCGGTCAGGACGGGGCAGAAGCTAGCGCACATGCAGTAGTTGTTGTCGTAAAAATATTTACTATCCAAGACAACTGCTGTGCAGCCATGCTAATCTCCTCTGACCACCCTTAGCTAAGTAAACGGGAAGCGAAAGGTTCCTGGACAGCTCGGGCTCTGATACCAGCAGTTATGATATAGGAAGTGTCAATGAACTATAACGTGAGAATAGAACGGGCGCGAGGGGCCGGCAGGAACGGGCGCTAGAGGCCGGCGAGGAACGGGCACGAGGGGCCGACTAGAACGGGCGCGAGGGCCGGCTGGAACGGGCTCGAGGGCCGGCCAAGAACGGGCGCACGGGGCCGGCTAGAACGGGCGCAAAGGCCGGCTGGAACGGGCGCGAGGGGCCGGCTAGAATGGGCGCGAGGGCCGGCTGGAACGGGCGCTAGGGGGTCGGCTAGAACGGGCGGTAGGGGCCGGCTGGAACGGGCGCGAGGGCCGGCTGGGATCGGGCGCGAGGGCCGGCGCGGCTAGGAAGGTAACGGGCGGCTAGGACCTAGGGCGGAAGCGTGGGCGGGCGGTGGGACCTACCTACTCATAATACCATATCAGAATTGAATAATGAGTAGATGGCATGAGTACAAGGGTATATGACCTAAGGGCTGTACCCTCTAAGGCACAAACCTATACAATCTATAGAAACATAGCAAATATATGTTTGACAGTAGGGCTCCTCCAATTTTGCGCACGGCAAAGGCAGGCCAGTACGACAAGCGTGTTGGGCGCCCCGCATGCCTGGTCATCTCTTGTCAAACATGTTTAGTTATCATGCTTGTATAGACTGTATAGGGTCATCTTCTAGAGAGTACAACAGTTAGGTATATGTTTGTGTACTCTCTCTCTCTATTTATCAATTTCACTGTTTGTTATCTCTCTGTAAATTGATAATTATTCATGATCAAAGCGTGATGAGCATCTCCTGTCGATGAAAGCTTGGGGCTATAAGTGCAGTGCACGTGGTTAGTGGATGAAGTTGCTGGCAGGCTTGCAGAATACCTCGTACTGCAGCTTGAAAGGATAATGGCACTCATCCTCACGTTGTTAGTGGATGAAATTATCCTATCCTCACTCTGCGGCTTGAATGCTTGCTGCTGAGGAAGGTGCACTTTTATGTACGCCAGAGCGTACACTGCAGGTCTGGATGAAGTCAATTTTAAAGAGGAAACTGCGAGGAAGCTGAAATTATTTGAGCCAAGATTGAGCCAAGATTTGGATTAAAGTGGAGCCGGTGTGCAGGGGCATGCTTCGTGCCATCTACTACAAATGCAGATAAGCACAGCCTCTTGCAAGGGAAAGGTCCAACAGGAAGTGTTGCTTCCTACGCCCGCCAAGCTACTGCATTCTCCTCCTTCCTCCCTACTGTTCATCCTCCACTTGCTGCCTCCTCCCATGAGGCGCCGCCTGTTGAGTGACCCGCTGGGGTTGCCCTTGAGATCCTCGGGGAAGGGCCACAGGTGCAGAGCCTGGGGGACTATGGGCGCACTTACCTGCTATTCAACAAGCCCTTTTAACCCAGTGGTTAGTGACTGGGTTTCTGAGATGGTACATCAGAGCCAAAGGTCTTGGGTTCTACTTCTAGTGCCAGCGGTGCAGAGGTGCTAGTGTCTTCCACCTATCCCAGCGGGGGGGGGGGGGTGTTGAGTGACCCGCTGGGATTGCCCTTGAGATCCTCGGGGAAGGGCCACAGGTGCAGAGCCTGAGGGACTATGGGCGCACTTACCCGCTATTCAACAAGCCCTTTTAACCCAGTGGTTAGTGACTGGGTTTCTGACACCGCCCACCGCTCCCAGCTGCTGCACTTTGGTGCACCTGTTGTGTATGCATATATGCACGCTCCATGAATGTAAGCATGTATGCATGCAGGTATCCATGCAGCATGTAAGTATGCATGCATACATGTGTGTGTTGCAACGATCCAAGTCAAACCAAGTGAACAACCTGGTTTGGTTATTTCGCCCCCTCCACCAGCTTGGCCCGGGCATGTGTGAACGCCCCCACCAGCGCCCCCAGCTGCACCTTCTCACTCGTACCAAACGTCAGGCGGTACCTGGGGGTGTGGGGGGATATGGGGGGGAAGGGGTGTTGTGAGGAGCAATAGTAGCGGATTTGAAACGCAGGTGCTATCTGATTTTTAACATGAGAAAGTGAGAGCAGGGTGCTGACAGCAGGAAAGAGCTGGGAAAGGAAAAAAGAGAGGAAGGAATGGCAGACAAGGCGAGAAGCAGAGCGCGTACTCGATGTCGGCCATGGCGTCGAAGAGGTCGATGCGCACATCCGCTGGCATGTCTACGGTGACGATGAAGCTGTGCAGTGACGGGGGAGAGAATGGGAGGGAACACATGGCATGGCCACCTTGACTAAAGTTGGCACAAAGGCTCCTTAACGAGAGAGTCAACAAAATTGGGTGAAGGCAGCAGGAAGTACTGCAACCATACCCATGCCACTATACCCATGCCGCCATACCCATGCCACCATACCCATGCCGCCATACCCATGCTGCCATACCCATGCCGCCATACCCATGCCGCCATACCCATGCCACCATACCCATGCCACCGTACCCATGCCACCATAGCCATGCCACCATACCCATGCCACCATACCCATGCCACCATACCCATGCCGCCATACCCATGCCACCGTACCGATGCCACCATACCCATGCCACCATACCCATGCCGCCATACCCATGCCACCGTACCGATGCCACCATACCCATGCCACCATACTCATGCCACCATACCCATGCCGCCATACCCATGCCCCCATACCCATGCCACCATACCCATGCCGCCATACCCATGCCGCCGTACGAATGCCACCATACCCATGCCACCATACCCATGCCACCATACCCATGCCACCGTACCCATGCCGTCGTACCCATGCCACCATACCCATGCCGCCATACCCATGCCGCCGTACCCATGCCACCGTACCCATGAAACCATACCCATGCCACCATACCCATGCCGCCATACCCATGCCGCCATACCCGTGCCGCCAGCGACAGCAGCGACAAGCGCAGAGACAGTCTCAGGAGGAGCAGTAGGGTGAGTGACAAGCGACGCAAGCAAGCGCGAGAGGGTAGGACGAGCAGCGAGAGCAGCGTCGGAGCGAGGAGGGGGGAACAACGGAAGCGACAACGGGGGAGGCAACGGGAGGACTGTGACTGGAAGAGCACACGAACGAAGAACCATAGGGTGGACACTAGGACGAGGAGAGACAGGACGAGCACCAGAGGGGCGACGGACCCAGTGGGGAAAAACAGGGGACTGGGGACGAGGGGGAACGGGGGACAAGTCTGGGGAAGGAGGGGAGCGTGGGGGAAAACGAGCCCGAGAGGAGTACGGAGGAGGGAACAGCGGGCTGTAAACAGGGTCACGCACCGGAGGGGGAACGGGCGGGCGGACAGGGGAACCTGTACCCATGCCGCCATACCCATGCCGCCATACCCATGCCGCCATACCCATGCCGCCATACCCATGCCGCCATACCCATGCCGTCATACCCATGCCGCCGTACCCATGCCGCCGTACCCATGCCACCGTACCCATGCCGCCGTACCCATGCCACCGTACCCATGCCGCCATACCCATGCCGCCATACCCATGCCGCCATAGCCATGCCGTCATACCCATGCCGCCATACACATGCCGCCGTACACATGCCACCGTACCCATGCCGCCATACCCATGCCGCCATAGCCATGCCGTCATACCCATGCCGCCATACACATGCCGCCGTACACATGCCACCGTACCCATGCCGCCATACCCATGCCGCCATACCCATGCCGCCATACCCATGCCGCCATACCCATGCCGCCATACCCATGGTAACATACCCATGCCGCCATACGCATGCCACCATACCCATGCCGCCATACCCATGCCGCCATACCCATGCAGGTATCGCACGATGTCGATGAGCGCCAGCCCTTTCACCTCCTTCACACTCAGAATGCCTGCAGGCAGGGCGGAGATGGAGAGCGAGGGAAACAAGATTCATGGAGAGTGGAAACGGCTGCAGGGATCCATTCCTGTAGGATGATGAGGAAGGGATGCAGGTTCAGGTCGACAGGTCGTAGATTCAGGTGCGTCAAAGTGCAGGGAGGTGGCTAGGAGGAAGGGGAGGGGAGTGACGAGGGGAACACGAGAAAAAGGGCGATTCAAAGCGATGGAGGGCTGTGCCTTGGGGTTTCAACACATGGGCCCATGAGCCACACTGGAACGCAAACTAGAGGGCTCACGTTGCAGTGCGGTGCAGAACGGTTCGTTGAGCAGCCAGTGCGCCATCTGCTGGATGTCCTTGGGCATGGGATTGCCTGTGCTCGAGTACACCGCCTCCTCGGTTATCGTGCCGGCGCATGCCATGTGGGTGGACTTGAAGAGAGGACAGGGATGGTGGGGGAGGAAGAGAAGGGAAGAGGAGGCATGGGGTTGCCTGTGCTGGCATACACCGCCTCCTATGTTATGGTGGCAGGGCATGCCATGTGGGTGTATGCCAGCACAGGCAACCCCTCACCTCTGTCAACATCCAGCAGGTATCCAGCAGGAGGGACTGGTGGGCAGGAGGGAGAGCACGGGGGGCGGGGAGGGCATGGGTAGGCTGAACATGGAGGTGCCGGTGCTGCCATGAGCCGATTCCACCAGCACTGATGAAGGTCTGATTTGGGACCTGTCCCAGTCAGCCGAAACTAGTGGAGTTGAGTTCGGAACTTCAAATTCTCGCGTTTCGAAAAAGGGGTATCACTTAACGTACTGTCACTCTTTTTGCTACCAAAAATCGTCTTCGCTGCTGCTCATCCTAACGCTCATGGCTACGAGGGCACGGGTAGGCTGAACATGGAGGTGCCGGTGCTGCCATGAGCCGATGGCAGGCATGTGCTAGCGCTGCACATCTGACTGCAGAGGATGCACCTGGGGTGGGCACACCTGCTGGATGTTGAGCAGAGGTGAGGGGGCGATACCTGGGGGAGGCGATGCCCGGGGGAGGCAGTACCTGCAGGATGTTGAGAGCGCGGCGCATGTCGCCGGCACTGAGGCTCACAACGGCTGACAGCGCGCCATCTGTCACATCGAGACTGGCAGGGAGACAGGGGACAGGCATGGGTGAGAAGAGAGGGATATGTGGATGGGCAGTATACATGTGCGATAAGGTTCCTCCCTCATCAATGACCTCTGAACGCCAGTGATTCCAAACTACCCGCATAATGCCTCCACTCGAGTGACTCACCCCTCCTCCTGGATGACGTGTCTGAGCCTGGCAGTGACGTCAGCAGAGGAGAGCGGGGCGAATCGGAAGCGCGTGCAGCGGGATTGGAGGGCGGGGATGATCTTGCTGACGTGGTTGCAGATGAGACAAAAGCGCGTGCTCCGGGTGTACTTCTCAATCACTGGGAAGAGTGTGAGGAGGAGAGCGAGTGGGGATAGGAAGGTGATGGGTAAAGGGTTGCAGATAGAATCGCGCGCTGCGCGTGTACTTCTCGATCACTGCTGGGGGGTTGGGGGGACACAAGTTGAAGGGAGTGGGGGTAGGAAGCGGAAGGGGGAATGGTTGCAGGTGACACACAAGTGCACTTCTCGACCAATTGGAGGTTGAGGAAGAGGGGGACGGTGGGAGAATGGACGGAATTAGGGTGAGAAGGGGATGCGAGGGGTGGGCCAGAGGGCGCTGACTGGCCCAGTGTGTACCGCAGTGGTCAAGAGAGAGTGGCAGTCGGTGGCATTAGTGAGCACGCACCTCGTCGCAGCGAGAATTGAGCGTCCTTGGTCATGGCGTCCGCCTCGTCCAGCAACACCAGCTTCACCGCCGCCTTGGCGCTACAGGCGTGAGGGGAACGTGGGGGGGGGGAAGAAGCATAGTGGAACAGAGGATGGGTGGAGAACTGACTCACCCAATGCCAATCGACTTTTTCTGCTCGAGCTGTCTCACCCGAAGCTGATGGACTGCGTGGAGGCGAAGTCCTGCACCTGCTGCCTGACAACGTCGATCCCCCTCTCGTCGCTGGCGTTCAGCTCCAAACACATGTTGCGCACGCCGCCCGCCCCGTACAGCTGCCGCGCCACCGCCAGCACGGTAGATGTTTTGCCGGTCCCGGGCGGCCCGTACAAGAGGAGATGGGGGAGACGGTTGGATGAGGTGAGACGGCTGACTGCAGTAGACGGGAAGGGATGGGATGTGATGGTGGGGGGAGAGAGGCGGCAATGAGTGGAAGGCTCCACTACCAGCACAAGGTGGCCACGCCTTGCGAGTGAGGCAGGGGAGGGGGGCTCTGGCTGGAGCACAAGGGCAGACTCAAGGCATGATGACAGCGCGGATCGACCCCATGCCATCCCTCCTGGCCACTAACTTGTATCCACGATGTCTTTATGCGCCGCCACGTCAGCAAGCGACTTTGGCCGGTACTTCTCCACCCACGGCATCGCGGCGACATTCGCGGCGCCGCGCGACCCGTCCGCCGCGTCTTCCGCCATCCCCTTGCCCTTCCCCCCGTCGTCCAGCTTCCGCTTCCCCTTGTCCTGTGCCTTCCGCAAGCCGGCTTGCGCGGCGTCCACGTCCATCGGGTCCGCCATTGCCGCGCGGAAGGGGGCAGGGAGTAGTGGAGTGTTGGCGGGGAACGCAGAGAACCCTCCAAAGCGGCCCGGAAGGAGGTATGAAATCGGCTAGCGATGCTTACGGTAGATGTATCGCGCGCTAAAAACTACCTCGATGATAACGCGGCGAGGGTTGCGGAATGTGGGAGATTATGGGCGCTAGTGTGCGGAATGGCGCGAGGTGTAGTGGACTGTTACCCCACTGTTTTGAAACAACAAGAAGACATGTGTTATGAATAATAACTCAGAGTAAAACTGTAAGGAATTTCCATTCCTTACTGAGTCTTACGTTAGCACGTACACCCGAACTCCTCGATTCGTCACGTTCGGCCTCATTTGTCGGCCCAAACCTTTCCCGCGTCGCGTCCGGCACTGTCGCCACATTGCCGAACCTACCCACGTTCCAAGGTTATCGCCCTATCATGCCAACCGCTATATAAACTTGTGCCTTCATTGCAATAGCGACCTTGTATTCTCACGTTATATTCCATTGACACTTCCTATTATCAAAGTTAACGAATGAGTAGAAAGGTGTGATACAATGGAATATAACCTAGTGGGTTGTACTCTCTAAGGTACAATCCAGTATAGTCTATAACAATATACTAAGATATGTTTGACACACCCCCTAGACTGGATAGGGGTAGTGCCTGGTGAGATACAAGCAGCTCAGAGTGGCACTACTAGTCCAACCTTTGAGACAAGGGTCTGAAGACTAGTCAAACAAGTACACACAAGGCACGAGCAAAACCAGGGCGGCACTACTAGTCCAGCCACTGGGGAGAGGCCACAAGGCCAGTTAGGGTAATATATATCTATAAATGTCTGTACACAATCAAGGTCCTAGCAGATGGGAGGCTACAGGAACAAGACCAAGTAGTACACAGTACCGCTCATGCCAAGTGTACTACGCGGGCCTGGCGACGCTGCTGTAGCTCGCGTTGGAGCAACAACTGCAGCTGGATGTGCTTTGCTCTGCCCTCGAGTCTGGGCTCTTGACACAGGAGGATCATGGCCCTGTTGTCGGCGTACAGGACTGGGGCAGAGCTAGGCCGCTCACCTATGTCTGTGAGTAGCAAAGTCAGCCAACGGAGCTCCTGTGCCGGCATGGCACCAGGGTAGATCTCAGCCTCACAGCCAGACTAGGCAACAGACGACGAACAGGTGGACCGCCATGAGACAGCACCTGCACCAAGGCTAAAGCAGTAGCCCTGAGAGGACCGGAGAGTCTCGACGTCGTCAGCCCAACAAGCGTCTGTGTGCCCGGTAAGGACCACTGGCCTACGTCCTCCTAGCACTTACCCCAAGCCCGATGTAATTGCTAGATGACGCAAAACCCTCTTAGCTGCCGACCACCGTTGTGGTCGGTGTCTGCCGGTGGCCACAAAGCGAGCCAGGATGCTGAGAGGGTATGCGAGATCTAGACGAGTGCAAGGCATCAGGTACATGAGGCAATCCACCAGCTCTGCATAGGGGCCACTATGCTCTACAGCCTCCTTCGGGACTAGAGTAGAGAGTCTGTGGTCTACTGGCAGAGGGGTGGGCTATGCGGAAGAGAACTGAAGGCCGAACCTCTGAAGGACCTGGCGCACCAAGTGTGACTGCGAGACAGTGATGGTGCGCGCTACTCTGTCCCTGGAGATCTGCAAGCCAAGGTAGCGGCGCAGCTCTCCTAGGTCAGTGCAGGTGTGTCTCCTTAACAACTCAGCCTTCACGGAGGCCAGCGTGTCTCTGTCTGCAGTAGCAAAGACCAGATCGTGTACGTAAACAAGGATATAAAAAGGATTCTGGCCAGTACGGACGAAGAGCGAGGGGTCTGCAGATGACGGAAAGCACTGCAGGTCAGCAAGCTAGCACGCAGCGTATCGTGCCACTCGCGGGGCGCCTGTCGAATGCCGTAGACGGGGCGCCGGAGGAGCAACTCGGTACCGGGAGGAAAGGTACCGGAGAAGCCCTGGAGGTGGCGTAGGTAGACCTGCTCGTGTAAACTGCCTTGGAGGAAAGCTGTGGAGAAGTCGAGGGAGTGGAGCTCAAAGTCACGCTGTGCTGCTACGCGTAGCAGTGCCCGAAGTGTAGTCATCTTCGGGGTCGGGGCGAAGGTCTGGAAAAAGTCCACCCCCTTACGCTGACTGAAGCCTTGAGCAACGTAGCACGCCTTGAAGAGAGGCGGCTCTCCAGGAGGGCGCTTCACCTTGAAGAGCCACCGGCCATCGACTACGTTCACCCCAGGTGGGGGAACTGCGTCGACGAAGGTACCTGTGGACCTCCAAGATGCCATCTTCTACTCCATGGCAGCTATCCACTGAGAGGCCCAGGATCCCGAGGTGGCCTCAGCGTAAGTGCGAGAGGTCGGGATGTCAAGGGCGTTTCGGTCACCCTCATGGACTAGTAGCATGGAACAGAGATGGAGAGCGGCCTTAGACAGGAAAGCGAGCTCGTACTGCTTGTCCTCTATGACGTCACTGCCAAGGGCAGCCACACCCCCGACGGGCAGAGAGCAGGCAGGGCCAGAGACCAGAGTGGTGGAGTAGTCCAGGCGGTGGGTAACGGCGAAGTCAGTGACAGCAGCGACAAGAGCCGACACACTCGAGACAGGAACGGACGGGTCGGTAAGAAGAGAGGCAAGGACACGAGGAACAAGGGGACACGCAGCACGGAGGAAGTCAGAGAACAGAGGCGGGGCTACAGCAAGCGATGACGGGGGAGGAGACGGAAGGAGAGGAGGAGCACGAGACGCGTGAAAGCGAAGCAACATAGGGTGAGAACGCGGAACAGGGGAGGTAGGACGAGCACGAGACGGACGACGAGACCGGACTTGAGACAGAGGAGTCGAGTGAGGAGAGAGGGGGGGAGACAAAGGGGGAGAACGGGGAGGGAGACGAGCCGGAGAGGAGTCCGGAGGAGGAAACACTGGGCCGTAGACCGGAGGAGGAGGAGGCGGCGGCAACGGAGAAGGCACCGGCAGGCGGTCAGGGGAAGGAAGACTGAGGAGGCGAAGAGCGGACACTGGCGGGGACTGCTGCGGCTGCTGCTCGACTCCAATACCAGAACCTCCAGCGACGGCACGGCTCCCTTCGAGAAGCTCCATGCCAGCACCCCCAAAATGGGAAACCGCTCCAGCACCCACTCCAGCATGCTCCCCAGCACCCCCAGAACGCACGAACCCCAGCAGTGGTGACGACGGCTGCTGCGGCCGCGGCGGCGATAGCAGCGGCGGAGGAGGCTTCGGCGGTGACAGCAAAGGCGGCGATGGGGAAGGAAAGACCGGGGTGGGGAGGGGCGGGAGGAGGGACTCCGCAGAGCTGCGAGAGTCAGCACACTCCTCGGTAGGGACACCCGACGGGAGAGGGGTGACGTGAGACACACCAGATGGGGCAGGGAGGGGAGGGGGGGGAGCCGGGGCGACCGGGGGAGGGGGAACCAGGAACAGGGAGGGGGGAAACCGGGGGACCACGGTGGGGAAAGTGGTGGTAAAAGGAGACTGACTCGTCAAAGGTGATGTCGCGGGAGTGAAAGAAGCGGTGGGACGGCGGGTGGTAGTAGTGCCAGTCAGACGAGTCGAGGGGGAAACCTAGGAAGACACAGGGGACAGTGCTGGCAGTGAGCTTATCCGTGCCAGAGGCACGGACGTGAGCAAGGCAGTTACAGACGTAGAACGCGGACGCGTCACCAGGGGACCCGGTCTCGAGGAGGGCCGGCGAAACCTGCGGCCGCTGAGGATGCGGCCACAGGTTAAGCTGGTGAGCGGCGTAGCGAACGGCGAACGGCCACAGAAAATGGGGTGCACCGGCATGGATCATGGAGGTATGGGCCACCTCCATGACCAAACCGATGCGTCGCTCAGCGACCCCATTCTGTTGCGGGGAGTCCGGAAGAGTGTACGTTCGGGTGATGCCCTCCGTACGACAGAGACGACCAAGGGAACCAGAGGTGAACTCGCCACCGCGGTCATACTGAAGACACAACACAGGGAGACCTCGGTGCATACGCGCAGAGACAAGCCACGGGATAAGAACGTCAGGCACGTCGGCCTTTCGCTCCAGAGGAAACACGGTGGTGTAGCGTGTGTCGTTATCAACAAGCACTAGAAAGTAGCGTTCGCGACGCAGCCCATTGACGGGGGCGGTGCCCCAGACGTCCATGTGCAGGGTCTGCAGCGGTGCGGAGGTGGGGGGGAACGAGGAGGAGTGAGGGGCATGGCGGAACCGGCCCTCGACGTAGGGCGTGCACGGTGGCGCTGGTGAGGAGGGGAGCGCAGTGAACGACTCAGCGAGACCTAAGACAAGACCGTGCTAGGACATGTGATGGAGTCGGGTGAGAGCGGGGTGACCTAGACGGTGGTGCCACAGAAGCGACAGGTGAGTGAGCAATCGACAGGAGCAAGCCGTAGCAACCTGGGTAGACGCTGCCACCTGGGGAGGCGTCCCAACCGGGGGGGACGCAGTGTCCAGCGTGAACAGGTCAGACACTGAGTCATGGGGGAACGTGGTGAGGGGGGCACCAGTGGCGGCCTCGGTACAGACCGTGTACCGCTCGTGACCAGGGAACGTATTGGTGACGCCAAGGTCTTGGAGGCAGCCGACACCAACTAGGTTCCTAGAGAAAGAGGGGATGTGCAGGCCTGTAAGGGAGCCTGAGGGAACTGCTGGACAAGGAAGGGTGGTGGAGCTACGGGCGACTACAAGACCGGAGGAAGGGTCTGCAAGAGCAATTGCGGCGGGAGCGGCTAGCGGCGTAAGCGTAGTGGAGTCCCGAAAGAAACATTGGGAAGCGCCGAAGTCCAGGGTGAAGGAGAGCGCGGGAATGGCGACAGGGGTCGGAGGAGCAAGGGAGGACCCAAGGCTAAACAAGGCAGGGGATCCTACACCTGACGCAGCAAGGGAGCCTGAAATAGGCACATTGGGCACACCTACACTAGGCAACACAGGGTAATAGGAAACAGTCATACTAGAGTCATTGACTTAGAGCGCATACAAAGCACAACTAATCTCATCCACATCCATATCAAAGATCCTAACACCATAGCGAAGCAAACTGTGCCAGTCGGGGAGGTCAGGCGATGGGCCGAAGTGGAGACGAAACAGGTCGTCTAGGCGACTGAAGCAACGAGTGGGGGTATGGCCGATCTTACCGCACACGAAGCTGCGGCGAGGACCGGTTTGGAGCTCGTACTGGCAGCGCCCGTCACTCTGACCACCACCCGGCGTCATGCCGCGCACACGACCACTGCAACCACCGCAAGTGCCGGCGTAGGCCACCCAGGCGAGAGAAGGCCGACCCGCCGCCGCTGCTGCTGCTGCTGCTGCTGCTGGTCTTGCGGCGGCCGCTGCTACTGCTGCTGCTGGGGCTGCTGCTCCGAGGCACCAGCCCCAGCCCCCTCATCAGTACTACCAGCGGGCGAGCCACCTCCACCACCGGCACCACCCCGTCCTCCGCTACGTCCGCCGCGCCCAGCCTTGGGGTGGCGACCCTTACCTGGACGAAACTGCACTGCGGCGGCTGTCACCGAAGTAGGAGCTATCTCAACGACCGCAGCAGAACCGTCAGAGTAAGTGCACTGAGCAGGGGCACAGCCCTGAAAGATAAAGACCGGCATGGTAGCGCTAGACTGGGCGATAGAGCGCTGACGAGTCCCTACGGCAGACAGGGTGTCGACAAAGTCAGCGAGGGTGAGGTCAGCGGGTGGAGACTAAGGAAGTGATCGCGGGTGGTGGAAAGGCGGTCGGGGAGGTGGGTGGCAAGCAGGTAGAGGGTAGAGCAGATGGGGGGCTGAGACACACAAAGCTGGGCCTCAATGCAAGCAGCGTGCCAGGTCGTGTCTAGCGTGCGCTGGTGGGCAGCCAGATCAGCGATAGTAGGGAAAGTCGCGAGATTAGGAAAGAGCATGGGCAGGATGAGGCGACCGACAGAGGCAGAGGGCGGGGTGGAATAGCGTGCGACGACAGCCTCTAGGAACTCCTGCGCAGTCCTGATCGACCTAAAGCGGGGGCGCTTGGACTGGGGGAGGGCATGACTAATCGTAAGCTGTGCAATAGCGTCATGCGACAACCAGACAGCACGGGTAAGGGCAGCAGCGGCGGCGGACTCACGGCCAGGAGACGTGGGGTGAGCGAGTAGAGCAGCAGGGGGGTCAAGGTAGGGGAGCGTACCATTTATGTGGACGGCGAGGGAGTGGCCGTCCTGCTGCTGACTAGTCAGGTGGCGGCTAAGGTTGATGAGCCACGAGTTGAACTCAACCGGCTGCCCCTCCGCATCAAAGCGCAGGACCGAGTCCGCCATCATGGTCGCTGCAGCAGGAGAAAGGCGGTACTGGGCGATAGGGTGCGGCGGGAAACAGTGGAGTGCGGTGCGGTGCTGTACAGTGCGGTAGACGGAGGTGCAATACGGTAGGGTGCAGTGCAGAGCGGTGCAAAGCGGTACAGTGCAATGCAGAGCGGTGCAGTACGGTACCGGGCGGTGCAGTGCGGTGCAGAGGGCCGATGACGGGGTGTCTAGGAGACGGGGCCGCGGGCGACGAGGCGACGGGGCCGGCTAGGCGGGAAGGTGACGGGGCCGGCTAGGCTACGGGGCCGACTAGGCGACGGGGTTGGCTGTGCAACGGGGCCGACTAGGCGACGGGGCCGGTTAGGCAACAGGGCCGGCTTGGGCGACGGGGCCGGCTAGGCGACAGGGCCGGCTGGGCGACGGGGCCTGCTAGGCGATGTGGTCGGCTAGGAGGCTGGGCCGGCTAGGAGGCAGGGCCGGCTGGGCTACGGGGCTGGCGAGGAGGCGGGGTCGTCTAGGAGGCGGGGCCGGCTGGGCTACGGGGCTGGCGAGGAGGCGGGGTCGTCTAGGAGGCGGGGCCGGTTAGGCGACGGGGCCGGCTGGGCGACGGGGCCTGCTAGGCGACGGGGTCGGCTGGACGACGGGGCCTGCTAGGCGACGGGGTCGGCTAGGAGGCGGGGCCGGCTAGGAGGCGGGGCCGACTGGGCAACGGGACCAGCGAGCTGACGGGGCCGGCTAGGAGGCGGGGCCGGCTAGGAGGCGGGGCCAGCTAGGAGACGGGGCCGGCTGGACTACGGGGGCCTAGGCAACGAGGGCCACTAGGGGATGGGCCAGCACGGGCGGGAGGGGAACGGGGCGGCTAGGACCTAGGGCGGAAGCGCTAGTGGGCGGGGGGGACCTAACCTACTCATGATACCATATCAAAGTTAACGAATGAGTATAAAGGTGGGATACAAGGGAATATAACCTGGTGGGTTGTACTCTCTAAGGCACAACCATGTATAGTCTATAACAACATACTAAGATATGTTTGACACCTATATCATAACAGCTGGTATCAGAGCTCGACCTTTCCAGGAACCTTCCGTTTCCCATCTACTTAGTTAAGGGTGATCAAAGGGGATTAGCACGGCTGCACAGCAGTTGTCTTGGATCGTAAATATTTTTACGTTAACAATTACAGCGTGTGCGCTAGCTTCTGGCCCGACCTGACCGCCATGGCCCCGGTAGATTCCACGATTGAGAGACATTCCACATCGACTACTACGAACCCTGTCCGGGAAACTATGGACCTGCAAACATTAATGGAGTAGTTAAGGAATCTGACAAGCGTCCTCAACGACCTCTACGACGAGAACCAGCGACTTCACCAAGCGCAGGAGAGGCATCTAGAGGAGCCGGGCGACGATGCACGAAGCGAGGCGGGTGAGCAGCAACCGTCACCAGTGGAGCTGGCATGACTAGCGGCAACAGCCCTGCGCTCGACAAGTGGCGGCGTAATATATCAGCAACCCGCTCCTTTCGACCCAGCTAATAAAGCGTGACAGTGCGGCAGTGGATATTCGCCATGAATATCTATTTTAATGCGGCGGGCATCAGAGTTGATCAGAAGCGGATCAGCCACGCGTTAACACTGTTGCAAAGGGCCGCTCTGCAGTGGTGGAAAGTCATCGTCAACTCAGCGGCAACTCACACAGAAGGATAGCACGAGTGGTCAAAAGAATTCGGCGACGAAGACGAGGCAGATCTATTGTTCGGAGCCACCCACATGCACCTGAGCAGATAGACGTGGTGCGCAGAGCCTCACAAGTGGTTTGAGCATGCACCTTACTCAGACAAGGCACGCGAAACTCTACGCATATGGAAGCAGCTAGGATCTGTGTCCGAGGACACCGCGCCATTCCTGACGTTGGTGGACAGATGTGGCTACATGCACGAGTTGGAGAAGGTTGACAGGTACATGGGCGGCTTGAAGCCTGAAATACAGTACCAGATAAAACTGCAACGCCCTGCAAAGCGGTTACAAGACTACATCCAGCTCGCCGAAGTCGCTGATTTGATTACGAAGTTGAGGACAAACTTCTACGACGGAGGTGGCCCTCGAGAACAGTACCAGCGCGCCACAATAAAAGGGGTGGAGGCAGTGGATATTTACGCAGCTGCTCCGCAAAATACAGGGTTATGCTACCACTGTGGCCGGCCAGGTTACATCCGACGCAACTACCAATAATTCATAGCCCTCCAGAATTCTATGGGGAAGAAGCCTGAGGAGCGACTTGGAAATGGGTCGCGTCAGTAAGTACCGAGCCCCATACTGGCGAGCGGGATTCTTTGCTCGAACCACACAGTCCCCACCGAGTCGTGATCCCGATTGCTGCAATCTATCGGACCCGTACGAATAAGGGGGACAAAACTGTTGATCACCCTATGTTGGTGGAGGGAAAAGTCAACGGGGTATTATTAAAGATCTTCTTTGATGGATGCGCGAGTCACAGTCTGATACAATTGGACAGGGCTAAGAAATTGGGTATACCCTTATTCAAGTGTCAACCTGAAATCGACGCCTGACTGGTGGACGGAACACGGCTAGCAATACGGGAACGAGTGGAGAACATTGGTTTTACCTGTAGGGAGCATGTGAATTTTCGGATGGGTCTATTGGCGAGTACTCTCGACGGGTGCGACGCAGTGCTGGGATGCGATTGGTTGCGACGGTACAAAACGAAGATTGACTGGACGATGGGCGGCTGCAGCATCAAGCTCGATGGGAATTCCAGCGAGCTGCCCACGTGGACGGGGCCTCGCCTCGCATGCGAAGCACCCAAGTCCATGCGATCACCTTCAAGTGCGCGATGAAGGCTGGAGCTGCAGCGTACGCCGTTGAACTTCGCGAGGTGACATCGACGTCGAGAACGAAGATATCGAGAAGCTGTGCGAGGTCGTCCCTCTGGACTTAGCGGACCTGATTCGGAAATACCCGGAGATCTTCCTGGACGATCTGTCAGCTGGACTCCCGCCGAGCCGACCTGAGGACCACCAAATCGAGCTGGAACCAGGCGCCCAACCAATGGTACAGCGCCAATTTTGGCTCAGCAAACCAGAACTGGAAGAATTACAGCAACAATTGGATTACCTTCTCACGAAAGGATTTATCCGGCCCACCACATCACCTAACGCCGCCCCGATACTGTTCACGCTAAAGAAGGATGAAGGATTCAGGATGTGTATTGACTATCGAGCGCTCAACCGAATCACCATCAAGTCGCGTTACCCGATCCCGTGAGCCGACAAACTTCTCGACCAACTTCGCGGCACCAAGTTTTTCTCGAAAATCGATTTGCGAGGGGGTTACCATCAGATTCGCGTCGCCATCGAAGATTGTCACAAGACGGCATTCCGAACCCGATACAGCAACTACGAGTACCTAGTGATTCCTTTTGGCTTTACGGATGCGCCCTCGACATTCCAAATGACCGTAAATGAAATTTTCAGGGAACTCTTGGACAAATGCGTCATCATCTACCTCGACGGTATATTAATCTACAGCCGCAGCAGGGAGCAGCACTTACAGGATCTTGATGCAGTCTTCATGCTGCTGCACAATAATCGCCTCATCACCAAAGGGTCTAGGTGCGACTTTCTTAAGCGGGAGTTGGAATTTCTGGGCTACATCGTCTCGACTGAAGGAGTGAAAATCGACCCCAAGAAAATCAAAACAATACAGGAATGGAAGCCGCCAAGCAACATCAAGGAGCTGTAGAGTATTTTGGGCTTCGTCAACTACGTCCGCTGATTTATACCCAATATGGTTGGGTTATCTGCCCCGCTAACTGGCCGACTCAGGGATCACGATTGTTTTTGGTGGGAAGAGAAGCAGCAAGCTGCATTTGACCAACTGAAGATCACCCTCACATCGCCGCCCTTCCTTCGCATCGCCGATCGTGACTGTCCATACGAAGTCATCACTGACGCTAGCGACATCGCCATCGGCGCAGTTCTTTTACAGGATTTTGGCGAAGGCTTACAGCCGGTTGCCTACGAATCACGGAAGCTGCAGAGCGCAGAGAAAAATTATACGGTACACGACAAGGAAATGTTGACGATCGTCCACGCGTTCAAGACCTGGCGGTGCTACCTGACAGGCGCTGACGTCATTGTGCGAACTGACCACAAATCCCTCCAATACCTGCGAGCCCAACCGAACCTCAACCCGCGACATATCCGATGGCTTGATTTCCTCGAGTCAAATTTCCACTACACCATCATCTACAAACGGGGTGCCAACAACATTGCTGACGCCTTGACCCGACCCACTGCCGACACAACTGTCATACTAGTTGCCCAAACCAGCCCACTCCTTATCGGACTATTTACCCACGGCTACAAGATCGACCTATTCTTCCCCTCCGCCATTCACCAACAGCATACTACCGCCACCGGACATTGCTTTAATAGGCGCGACACTTCCCGCATCTGGGTTCCCGGCTACGACTTAATTCATACCCTCTTAATCAAGGAATCCCACGACAATCCTACCTCGGGGCATTTTGGAGTCGACAAAACCATGAAGACGTTGCAGCGCAATTATTACTGGCCGAACATGGCGGACGACGTGTGCAAGTACGTGTCCTCCTGCACCACTTGCCAGATCATGAAATCATCCCATCAGCGAGCAGCCGGACTCCTACAGTTGTTGGATCTGCCCAAGAGACCCTGGCAACACGTCACAATGGACTACGTGATAGGACTGCCGGCCGGTCCCAGCGGAAACGACGCCATCCTCGTGGTCGTTGACCGACTCACGAAAATGGCGCACTTCATCGCCTGCCAACAGAAAATTACAGCTGAGCAAACTGCCCAATTGTTCTTCGCCAACGTCATCAGACTGCATGGACTGCCCACCGCCATTATTTCAGACCGAGACCCAAAATTCACATCGAACTACAGTTTTCCTGTGGGACCAATTCGGCACCAAACTACAGTTTTCCTCAGCCTACCACCCACAGACTCAAGGGCAGAATGAACGAGCTAACCAAACTATGGAGCAACTCATTCGGACTACCTGCACTGGCCCACATGGGAGAAATCCCTTCCGCTACTAGAATTCGCGTCTAATAACGCGCCTTCCGCAACAACCCATCAATCTCCATTTTTCCTCAATTATGGACAGGCCTCGGTGGTACCCTCTATATCGAACATCTAGACACCCGTGTCCTGGTCCCAGAGATTTGCCGAAGACATTCTCGCAGCCCGAGAAAAAGCAGCTGAAGCAATCCGAAAAGCCAACCTGGTCGAAAGCCGACAAGCTGATCGTCATCGGCATGACGTCACTTACAAAGTGGGAGATCTCGTACTACTCGACACTTGCAACTTGCGCCTGCCGATCCCAAGCAAACTCTGACACTGCTTCTGTGGCCCTTTTCAAATGACCAATATGGTCACACCTGTCACAGATCACCTCCAACTACCGGCTGATTGGCATTACCACCCGGCTTTCCACGTCAGCCTACTACGACCCTACGTCCCCAGCTCGTCAGATTTGGCATGTCAGCACATCGTTCCGCAGCTGACACCCCTGTAGGAACCAACGACCGAGCCCCTGAAGATTCTAGGCCATCGAATCATAACGTAGCAGAATTGTTGAATGGTGGATTTTTGCGTCAGATGGCGCGATTGGACGTCTGAGGATGACACCTGGGTGCCCTTCACTGATATAGAATCATACCCGCTTCTAATGGCGTATGATCAGCATCGGAATGTTTCATATGCCCGCGGCCTCGTTTAGGAGGGGGGGGGGGGGGGGTAGTGTAAGGAATTTCCATACTCATTTCCATCACGTTCGGCCTCATTTGTCGGCCCAACCCTTCCCCGCGTCGCATCCGGCACTGTCGCCACATTGCCGAACCTACCCACATTCTGAGGTTATTGCCCTAGCACGCCAATAGCGACCTTGTATTCTTACGTTATATTCCATTGACACTTCCTATATCATAACAATAATGCGGAATACTATTGGGGAACGTGATTACAGATTGTCGATAGAAATGAGGCCTAGGCAATATATAGGGCGATAGACCAAGGTTGAATGTTGAGGGTTGGACCAGTCAAGGGCTCAAAAGTCACGAGGGTGACTGGGTCAAAATGGGTTCGGGGCGACTTGGGATGAGTTTGGGGCCATCGAGATCGGCGGGGGCTAGTTTGGCGAGTGACCCGAGGGCCGAGCTTGCGGACACGAACTGTTCGCGTGTACTCACTGAAGTGAGCCCCAGTAAGGAATCGTAATTCCTTACACTCTCCCACCTTCTAAAAGGAAGGCACTCCCTTTATCGAGGCTGAACAGTCATTACAAGTAATCCCCGATATGACTGTAAGTCTTCATCTCTGTGACGAGCATAATGATTACGCCGGCCTGACGAGGTCTTGAGGTCAAACTGAAATCGATGGCTAGAAAGCGTCGAAATGATCGTTTTCAATCTGAGCTGTCGAAGAAGGTCGAATCATTCAGCTGACCGAACGGGCAAGTGGGCGATTGATGATGACGCCTGCTTGATGTATATTCCGAGTAATGATGAACTGTCAAATGACGTGGACGATGAAGTGAAGAACCCATTCATCAAAACGCGAGGTTGTTCAAGTCACGTGCAAGATCATGCGTTCGTGTCCCACGAAAGTCAGCGAACTCCTTCAACGAAGTGACGAAATCAGGTGCGGAAACGTAATGGTGACGAATGGCAGTCGAATATGGATGATGGAATACGCCAGAAGGGTCAGACGAAATCTGCAGCGCACCTGCACTTCTCCCCCCTCCAAGAACAAACAGCTCCCAGAAGCTCGGGCAAAACCCTAAGAAACCCAACGCTCCAGGGTACGTGAGATACCTAGCTGCTGCTTAAAGCCCAACCGACATGTTGCAACTCCTTTTTTCTCAAGGTGCTGCATCTTGAGGTCTCTGTAACCGAGCAGCCAACGTCTAACTTCAAATAGCTCGCAATGGGTTTCAGCTAGGCAGGGCTGGCAGGACTCCCGGAACTTGGCAGTGATGCACCCCTGCCAAGTACCCAAGGGAGCATGGGGACTGAGTGGGTTTGAGGTAGAAACAAACCTTAGTGTTTATTTCAGATCTCGAAAAATGTATTGTATTCCTGTGCTTCATACGACGAATTCGCGTAATGCGTTTACCTATGAACGTCAAGATCTAACATCCGAATTTTGTTTCTGAACTGTTATAACCTGTCCCCTCTGGCTCCGTCACAGGTTTGCACATTCCCTCATTTGCCATGAACTTAGTTGGTGTAGGTCACATCCAGAACCTAGGAGTCACCACCACGTTTCCTGTCTCTGAGAAACATGCAGCCTGTACGGACACAGCCACAGGTAGGCGTCTGGCCATCTTCGAGCGTGACTCCACGTCGGGTCTCTTCACACTGCACACTTAGTCCCTACCTGTTGGTGCATCTACCGGGTCTTCCTGCATCGCTCCTAGCCCTGCCTGTCTTGGTAGTGCCCCTGTGCACCTCCTGTGTCGAGGGCCGGCAGCGCGCCACCCCTGACTCCTCCTCGTTTCCTCCCTTTAGCACCACTACAGACACTGCACATAGAAGTTTGGGGCCCTGCCCCGGTCCATGGTCTTAGTCGGGAGCACTACATCCTAGCCGTCGTTGAAGACTTCTCGCATTTCACTACGATGTTCCGGCTGGAGCGGAAGGCCAACGTACCTACCGTTCTCCTCCGTGGCTGCTAGCTGTTTGAACCCATAACTAGTTCGCTTCTGGCCGTCTAGGACCATTCTGTAGTGCGGAGGGCATCTGCCAGACGTACACACCTCCAGACTCCCCACAACAGAATGGGTTCGCTAAGCAACGCATCAGCCTGGTGATGGAGGTAGCTCGCACCTCCTTGGTCTACACCGGTGCACCCCATTTTCTGTGGTCATTCGCTGTGTGTTGCGTAACTCACCAGCTTAACCTGTGGCCACGCTCCCTGTGGCCGCAATTTTCGCCGACCTTTCCAAGTGTCTTTCTGGGGTTTCCACTTGACGCTGCTAACTTGCTGTCTTACCACCCAGTGTACCACCGCTTATAGCGCTCTCGTGACGTTACCTTTGACGAGACACTCAACTACAATAGGCGCTTCCATCAGTGCAGAACTCCTGTTTCTTCTCCTCCTCTCTTCCTCGCCCCTGTGAGAAGATGAGGCTTACCGAATCCTTGATGACAACTATTTGCTATTTATTGTATGTTTTTCCTTTCCTGGAGATCCCAACATTTTTTCCTACACATTGATATATTTCATATGTATCAATTGTGTTACGGAGTATTTTGGACTTTCCTTGCATGACACGTCTATTGCGTAGAGTGTTCCGTCACCGTCACCGTATCTCTTAAATCCCTATTGTGCTTCTAGGTGTTGTTCCTATGGACGGTTCCACTTATTTCTAGAACTCTCTTAGAAGGTCGTAATTACTTTTCCCTAGAGTTCTCGTATCTATAAATAGGATTGACTCTTTGCTTGTAGACATTCAATTCTTGATTCAATTCTTGATCAGTATCATTCAAGCTTCTGTTAAATCCTGGACCTGTGACACTTGGTATCAGAGCACAAGGTTCCCAATCAGCGCTTTCCCGCTGGGCCTCTAGGAGCACGCCGAGGATGGAGTCGAACTTTTCGATCGCGTAAGTGAAATCATTTTTTCTCAATAATTTCCGACTAACCTCGAGCAGTTGCACCTAGGGTCCCCAATGATGGCGAGCACCATCGCCAACCGTCCGATATCCAACATTGATGGAGCCGATTTTTCAGGAGGGCACGTCAGTGGCCCTCGACAATGAAAGGACGTCCTCGAAGTACATGCATTAAAATTAGGAGTATT
The DNA here is from genome assembly GCA_027943415.1 of Closterium sp. NIES-67. Lineage (NCBI taxonomy): Eukaryota > Viridiplantae > Streptophyta > Zygnematophyceae > Desmidiales > Closteriaceae > Closterium > Closterium sp. NIES-67. Next base: position 77,439 of record BQMB01002420.1, read on the forward strand.
TTCTACCCTCCGAAGCGATCGACGGTAGCTGGTGGAACTTTCCATGCGACGTTTCCAAGAATTTCCAACTTTGCCGCGAATCTTGGAGTTGCGCCAGCGACGATCTACGATGGCTGTCCGATTCAACGTCGACGCTTCACATCGTTCGAGGCAAAACGAACCTGAGGTGATGGAGTTCGAGTTTCAACGCGTGTGGAAACGGCACATCGATAGCAGCGGATTGTTCACGCGCGTCCAATCATTCGACAAAGGGCATTGACGTCTGCAAACTGCCGCAGAAAACGAGTCAACTCCGACTTTCGACGCAGCTGAACGAGCCTCAAGAATATTTTCAGATCACTTGGAGTTTGGACTGTCAGATCAACATTGAACCAGCAGACCAGATCGAGAGCTAGATTCTTCTTTACAAGACATTGACGCAGAGAAACAGATATACGCCAAAATCAACTTCGACGATTAGACTTCTGAAATTTCCAGCTCTCCGAATTCGGATCTCCTCATCACGTCAGGAATTTTGGCAACAGACACCTAATTGGTAACATCGACTGGCGGAAACTCTGTCGCAGCACGCAGATCGTCAGATCGTCAGCGAATCGACGACATAAATGGACCGTGAGACTACACGACGGGAGAACGACGTCCGGGAGTCAACGTCCATGCCTCGTGACACAGCATTTGCATACTACTCGATCAGTCGCGGAATGGACAACATTCCTTCAACGAGATCGGAATCGTCGTTTGAAGCCAGATCGATACCAACGAAGCATAATTTCGTACCTCACCAAAGAAGCAGTTTTACAATGCAGCCGAACATCTCCGATGACGAAACCGGCCTGCTACTATTACTCTACAATGACATTCAGTTCAACAAATAAGCATACTACGGATTGCAAAGAAGTAGCCGTTTTCTCTTGCAAATCCTCGCCAAACAAGTTAATGTGAAGGAACAGATTTCGCCTGCAACTACGACGCAGTTACTACGTCTCGTCAGGGACAGCGAGACACTACTTCGTAACAATAGCTGATCGATTCATCTTCACTATGAATCTCAGCCGTCCGCAGTGATTGGTTGGAGCAGTTTGGCATCAATCTCAAGACGACATCCCAATCATGTGACCGTGATTCCAGGTGTTAATGACATCACACAAAGGCATGAGGGTTGACAGACCGAGGAGTCATGACCTCGAATCCAGCAATCATTCACATACCTGCGACCCTACGGTACATGTATTGGATGCGATTCTACCAGATTCCGAAGCGTTACAAGCCTCGACGTAACTTCAACGACGCAGGAAGATGCCTAGCATCACGATGATGTTGACAAATGAGGGAGATGCAGATTGCAACAAGACAATTACGCGCTCTACCAACCGTACATCAGGAGCACGGATGAGCATACCAGGCAGTTGCTACCCGTGGATACAACAAGGGGAGAAGCAAGTAATCTTCATACCCTTGCACGACCCAATTACCGGCAGCAATGGAGTGACACCTCTGCATGATGACATACGTGTTCCCCGGTAGTTACAACTTTTACACCCATCAGGAAGGCTCTACACGGAAGAGAGAGCGAATGGATTCTTCTTCGAACCGTTACGAGTTACGAGCATCCTCTGCAGCAGCCGCTGCCGTGAGTGTCTACCGCCGTCGCTGCCGTCACAGTAGACAAATACAACAACACCCAACCCTAATGGATATTCCTCCAAACAATGGAGATAACACCGAACCTTCGTCAAGCATGATTCCAAGACCCGGCCTGGCACTACATCTATGATTTCCAGCTAGTGGAATGGAGATACCACTATGCCCTGGACCAATGTGGCTATACCGCATGCCCTCTAGAGCTCAGAGAAAAGAGACTCTTGTGAGGATGGGAGGACTACGATTATCTTCGAGTTCTCACGGCCCAATGACTTTCAACGGAGTCATAAAACATGTGTCACCAACCAATCCATCACCAACATCACCTCCATGGAAGCTGATAGGCGTGTTCCGGAGTGCCAAGGCCACTATGAATAGAGGAATCCACGTTACTCCAGCTTACAAGCACAACTGGAGCCGATTCAACATCGATGCTGAGTAGCTGAAACGACATCAATGTTATCGAAGTTGTTATTACAACATCAACGGATAGAAGACGCATGACGACCAGTGAACCTAAACCTATACATGCATCCAGACACCGAGGCCAATTGATGGAATCCGTGCTAAACTAGACAAGTATGAGGCATACTGGAGTCACCGTTATCGTCACCAACAACCTACTGGAAATGGAAGAGGAGTCAAATGGGTTGAGCGCAGAAATCCCCATATCTCCTTGATCACGACCATGGATTGATGATCCACCGATGAGCATGGGGACATCGTCCTACTACAATCACTTGGCAACAAGTCTCTTTGCAATGACACGTAGCAGTTACAACGTTACAATGGTATATGGACCGGTACACAAATGCTACGTCAACCTCGGACGCTTGGTGGTTTCTTGACCACATGAAGAGTTGTCATCGCTACAGCATGCTACAGTGCGGCTGAATTCTATTGACGGCAACTCAGGCATGGACTTATCACCATTCGCTATGCTATTCTGCAACCTGAGTTGGAGCGTCACACGTCCCAATACTTTAACATGGGATACTTGCTACATGCACTCGTACAGGCTCACGAGTGTGTGGAATAAAGTACAGAGGAGCTGCTATTCAAACACAACTTTGTTGGCTTGATTTTATCTGACTACTTTGAGCCTCACAACCCTCAGTCTGGGGGCGCGCCTGCTGTCCTTGTGGTGTCTCCCCCAGCCCCGGTACCACAGGCACCTCAGCCACCTCCCCCCTTGCCTCAGTAGCAGCCGCAGCCACCGCAGTAGACTGAGCGGCCGCAGCACCAGCAGCACCAGGGGGTAGTGGGCTCTGGGGGTGCTAGCTCTAGGTTGCTGCCTCTGGGGATGCTGGTTCTGCGAGTGGTGCGTCTGGTGGTGCTAGTCCTGGGGGTGCTGTTCTAGAGAGTACCAGTGGTAGGCGAGAAGGACAGGGAGCAGTAGGAGCCCGCAGTCTGCTCTTTGTCTTCTTGGTCTTTCCTCCGGTTCCCCTAACCGACCGCCCGTCCTTCATCCTGTACCTGACCCTGTTTACAACCCGATGTTCCCTCCTCCGAACTCCTCTCCGGCTCGTTTCCGCCCGCGCTCTCCTCCGCCCCAAATCCAGACCCCCTTCCCTCCTCGTCCCCAGGCACCTGTTCTTCCCCACTGGGTCCGTTGTCCCTCTAGTGCTCGTCCTATCTCTTGTTGTTCTAGTATCCACCCTGTGGTCCTTCATTCTCGTGCTCCTCCAGTCCCCGCTCTTCCATTACCTCCTCCGTCGTCGCTCCCGCAGTCCTCTGCTCCTCCGTCTAACTCTGCTCGCATTGCTCGTCCTACCACTTCCCGCTTTCTTGCGTTGCTTGTCACTGACCCTACTGCTCCTTCAGAGGCCTTCTCTGCGCTTGTCACTGCTGTCACTGACTTCCCTGCTAGCCACCACCTTGTCTACACTGCTGCTCTAGTCTCTGGTACTGCCTGTTCTCCATCCGTCAGGGTGCCATTCAGCAAGAGAAACCTAGACTAGCTTACAATCTATTTTCGCTAAGTTCAGGGCCCTCGCCCATGTCCCTCCCCTTGCTGGCGAAATTCCGGGACGCGAAACGCGGAATTATCGCGTGCAATATCTTTTTATCGCTAATCGCATTTTATCGCGCAAAGAATAGCGCGATAAAAACACGATATCGCAAATATCGCGCGATATTATCGCATCGCATTGCCGCGATATTCTTTTTAAAGAAAAGATAAATCGCTATCGCAAAATGCGATATAAGGCGATGCGATGCGATTTAACCATGTCTAGATACAGGTCATGGAGGCTGATATGGCATCCTATAGATCCACAGACACTTACGTTGATGTAGGTCCCCCGCCTAGGGCGAACGTAGTCGATGGCATGTGGATCTATAGGGTGAAGCGCGCACCTGGAAAGCCGCCAAAGTTCAAGGCGCGTTACGTGAACAGAGGCTTCACTGAGCGAGAGGGTGTGGACTTCTTCCAGATCTTCTCCCCTACCCCGAGGATGACTACTCTTCGGGTGCTCCTTCACCTGCTGTAGGTGCGCAACGTGACTATGAGCTTCTCCACTGCCTTCGTGTAGGGTATTTTGCACGAGCAGATCTACCTCCGGCGCCCACTAGGCTTCTCTGAGTCCTTCTCACCTTGGACCAGGTGGAGCCTGAGCCGCCCGACCTACGGCCTGCATCAGGCGCCCTGTGAGTGGCACAACACTCTTCGCACCACACCTGCTGAGCTGCAGTTCTTTCCATCCTCTGCTGACCCCTCTCTCATTGTTCGCACTCGACAGACCCTGTTCTATATTCTAGTGTACGTAGATGATCTTATCTTTGCTACTCCTGACAGAGACACACTGGCCTCAGTGCAGACGGAGTTACGTAGGAGGCACACCTGCATTGACCTGGGGGAGCTGAGGCGCTATCTGGGCCTCGAGATCTCTCGTGACCGTGCCGCTCGCATGATCACACTCTCCCAATTCCATATGGTGCACCAGATCTTTCAGAGGTTCAGTCTCCAGTTCTCCTCAGCACAGCCCACCCCTCTGCCTGTGGACCACAAGCTCTCTACTCCTGTTCCGATTGAGCCGACAGAACCTAATGGTCCATAAGCAGAGCTGGTGGAATGCCTCATGTACCTGATGACCTGCACTCGACCAGATCTAGCGTACCCTCTCAGTACCCTTGCTCACGTTGTTGTGACAGGGAGGCAACGAACAGTTCACTGGTCGGTTGCTGAGAGGGTGCTGCAGTATCTGGCGAGTACTTCAGGACTGGGGTTTGTACTAGGAGGACGGGAGTCGGTGGTGCTCACTAGACACACAGACCTTTGTAGGCTGACCACGTGGAGACGCTCAGGTCCTTACAGGGCTACTGTTTTAGTCTTGGTCCTGGTGCAGTCTCGTGGAGGTCCACTAGGTCGTCGTCTGTAGCTCAGTCCAGTTGTGAGGCCGAGATCTACGCTGGGGCCGTGGCCGCTCAGGAGCTCCGCTGGCTGATGTTCTTGCTTACTGACTTAGGTGAGCCGCCTAGGTCTGCCCTGGTCCTGTTTGCTGACAACTGGGCCATGATCCTCCTGTGTAAGGAGGATCGACTTAAGGGCAGGGCGAAGCACATTCTGCTACGGTACGTCGTGTTGCGTGAGTTGCAGCAGCGCGGTCAAGCTCGTGTGGTACAGGTGGCCTCAGACGCCAACACAGTGATATCTTCACCAATGCATTACCGCCTTGTGACCATCAGCGGTTGTGTACTCAGTTTGGTCTAGTCTCAGTAGCAGCAGTGCTCCTTGTTTCTAATATATACTATACCTGCTTGTACTTGCCGTGCTATACCTGCATGTCTTGCTACAATGGCTGACTGGCCTTGTGACCTCTTGTCTCAGTGGTCAGACTAGTAGTGCTGCCCTGAGTTGACTTGTTACCTTCAGTAGAGGCCAGACTGGTAGTGCTGCCCTGGTTTGTTTAACTCAGCCTCTACCTAGGCTAGGGGGTGTGTAAAAAAACGTGTTTATATCTATCTAGGTTAGATATGTTTGTTATAACCTAGGTAGGTCATTTCTTAGGGAGTACAATACCTTGTACTTGCACCTCCCTCTCCCCTCCTATTCATTTTTTTCACGCTACAACACTGAAATCTGTCTGATATAGAGGACTCGGAAAGCGCAGAAACTCCTCTTTCTCAATGAGGCTTGAAAAATCTCATCCCGAACTTTATTAGAGAGGGTCATCATATACTATCTAGATTAGATATTTGAAGCTATAGGAACCACAACCATACTGAACAGGAGTGGAGTCTAACCTATACTGAACAGCCACAACCATGCGAACAACTATTCGTGTAGCCATGCTACAACCAAGCTACAGCCATGCTCCCCATCCTGGAAACATGATGGCGAGGCGGGTGGGATCCTGTGCATCCTTGATCAGCTGCTGCACCTGGTGCGATGGCAGCACATGGGGGACGCACCATAAGGCAAAGAATGATGAGCATGAGAGGACGAAACAACATGTGGGCTGGGAGGTGGAGTGGAAGCAGGTGATTGAGAAGAAAGTATGAAACACAATCCTGCATGCATACATTCACACGTGCATACATTCACACGTGCATACATTCACACGTGCATACATTCACATGTGCATACATTCACACGTGCATACATTCACACGTGCATACTTTCACACGTGCATACATTCACACGTGCACATATTCACACATGCACACATTGGCACGTGCACACATGGGCACGTGCACACATTGGCACGTGAATACATTCACATAGTTTCGTGACTATATGTGCATGCATCTAACCCAATCTAGTTCCTCCTGACACTGCATGCAACTTACCACCTTCAGCACATGCCCGGCAGTACACCACTGCCTCCCTCCTTGACCGTTGCATACATCACCTGCCCGACCATGCTGCCTACCTGCCCTGCCAGGCCTCCCCACCTGCCCTGCCAGGGTGCCCCACCTGCCCGGCCAGGCTGCGCATCTCCCCGTCTTCAAACCCCTCGAGCTTCTGCTTGACTCGCAGCAGCGCCCTCGTGGCCTCCTCGTTGCCCTCCATCGCCACGCCGCTCTCCTCCTCCCACCCCGCAGACTCCTCCAGTGCCTCCTCGCTCTCCTCCATCTGCACAGTGCATTACAAAGGTCTGAGAAACGAATAACACAAACGTAAACATGTTGAACCATAATACAAATGAGGAAACTTTCGTGTAGCGTTAACAAGTGACTGCAAGAACGCACCTTTTGTCGATGCAGCGCCTTAAGCGGGGAGAGTGCCCACTTGTAAAGAGGGTCATAGATGAACACCTGCAATAGGGCAGCGTGGAATATAGACAGTGAACGCATGCCACAGAGATGGCAAGACGAAATCCTTCTCGCCCTCTCGTGACAGCACTGACTATAAAGATCACCTCAATGATGGTGAGTAGGGCCTTCTTGCTCTCTTGCATCACTCACACAACTCACCTCAATGATGGTGAGCAGCGCCTCCTTGTTCTCTCGCATCACTGACAGCACTGCCTCACAGCACCGCCGGAACACCCCCTCCACTCCGCACACTCCCATGCCATCAATGATGTCTCGTGTGAGGCGGAAGGGCACCTGGCAGATGAACGACAGGGAGGAGATTGAGGGAGTCATTCATAATCAGTGTGGGAGGACACTGGCCCAAATCCCCTACATTGTCGGGCCTTTTTATGTTTAGGTCTCTTAACACCAGAGCTCAGTTTTCCAAGCTTCATCTTATTTCCAAGTTGTCAGTATGCGGTGCCTCGCTCCCAGCTGGAATCAGAAAACACATCATATCATGCACCCTTGTAAATGTGGGCAGCAAGTGTTCACATTGGCGCAGCTGTTTTTCTTTTTAAAACACATCCTTCTTTTCCTTACTCTTGAGCACAGTATTGCCCCCATTTAACTAGTCTGAACCTTCTGACGTTTTACACATGTGCAGACATGCGCACACACTTTCTTGCCCTCTAGTTCACTCATCGACACTTGTGCACACCCACAGACAGCAAGTACATCAGAAGCAGAAGAACGGTACGCTTATTGGAACTCGACTTGTCATGCTTGCGCATAGAGCAAGATGGGCACGTATGCACCTGACGTTCAAGCTGAGCCATCAACGGACCAGCTGTCATTGCTTGAGTTCTCCATGCCCAATGAAACAAGCAACTCTTTTAGGATCTCACGACCCCTGCTAGGGGTAGAAATGGGTATATCGCATCGCATCGCGTTTTATCGCATTCTGCGATTGCGATTTTAAAAGTTTTGAATAAAAAATCGCAGCGATGCGATGCGATAATATCGCGCAATTTTCCAGCGCAATAAAACGCGATATGCGATATTAAAATATCGCGTGCCATACATATCGCGTCGCAGAATTGTGCCAGGAAGGGGGAAGAACATGGGCGCGGCCCTGAACTTAGCAAAAAATAGGGTTCTCTGGTTGTAATGGCGTGCGGAAATTGCGCGCGGCTGTTTGGGGTTGGCGTAATTGACGGGGAGGTGTTTGTGAGGAGCTTGGAGAGGAAGGGTTGGAAATTCTAGTTGAAAAGGAGTGCAGTGCAGATGGGGGAGGGGAGTGGGTTGGAGGTTCAAATTTTGACATGGGCGGTGGTGGATGGAATGTGGTGGTGTGCGGTTAAAGGGATTTAGGGGTTGATTGAAATCTCGACCCCCACTAAGTCAATTGGTTGGAATTCCCACCGATTTCCACCACTTCAACCACACTAAATTCCTCCGCATCTACAGAATTCAACCCCCTCTAAGGCCGCGTTCTGAAGTTTGGCCGAACTTTGAAGTTTTGCACGTCGGAATTGCATATTGCAATGTTTGGCCGTGCGCTTCGAACTTTGGCCAACCAGCCCCTTCCACACCTTGCCGGCCAGAATTCGTGCGACTGGGGTCCACGAACAGCTGCGACCGAGGGCGAAACCTGGTTTCTGCATACTTGGCCGGCCACGCCAAAGAAATGTGACGTCGACCAAGCCACAAAAGCAGCACCAACCTGCCCGGCGCACGAACAGCCGTCAAATTGCGAATGCTCCACGCTTCTTCACCAAAGCCTTCATCAACACCCCAACCAGAAGGAGATAGACTTAAAACACGCGTGTTAACTTCTTCGAGTTGCGTATCTTTGGTTGGAAGATCCCTGGAAGTGCTGCCTGACAGCCAATCCCCTCTTTCCACCTAACCAACCTACCTTCCGTTGAACTGCTTGGCTTAATGGCTTTAACATTTTATTCTGGTGGAAATTTGGTGAATTTTTTTCAGGACAACTTTTCCAAAATTATCTGGAAGCTGGCCGTCAGGTGTCGCAGTCCTCTGCGACCCAGATTGTGTTCTGTTGCATATCATTCTGCGGATCGCCTGTCGATTTGATTTGGCGCGATGGGGCTCTGTTCGCAAAATGTCGAGGGCTGGTCGCCTAGTTTTTCGCAGAAAGGTTGGCCAAAGTTCACCTACCACAACTTTTGCCAACCAAAACCTCAAACTTTGGCCAAACTTTCGCTGACGTGGCGAGTCGGACGGCAAAACTTCAACTCGGCCAAACTTCAGAACGCGATCTAACACGCTCTACATCGGAGAGGGGCCACGATATCTCATTCTCCCGTCAAACTTCACTCACCTAATTCCTCGCGCACCTAGGAAAGCCGGCCTTGTCGTTCTGCTTTTCTCCTCCGACCCCTAAATGCGATGCGATATTAATTCGCATCGCGCGATGTATCGCATTTATGGGTGCGATATTTTTTAACATCGCACCCTAAATCGCGATATGCGATTTCAACTTTTGAAACAGAATATCGCAGTGATGCGATATCGCATCGCTGCGATATCACGCGCGATATGACAAAATGCGATGCGATATGGCATCGCATCGCATTTAACCATGTCTAGCTAGGGGCCATCTGACGCTGTGAGCACACATGACAAGTGGAGTCACCAATGAGCGTACTATCCCCCAGCCTCCAATGTACGTGCTGCCTTGCGACTTGAACATCAAGCGCTCTCACCTGTGTGGGCACTAGAGCATGAGGTCCCAGTCTAACCTTCTCTGGCGTCTTGAGCATGGCGCCCTGCTCGAAGGCTATCCCCAGGTCAATGTGCACCACCTCGGCGGTGCGCTCGTCCAGCAGAATGTTCATCGAGTGTCGGTCGCCCAACCCCACCACGTACCCCACCTGCCATGGACCGGGTTGGGGCAGAAACTATGGTTTAAGCATGGGGGGACGAGAGTTTGATCCTAGAAGCTCGCTTGAAGGCTGTTCACCCAGTCCGTATGAACCAACCTGAGCCGACCCAAGCTCTCAATACCACCACATACAGGAGCGAATGGAACAGAGGGACAGCGTTTTGGTGGAGGGGAATACAAGAGAATCAACCTGCAACACCTCACCTTCCAGCCCACCTGCCATGCCCCACCGCGTGCCACATGGGGCATGTTATATACCCACCACCGCTTCTCGCAGCTGCAGCGCTACCGGGCTGACAGGGCTGCTAGCTCCCTTGCGAATGGTGGGCTCACCATGGAGGTGGCAGCCACGCTGCGCGTGTACGTGAGGCGGTGGTCGAACCAGTCGGAGGGTAGCAGGAAGCGCTCGAGGAAGAAGTGGCGCATCACAGGGCTGGCGGAGGAGGGCATGGGGGTGGGGCAACGCAGTGCAGGGTCGGGGGAAAGGAATGGGGCGGGTGAGAGTGCAGCAAGGAACCTGGTCCGCATGGGCAGAATGGCTGAGTCGCGGCAAGCTTTGGCGGCCCAGCTCGTATTGATCACGGACCGAGCCGCCAATTTCTGCCTCTCGGCTCGAGTTGAGCCGAGCAGAAATGACTCGTCGAGCCGCGACTTGGCAAGAAAATGGACGAGCCAGGCCTGGCCCTTTGGCTCGACGAGCTTGACTTGAGCTGCGTCGCAGCTTGTAGACGACGCACTCTGCTCGGGGCCATCTCGGCCCTTTGCTCATGTCAACTTTCCGACATCCACAGCACAAAATAATCTTATCATGCCAGTAATGCCAGAACAACATGCAGTGAGAAACACAATGGATGCAGCTACACTACACAACGGCGAAAGATTCACATAGAGAGCTCCATGACTAGGATGAGGGGCTCACTGGAAATTCTGGAGGACCTTGTCGAATGCCTGCTTCTTGTCCCTCTCCTGCGAATGGCGGCACAGGCGGAACAGCAAGGAGTGGCGTGACTTTGCATGCATGGCTGGCGCAGTCGGCAGTAAGCCAACATGCTCCAAGCCAAGCGCCACATAGCAGTGCTGAGACGAGAGCAACATCACAGAAACACCATCAACCCTTGCCCCTGGCAGCTCCAACTCCTCAGCAACATCAGAGACCCATGACCCACTCCTGAAGCACCTGCCAGGATCCATGGTCCGTCTAACGAGCATTACCCACAACCCATGATCGGCAAACCATGCCCCCACACACGCCTCACCCTGGTCATCACTTCACGGCACGTCATGAAGGGCCAATCCGCGCCACCGTACCGCGCATGCGCGCCTCCCTTGCGCGAACTGGGCAGGTGGGGAACGGAAGGTGGTGATGAGGAGGGAAAGGGAGAGGGAAGAGGGAAGGCAGTAGGGAACTACACCGAAGGCAATCAATGGCAAGGTATTATGCATGCGCCCCTTTGTGACGATCACGGGAAGGGGGGATGGTGGAGAGTGAGGCAGGATGTGTAAAGGCGAGCGTGTATGGCAGGGGCAGCGGAACAACAGCGAATGCACTTAAATAGTCACTTCTGTAGTCGCAGCTGTCAACTATGGAGACTAGCTCCACAGTGCTAGCCACTCCATATGACTGCCCGTGCACAGTGCATGCATGCAAGCACTGTGAGCGCCTCTGCATGCACGCACAGGCAAGCACCTCCAATCACACAGCGATGCTCGCCACACAGCTCGCTCGGACATTGCACACACCTTCCCAGAAGGTACTCCCCAAGCGGCAGTGTGCCGTCCACCCACTCGAGCACTCCCGCGCTGGGCGTGAAGGGCACCACCTGAGAGCGAGGGCGGTGGGGCACGGGGAGGAGGAGCAGGAGGCAGTGGGAGGTGGCAGTGATAGGTGTGAAGGGACGACTTGCGACACGGTGGTAGAAAGGCATTCTAAGACCACCTCGCTCTTGTGTGACGATGCTCAGCTCAAGCACAGTCTGTCCCTTGAACAGAAGCATGGATAACGAGCTTGACACATCTGGCCACTCTCACACATGCGGCTCGTTTGTCAAGAACAGGGATGCATGGATGGCTGTCAAGGAACGTACAGGCTGGCTCACACAAGTCCCATGCAACCACATGGCCGTCTCACCTTGTAGGTGCGGATGGCGAGGCGGCGCTTGCTGGCGCTGCCATGGGCTTGAAGCAGCGAGTTGACGAGTGCGAACAGCTGCTCCATCACCTGCCGCCATGTGCACACAGGGAGAGCCGGGCGGGGAAAGAGGGGAATCAGACTGACAGCCTGGCCTGCGGGGGAATACGAGGTCATAACAAGCTGGTGCTGAGAGGCCGGGCCATAACACAACACCGGGGAGACACGAGAAGAGAAGGGAGGAGACGGGCAGAGTTGTTGCATTACAGGCCACTTCCACGCACAGCAGGCGACAGACCGACGAGGCAGGATGAGATAGATGATAAGTGTGGACTGAGTAGACTCGATAAAAGGCACGCTCGTAGCAGTCATTAGGGGGCATGTTCCTAGCCATCATCTCATGTGGAATTAGCGTTCAACATGGAACCAGCCAAGCACACTGACTGCGTCCAGGTGACTTTTGAGTAGACCCACAAGGCAGCTGGAGGGCACTCACTGCGTCCTGCCGGAGGTCGTCGTTGCCTGACTTGGCCAGCTGCTTGTACGCGCAGCCATCCGACCCCACGCACTCCACCACCTTGGGCGCATTCACCCCGTGCATCACCCTGCTCCGCACGAAGGTGGAAGGAAGGGCGGTGGGGCGGGAGGGCGGAAGGTGGGATGCTTGAGGTGGAGGGACGCGCCAATCAGCCCAGCAGCTTGGGGCATTCATGCTGTGCATCACGTGGACGGCAGTGGTGGATAGAGCGGGTGGTGAGGGGGGACGAACCACAACGAGAGGACACGCGGTGAAATGTGTGGAGTTGTTAGTCCTCATGCCACATTCGGGTGCTGGCTTTGTGTAAGAATAATGATACAGGTGCACGTAACGCTAGGCTTGAGCATTTTACAAGGTCGGGTCGCGGGTACCCGACCCGACCCGACATTTTGGCCGGGTCGGGTAATAGGATTTTGACGAATTACCCGGCCGGGTCGGGTCGGGTACTCGGGCCAGGTAATGCATACCCGTTACCCGAGAATTACCCGAAATGTCGGGTAATTTATTACCCGTCGGGTCGCGGGTACCCGACCCGACTTCGGGTTTGTTACTCCGGGTTTGCTGAAATTTACAGCCACCTATGGGTACCTGGGTAATATTACCCGACTTCAATTAAATGCGGGTCGGGTATACCCGACCCGCCAGACGGGTACCCAATTACCCGGTATTAAAATGCCGGGTCGGGTAACAGACCTCCAAACATTGCCCGGAAATTACCCAACCCGACCCGACCCGGACCCGATTGCGGGTAGGGCAAAACTGGGTCGGGTCGGGTAATTACCTGGTTTTGCTCATGTCTACGTAACGCCATGGGTGTGCGTGCCGTGCTCACTTGATGGTGTCCTTGAGCCCGCAGAAGGCAGGGAAGGACCCCTGCGCATAGCGGCATGTGCGATCCACTGGCACACACGCTGTGAGCACAGGCACCTGGGGAAGGAGTAGCACAATCAAACCGTGACACAGAAAGATGAAGCGCCAACTTAGCTGTGCGTGAGCATGAGAGCGACTGGTCCACGAAGGGGACCCGCAGCAAGAGTGGCTGAGCCATGGCCCTTGCCTTGCTCCTCATCATCCCGCACGCATCACACTCAATACAGAAAAGCTCAATCACAAAAACATCAGAAACCAGTTCTGAATGTGACTGGGGCAAACACAGACTTGGCTTGACTGACACACCGGAGTCCTTGGAATGGAAAACGACTCACCAGCAAGAGGTCTCTAACGCTGCGAAAGTTTCTTGGAAGCTGCTTCGCACGGAGGACATCCTTAGGTGGGTGGGAGGGATGGATTGGTGGGGAATGCAGAAGGGGATACGAGGAGAATGGACAGCAGAGGCGAAGGAAGATGGTTGCTGCAAATTGCAGGCTGGCAGTGATGGCATACAACAAGGGCATCACAAAACAAGACATGTAGACGACCATCACCATTCCTCTATCTCATGCTATCCCTTCCCACTCCCCTGTTTACCCATTTAACCGCATTCCACCGCACCCCACGCACCTCCTTGCTGGTCTCCATCTCCGCAAGGCGAATGTAGAGGTCCATCAGCTGCTGCATCTGGGGGTTGACCAGGGTCGAGACACAAGTGGAAAAAATGCAAGCGCGAGAGAAAGGAGAGATGGTAAACAACACCTGTTGTGGCAGGCGGAAAGCAAGAAATGTGGCCTCACACTGTCATGGTGCGGATCGTGCCTCCTCTTACCTCGGCCAGCAAGGGCTTGTGCCGCTCAGCCATGCCACTAAGGACAGCCTTTGCCGCCTGGATCTTCTCCTCGTCCACAACAAAGAGATTGCGGCCGCGCTGTGTGGTGCGCACCCTGTTGCCGTTGGCCAGCGCCAACAGCTGGACGGTGGAGGAGGGGGGGGAGGGGACCATCTGATCCATGCAAGGGAGGGATCATGCCGCACATTGCTGCATGCATCGTACCAAGACGAATCACTGACAATGGTAGTTCAGAATATGGATCAACGTGATCCATTAGTGCATACCACAGGCACGGTGTGCAGGGGATGGTCGTCTGCCATTCGCTTGACCAGAGTCGTCAGCACTGTCTGTGATGGGGGCACAACAGCGGAGAGGGAGCACAGCAGAGGGAGCATGACAGTTGTGGCTGTGATTGGACAGGAGGAGGAGAACTAGAGAGAAGAGACGATGGCTACCCACATGTCGGTGCCCATGTACAGCTGCCCACGTACAAGTGGTGAAAGAAAAGTCAACCAGCAGAGCAAGACAGACGAATCAGTGAGGGAAATGAATGACGCTCTAGGGATTAGTTGTCATGGAAGAGTAGCAGCAGCGTAGGAAGGTCGCGTTAGCAAAAAACTGACAGTTAGAAAACTTGTACCCTCAGAAAATAGGTGAACTCGAAAAAGTTTCTCAACCAGCCCTTGAATTGAATCAACAAGCAAACATGTTTCGGTGGTGGGGATCAGACCCACAACACCTTCATCAGTGCATGAGCTGGCAAATGAATCAGTGAGGGAAATGAATGACGCTCTTCGGCTGAACAAGCACCGCATGCGAGCACCGCATGCGAGCACAGCATGCAAGCACAGAATGCGAGCACAGCATGCGAGCACAGCATGCGAGCACAGCATGCGAGCACAGAATGCGAGCACAGCATGCGAGCACAGCATGCGAGCACAGCATGCGAGCACAGCATGCGAGCACAGCATGCGAGCACCGCATGCGAGCACGAGTGCGTGCACAGCCAAGCGAGAGCGTGCCGCCCAGCGCCCACCTGGAAGTCGGGCTTCTCCGCATCCACTGGCGGCGAGCCGTGTGCGTCGTGCTCGCTCATGCGCGATGCGATCTGGTACACGAGGGGGAGGAACTTGTACGACGGCACCTGGGGGAGGGCGGAATTTGAAGCGGGGAGAATGGCAAACGATGCGATGGCGCATGTGCAACGTGAGGTTATGGATAGCCACTGGACCCCAATCTTCAAGGGAGGCGTTGCTGTGCTAAATACAGCGCAAGGGTGCATGGGTTCTGCATCTAAGAGATTCAGAAGTATTCGGAGCTTCAAAAACCTTTTTTTATCGCTGTTAAAGGAATCTTGCATGCGACCATGCGACATCAAATGACAGGAACAGGTAACGAGATACCAGAAAGGGATAGATCTTTACAAACCACTCTCCAAAATTGTTAAGCTTTTCAAGCAGAACCATAAGTGCTGCATTCTTAAACTTGCCTTCCAGAAAAGAAAAAACACACGGCACCTGTAAACCGGTGTACAGCCATTGTTATGCCCAACTGATTTCCCATCTCCCCTCATACAAACCACGATCTGCTAGTAATGAGTGTGAAAAGGGTGAACTCACTAATTAAGGTAGACTCAGTTTTAGAAGCAACGAAGTTGGGGGAACCCCATTTGTAGATCTTGTTCCCAAAACCACATGCGGGGTGCAGTCAGCTTTGATGTGTTTCCCCACACCACATGGGTGTTGGCCAACCAACCAACCAACCAGCCCCACTAGCTGCAAGAACTGGGTTCCCCTCCAAAGTTCTCTCGCTGGTACAAAGTTGTTCCCATTCCTAAGAATCGGAGCTTAGGAAATCTATCATAAACCTCAGCATTGCCCGATAGAACTTCGTGCGGGCCTTGCAGGCTACCATTGACAATCCAAGCGCGTGGAAAGAGAGGTGATGGCTCACGGTGTGGATGGTCTTGAGCATCTGGGCGTTGACGATGTCCACGGTGTCGTCGCTCAGCAGCGTGAACCACAGCGCCATCAGCCGAAACACCTGCACGCGGGGTGAGCGGGGGACACAGGGAGAAACGGTTGTATTTTGAGTCGACTCAAAATAAACTTGTAGCCATTAAGCGTTAGGGTGGGCAGCAGCGGAGAGGAAAAACTTTAGCAAAAGAGTGACAGTTTAAAAAGATACCCCTGTTCAAAAACCGAGAATTTGAAACTCCGAACTCAACTCCACTAGAAGATTAAAATTCGGAGTTCGGAGTTTCAAATTCTCGGTTTTTGAACAGGGGTATCTTTTTAAACTGTCACTCTTTTGCTAAAGTTTTTCCTCTCCGCTGCTGCCCACCCTAACGCTTAATGACTCAAAATACGCGGGGTGAGCGGGGGACACAGGGAGAAACGGACGGAGGGATTAGCGGAAAGGATGCCCGTCAAAACGGTGGGCGGAGTGAGCAGTAGGGGCGTTGTGAAGAGGAAGCTGCGTGTGCGCGCACACACGCACGCACGCACGCACGCATGCACGGAGTGAAGGTGGAAGCAAAGGGGATCGCAACTTCAAATCCCTCAGGGTACACGGACTTCGCAAAGATCTCACAGGCGTGTTGGACACATTACCACTTTGATGTCGTAGGTGTCAGCCGCCAGAAGGCACTCCCTGTAATTCTCCAGAGCAGCCCGCAGGTACATGTCGTGCTCGCCCTGCACACCACGTGCAGCAATACAGCACAAAAATGGCATGCGATTCCTAAACTCGGGCACGAGTAAGAAGTTCCCAAAGTCGGCCCGAACCAGGGTCAGGCCGAGCAGAATCGGGCAAGGCCAGGCCTGTGCTCATGCCTACTTGCACCTGCTGACAGGGAAGGAGGAAATGCAGTGACGTGCATTTCCAGGAGGAGAGCTTCTAGAGAATCGTAACAGGTGCACGTGAGGAGAGTGAGGTTGACGGGTGCGGCGCACCTGCATTTCGGTGGCCTCGCTGTCGTCCACGGCCAGCTGCTTCTGCAGCTCCATGATCTTCGCCTGGTACACCCGCCGCTCCTCCTCCTGCCGTGCAGGCAAGGTGGATTCCAGGGCAACCAATCACCTTCACACGGATTATGGGAACCCATGCTGTTATGGCCGCTTTGAAATACCAAATCGCAATTGCGAGAAGCTTGCCCTGACCCAAGAACGAGGTGCATTGAGTTTGGTTGACTTGACAGTGAATGCAGGGTCAGATATGTGTGAGAGTGTGTGGGGTGCAGTTCAACAGAGGGCAGAAATGTGGGAAGCGAGCAGTGTGAGCTGGCAGCACTCACTCTTCTGGAAGTCTTCACTCGCTTCGTCATCTCCTCCACCTCCTTCCGCTGCCATGCCATGCCATGCCATGCCACGGAGAGGGGTGAGGGGGGACGGTCAAGAGCATGGGTGATTGAGGGTTGGGCAGGTAAGAGCAACAAACACGCTATCAAGTACTAACTTCAGCAGCCTGACTGTGAGGGCAGATATTGTTTTGTGTGAAATGTTAATCGAGTCTGCATCCCTGCTTCCAGCCACGCTACCACTCTCGCCGCCATGCACTCCACGTTGTGTCTCACCTTGTGCTTCCTCAGGTCCTGCGCCGCCTGCCACTGCTGGGAGTGCAGGCGCGCGTGCAGCACCACGAACAGCCCGTCCACGTAGCGCGCCATTTGGAAGTACACCACGCACCGCTGCTGCCGCTGCCCAACCTGCTGCTGCTGCTCCCCATTCTCCCCACCCTGCTGCTCGCTCCGCCCTTCCTGCACCTGGTGCTCTCGCTGCCTCTCCTCTTGCTGCTGGCGCCAGTTGGCGGCAAAGGGGAAGGAGGTGTAGCCTTGGGTGGCAGAGGCAGCGGAGGAGGAGTCGAGCTGGGATAGCACTGTGAGGTCCACCGCCCTCCACAGGTAGTCGCTCAGCACCACACGCGAGCTGGGGGGGGGGGACGGGCGGAGAGAGGAGGGAAGGAAGCGAGGGAGAGAAATGGAGTCAGGTGACTCATTCTGTGCCTTCAGAGGCCACCCCGGCTGAATCAGGTGCCGTGGGTGCCACGAGCTGCCAACGAGATGCGCGCCAAGGTCAAAGAGTTGATAAGTGGCAGGCGGGATGGACGCACTGCTTCATCACCAGACACTTCTCGATAAATGCTCACGCCTAGACAGACACTTGCAAACAGAATTCGTCACATCAGGCGGAGTTGCTAGTTACATCACACAACATCACACACACTCATACTGTGCTCGCCCTCCCTCTTCTCTAGAACCTGATAGAGCGAGTCTCCCCGAGCCACTTGGCTGCTAAGCCAAGCGTGTACACGCGGTCTGGTACGGGCACGCATGCAGCAGCAGTGGCAGCAGGAGAGGCGGAGGGCGCATTGGTCCCGTGAGAGGCAGTGGAGTGCAGGTCGGCGCGCAGCAGGTGCTGCAGCAGGCGCACCGCCATGTCCTGCCGCCCCTCCGCCGCCAGCAGCTTCGCCTCCTCCACACGCCCACAGAACCCCACGCCCTCCACGCCCCACGCCCACACACCACTGCCCGCCGCCGCAGAGCTGGCTGACTGGTCGCTTGCTGTGAGGCTGCGACACGCGTCC
Organism: Closterium sp. NIES-67; assembly: GCA_027943415.1. Classification (NCBI taxonomy): domain Eukaryota; kingdom Viridiplantae; phylum Streptophyta; class Zygnematophyceae; order Desmidiales; family Closteriaceae; genus Closterium; species Closterium sp. NIES-67. The sequence goes on from BQMB01002420.1 coordinate 96,184, forward strand.
TTAAGGCACTGCACCTGCACTGTGGCCTGGCTCACCAGGTGCGCCTGGGGGGGGAGGGGGGAGGGGAGGGAGAGATAGGGAGGAATGGGGGAAGGGAGAGGGAAGGGAAGGGAGAACGGGCAATATGTGATGCACTGCTGTAGCTTGCTGGAGCAGAGAGTCTGGGGTAACATATGTGGCCAAGAGTTGAGAAAAACAGCCAGAGAACTGGAGAAAATCTCGTGAAAATGAGGAAGAGGTGGAGGTTCGATGTACGTAGAAAACTACACAGAAGTTGATTGGACCCAAGTTTGGAAGAAAATGATGAAAAATGAGGCGAGTCCATGAAGACAGTGAGCACAGTGCAGCATGCCATACCACCACCCCACCTTGCGCCACCCCACCATGTCCCCCCCCACCTTCCCCCCTCCCCCACCATCCCATCCCCACCTTGCGGCACAGGCTGGCGGCCTCCAGCAGGTGCAGCGGCAGCGCAGCATGCTGGCTGGTCGCCCGCAGGTACGCCCCCCGACAGCTCAGCAGCGGCTCCTGCAGCCGGAAGCTGCTCCCACATGCTGCCAGCTGGCGCTGCCACGTGTGCAGCTGCCACTGGTGGGGGGAGAGGGTGGGAGGGAGGAAGGGTGTGGGCATGAAGCCACGGTATGAAGTGGTCAGAGCATGAATGGTCCACAACCAAGCAGTCTGGAGTGAAAGGGGCACCGGTTGCAGGAGAGCTGGTAAGACGACGTGGGAAGAAAGGCTGGAGATCGTTGCAGCTTGAGCTGGCATTCGGAAGATACACCCGCGTTGCAGGAACCCTTAAAGTGCTTGCACGGCACGCTGTAAAAACGCGAGCATTTGGCGAAACGCGGCGCCATAGTATTTTCTCCAAGATCCATGGATGCTGACGTGTCACACACCTGTGTTTGCTGAGCTGGCAGTGCCGGGTTGGCTTGGCCGGAACCACAGGACAGGTTAAGAGATGCCGCCTCTTGAACATTCTCCAGCGCCTGCATTGCAAGGGGGGATGGAGGAGGGGAAGGAGGGGGTGAGAGGACGAGGGGGCGAGATGAAGGTGGTGAAAGGATGTGCGCATCAAAGGCCTGAGCAGTAAACTAGGCGTGAGCAGAAAGAAGCAGGATTTGACAGCACATTCCACCCAGAGGACCCCACCTGGAGAAGTACCAGACGGGAGTTGATGTGCAGAGCACTCTCTGCTGACGTGGATGCCAGCTGGCAGACAATGGCCTGCGGAGAGCAATGGGGTTGGGTGGAAGACAAGGCGTGGATAAGCACAGCGTGTGGCTGTTGAGTGATGTCTGGGTGCGTGAGACTGGGTGTGGTTGCTCAGGAGTGTGCGTGTGAAAGCGTGGTATTTGGGAGTGTGTGTGTGTGTGTCGGAGTGCGTTGCTGAGACATGTGTGTGCATGTGTGCATGTGTGTGTATGTGTGTGGGTGTGGTTGTTGAGACATGCGTGTGCGCATGAGTGGGTGCAGCGCAGAGAGTGAGTGAGCACCTGGTGGGCGGCAGCAGCAGTGGCCACGGATGACGCACAGTCGCCCTCGTGAAGCGCTTTGAGGGCGCTGCGAGGGGAGGGCGAGAGAGGGGTCACACACGAGAGAGCATTGGGTGGGAGAGAGCGAGGGAAGGGGCTGTGGAGAGGAAGCTGGTGACATAGCGAGTCGGAGGACACATGGGCGACCTTGTTAAAAGGAGTGCAGCGCTGACGAGGTGGGGAGAAGAAGACAGGACTTTTCATGCTACAGATGTGGTACCACCATGCCTGCCTGCGCATGCATGCAAACACAGCAACTAAAACGCGCTTGTGCCTAACGTAGTGGTGTACCGCAGAGCTGTCCCAACGGTTGGGTTGGGACCCAACCCAACACACCTGTACAGCGCTGCATGGAAGCCAGCACCACAGCCATGAGAGATGCTGAGGTCTGGCGTGCTGCTAGCAGGTGCCACTGTGGAAGGCGCAAAGGAGAAGGAAGAGGCATGTGCCTGTGGCGAGCCTGCGAGCTGAGCAGCTGGCAGGTCCCACTTGCCCATCTTCCACGCAGCTTCGTACTGCAGGCAGGCAGGATGGGACGTTGGGAAGGACGAGAGCGCAGGAGGGGGCGTTTGCAGGCAGGAAGTGAAGGGGCGGACGGGCTTCAGGGCGGATGGGGAGAATGTACGATTTCTAGCTTCAACCATATGCATGGCTATCCATACCAGGTCCAATACCATACCCGGGAGCGAGGGATGTGGGAAATGTCAGTGTACGCGAGGGGATGAGGGACACGAGGTTGTGACGAAAACACAGTGATAGAACTTCTGGAAGGCACGCTCAACCTGGAGCTCTAGAAAGTCCGCTCTCTCTCGAACAGACACTCCTGCTGCTGTGCCCGCAGTGGCGGCAGCAGCACCTGCGACGGTGCCCCGCCAGTACGCCTGCAGCACGTGGGAGCACGCCATGTGCTGCAGTGCCGCCATCACCCCCTGCTGCAGTGACTGCGACTGCAACTGCAACGAGGGTGCAGCTGCAGTGGACGCAGGGGGAACATCAGCAGCACCACCAGCAGCAACAGCAAAGGCAGCAGGTGCAGTGCGGTGCGACATGGTGTGGTCCAGGGTCTGAAGCACCTTCTCCCAGCGCCCCTCGTGGCGGTCGATGGCCAGCCGAGACGACAGCTACATGGGAGTGCAGGGGGGGAAGGGTGGTGGCGGAACAGCCATGAAATCACTTGGACGCACATAGATGGTATGACATAGATGGTGTCAGGTCCACATCCCCATACACGCCCACGCACCACACCCCCATGCACCACACCTCCACACACCAAACCCCCAAGCATCACATCCCCACGCATCACACCCATGCATCACACCCATGCATCACACCCATGCATCACACCCATGCATCACACCCTCATGCATCACATCCCCATGCATCACTCCCCCAGGTAGACTTGAGCAAAGTACCCGTGCGGGTCGGGTACCCATGTGGTGGGGGCCCCAGGCATCACAGCGCCACACACCACACCCCCAGGCATCACAGCGCCAAGCACCACACCCCCCCCATGCATCACAGCGCCACGCACCACACCCCCAGGCATCACAGCGCCACGCACCACACCCCCCCCATGCATCACAGCGCCACGCACCACACCCCCAGGCATCACAGCGCCACTCACCACACCCCCAGGCATCACAGCGCCACGCACCACACCCCCAGGCGTCACAGCGCCAAGCACCACACCCCCCCCATGCATCACAGCGCCACGCACCACACCCCCAGGCATCACAGCGCCACGCACCACACCCCCCCCATGCATCAAAGCGCCACGCACCACACCCCCAGGCATCACAGCGCCACGCACCACCCCCATGCATCACAGCGCCACGCAACTGTTAGAATATCTCTCTATTCTTATCCTGCATAGACTAGATTGTTTGGATAGACATAACGGGTTTGATTAGTGTTGGGTGTAAACTAGGGTTAACCACCCTAGTTGGGATTGAGTTCCCAAAGTTGGGTTCCCATCTTTGCCATCATTGGCCCCCAACAGGTTGGGTTCCCAATTATTGGCCCCCCCAATAATTCTGGCCACTCAAGCCAACATTATTGGGGTTGGCATAGGGACCCAACCAGCAACCCCCCCCCCCCCTTCTCCTTTCCTTCTCATTCCTATGTAAGTCTGTGTGCTGTCCTTGATAATCAACTTTTTGAAGTTCAGTCAATCTCACATGGTAATCAGAGCCTTATGGCTCACGCCCTCCTTAGTAGATCCTAGTTCCTACCCTACCTACTCCCTTCGCACAAATTTCTCCCATCTCCCTAGTGCCTTTCTCGCCATCCCCACATCTCTCCTCGAGACATCCCTCCCGTCCGTCCGCACCGTCCGTCCAAGTCGCCCTGTCCCGTCCCTCCATGGCGTCCGTTCGCGTCGCCCCGTCCCATCCGTCCGCGTCGCCCCGTCCCATCCGTCCGCATCGCCCCGTCCCATTCGTCCGCGTCGCCCCGTCCCATCCGTCCGAGTCGCCCCTTCCCGCCCGTTTGCCTCACCCCGTCCCGTCCATCCGCGCCCTCCATTCGCCTCGCCCCATCCCGTCTGTCCGCGCCATCCGTTCGCGTCGCCCGTCCCGTCCGTCCAAGTCGCCCCGTCCCATCCGTCCGCACCGTCTGTTCGCGTCGCCCCGTCCCGTCCGTCCGCGTCGCGCCATCCCGTCCGTCCGCGTCGCCCCATCCCGTCCGTCCGCGTCGCCCCGTCCCGCCCATCCGCCCCGTCCGTTCGCGTCGCCCCGTCCCATCCGTCCACGTCGGCCCGTCCCGTCCGTTTGCGTCGCGCCGTCCCGTCCGTCCGCGCCGTCCGTCCGCGTTGCCCCATCCCGTTCGTCCACGTCGCCCCGTCCCGTCCGTCCGCGTCGCCCCGTCCCGTCCGTCCGCGTCGCCCCGTCCCGTCCGTTCGCGTCGCCCCGTCCCATCCCGTCCGTCCGCGCTGTCCGTCCCCGCCGCTTGTCCCGTCCTGGCAGCCGCATCTGCAGCAGCAGCATCCTTCACCCCCTCCCGTCCCCCTCTTCCCTCCCCTCAGCGGCTCCCTGCCCGCCTTCTGCCCGTCCTCCCCCCTCTCTCCTCCCCTCAGCGGCTCCCTGTTCGCCCTCCGCCCAGCCTCCCCACTCTCTCCTCCTGTGAGCAGCTCCTAGCCCGCCTTCCGCCCGCCCTCCCCCTCTCCCCTCCCCTCAGCCGCTTTCAGCCCGCCTTCCGCCCGTCCTCCCCCTCTCCCCTCCCCTCAGCGGCCCCCTGCCCGCCTTCCGCCCGTCCTCCCCCTCTCTCCTCCCCTCAGCGGCTCCCAGCCCGCCTTCCGCCCGTCCTCCCCCTCTTTTCCCCTTCCGCCCGTCCTCCCCCGGCGTCACCAGCACGTGCCACCCGTAACAGCACCACCTCCTCCGGCGGACGCACCACTCGCCGCCCGCAGCTGCACCTCCCTCCGGTGGCAGCACCACGCGCCGCCCGCCGCTGCACCTCCCTCCGGTAGCAGCCACTTGCCACCCGCAGCTGCACCTCCATCTGGCCGCAGCACCACGCTCCGCCCGCAGCTTTACCTCCCTCTGACGGAAGCACCACTCGCCGCCTGCAGCTGCACTTCCTCTGGGGAAGCGCACGAGCCGGCCCCAGCAACACTTTGTCCGGCGGCAACACCAAGCACCGTCCGCCGCACCACCTCCCTCCCCTGGCGGCAGCGCCACGTGCCGCCCGCAGCAGCACTTCGTCCGGTGGCAGCACCACGCGCCGCCCTCAGCACCTCCCTCCTCGGGCGGCAGCACCACATGCCGCCCACAGCTGCACCTCCCTCCTCCGGCGGCAACAGCACGCGCCGCCCGCAGCAGCTGCACCTCCCTCTGGCTGCAGCACCACTCGCCGCCCGCCGCTGCACCTCCCTCCGGCGGCCGCACCACGAGCTGCCCGCAGTTACACCTCCCTCCGGCAGCAGCCACTCGCTGCCCGCAGCAGCACCTCCAACCGGCGGCAGCACCACGCGCCGCCCGCAGCTTTACCTTCCTCCAACGGCAGCACCACTCGCCGCCCGCAGTTGCACCTCCCTCAGGCGGCAGCACTACCCGCCGCCCGCAGTTGCACCTCTCTCCCGCAGCAGCACCATGCGCCGCCCCCAGTTGCACCTCCCTCCGGCGGCAACACCACTTGCTGCCCGCAGCTGCACCTCCATCCGGCGGCAGCACCATGCGCCGCCCGTAGCTTTACCTTCCTCCGGCGGCTGCACCATTCGCCGCCCGCAGCTGCACCTCCCTCCGGCGGCAGCACTACGCGCCGCCCGCAGTTGCACCTCCCTCCGGCGGCAGCACCACGCGCCGCCTGCAGCTGCACCTCCCTCCGGCGGCAGCACCACCCGCCGCCCGCGGTTGCACCTCTCTCCCGCGGCAGCACCATGCGCCGCCCGCAGTTGCACCTCCCTCCGGTGGCAGCACCACGCGCCGCCCGCAGTTGCACATCCCTCCGGCAGCAGCCACTCGCTGCACGCAGCTGCACCTCCATCCGGCGGCAGCACCACACGCCGCCCGTAGCTTTACCTCCCTCCAGCGGCAGCACCACTTGCCGCCCACAGCGGCACCTCCTCTGGCGGCAGCCGCACGCACCGCCCGCAGCGGCACACCCTCCGGCGGCAGCCGCACGCGCCGCCCGCAGCGGCACCTCCTCTGGCGGCAGCCGAACGCGCCGCCCGCAGCAGCACCTCCTCCGGCGGCAGCACCACGCGCCGCCCGCAGCAGCATCTCCTCCGACGGCAGCACCACGCGCCGCCCCCAACAGCACCTCCTTCGGCGGCAGCCGCACGCGCCGCGCCCAGCAGCACCTCCTCAGGCGGCAGCCGCACGTGCTGCCCGCTGCAGCACCTCCTCCGGCGGCAGCCGCATGCGCCGCCCGCTGCAGCACCTCCTCCGGCGGCAGCTGCACGCGCCGCGCAGTAGCACCCCCTCCGGCAGCAGTTACACGCGCCGCCCGCAGCAGCACCTCCTCTGGCGGCAGCACCACGCACCGCCCGCAGCCGCACCTCCTCCGGCGGCAGCACCACGCACCGCCCCCAGCAGCACCTCCTCCGGCGGCAGCCGCACGCACCGCCCGCTGCAGCACCTCCTCCGGCGGCAGCCGCACGCGCCGCCCGCTGCAGCACCTCCTCCAGCGGCAGCCGCACGCGCCGCCCGCTGCAGCACCTCCTCCGGCGGCAGCCGCATGCGCCGCCCGCAGCAGCACCTCCTCCGGCGGCAGCCGCACGCGCCGCCCGCAGCAGCACCTCCTCCGGCAGCAGCCGCACGCCCCGCCCGCAGCAACACCTCCTCCGGCGGCAGCCGCACACGCCGCCCGCAGCAACACCTCCTTCGGCGGAAGCCAACACACTGCCCGCAGCAGCACCTCCTCCGGGGCAGCGCCACGCGCCGCCCCCAGCAGCACCTCCTCCGGCGGCAGCAGCACGCGCCGCCCGCTGCAGCACCTCCTCCGGCGGCAGCACCACGCGCCGCCCGCAGCAGCACCTCCTCCGGCGGCAGCCGCACGCGCCGCCCGCAGCAGCACCTCCTCCGGCGGCCGCCGCACGCGCCGCCCGCAGCAGCACCTCCTCCGGCAGCAGCCGCACGCCCCGCCCGCAGCAACACCTCCTCCGGCGGCAGCCGCACACGCCGCCCGCAGCAACACCTCCTTCGGCGGAAGCCAACACACTGCCCGCAGCAGCACCTCCTCCGGGGCAGCGCCACGCGCCGCCCCCAGCAGCACCTCCTCCGGCGGCAGCAGCACGCGCCGCCCGCTGCAGCACCTCCTCCGGCGGCAGCACCACGCGCCGCCCGCAGCAGCACCTCCTCCGGCGGCAGCCGCACGCGCCGCCCGCAGCAGCACCTCCTCCGGCGGCCGCCGCACGCGCCGCCCGCAGCAACACCTCCTCCGGCGGCAGCCGCACGCGCCGCCCGCAGCAGCACCTCGTCCGTCGGCAAACACACACGCCGCCCCCAGCAGCACCTCCTCCGGCGGCAGCCGCACGCGCCGCCCCCAGCAGCACCTCCTCCGGCGGCAGCCGCACGCGCCGCCCGCAACAGCACCTCCTCCGGCGGCAGCACCACGCGCCGCCCGGAGCACCACCTCTTCCTGCGGCAGCACCGCGCGCCGCCCGCAGCACCACCTCCTTCGACGGCAACAGCATACGCCGCCCGCAGCATCACCACCTCCGGCGGCAGCACCACGCCCCTCCCGCAGCAGCACCTCCTTCGGCGGTAGCATCCCACGCCGCCCGCAGCAGCACCTCCTCTGACAGCAGCAGCACGCGCCGCCCGCAGCACCACCTCCTCCGGCAGCAGCATCACGCGCCGCCCACAGCACCACCTCCTCCAGCGGAAGCGGCATACACTACCCGCAGCATCACCTCCTCTGGCGGCAGCACCACGCACCGCCCGCAGCAGCACCTCCTCCGGCGGCAGCAGCACGCGCCGCCCACAGCAGCACCTCCTCTGGCGGCAGCAGCACGAGCCGCCCGCAGCACCACCTCCTCTGGCGGCAGCAGCACGCGCCGCCCACAGCACCACCTCCTCCGGCAGCAGCACCACGCGCCACCCGCCGCACCACCTCCTCCGGCGGAAGTGGCATAAGCTACCCGCAGTATCCCCTCCTCTGGCGGCAGCACCACGCCCCGCCCGCAGCAGCACCCCCTCCGGCGGCAGCATCACGCACCGCCCGCAGCAGCACCTCCTCCGGCGGCAGCAGCACGCGCCGCCCGCAGCACCACCTCCTCTGGCGGCAGCACCACGCCCCGCCCGCAGCACCACGTCCTCCGGCGGCAGCATCACGCACCGCCGGCAGCAGCACCTCCTCCGGCGGCAGCAGCACGCGCCGCCCGCAGCACCACCTCCTCTGGCGGCAGCAGCACGCAACGCCCGCAGCACCACCTCCTCCGGCAACAGCACCACGTGCAGCCTGCAGCACCATCTCCTTCGGCGGCAGCAGCATACACTGCTCGCAGCATCACCTCCTCCGGCAGCAGCATCACACGCCGCCCGCGGTCCTCCTTTGGCAGCAGCAGCACTCGCCGTCCCTCGGCCCTCCTCCGGCCGTCTTCCTCAAATGGCGACGGCATCCACCGTCCTCGCTTCCTTCAGTGGCTTTCCCCGCCCTTCCTCCACACGGCCTGTGCATATGGGTCTCACGCGGCCATCTGGTTCAGGGGTTGCTTGTTTCTCCCGTCCAAACCCTCTAGATCTCTGCATGATAGGGGTTGTGTTGGAATATCTCTCTATTCTTATCCTGCATAGACTAGATTGTTTGGATAGACATAACGGGTTTGATTAGTGTTGGGTGTAAACTAGGGTTAACCACCCTAGTTGGGATTGAGTTCCCAAAGTTGGGTTCCCATCTTTGCCATCATTGGCCCCCAACAGGTTGGGTTCCCAATTATTGGCCCCCCCAATAATTCTGGCCACTCAAGCCAACATTATTGGGGTTGGCATAGGGACCCAACCAGCAACCCCCCCCCCCCCCCCTTCTCCTTTCCTTCTCATTCCTATGTAAGTCTGTGTGCTGTCCTTGATAATCAACTTTTTGAAGTTCAGTCAATCTCACAGCAACACATCCCCATGCATCACAGCGCCACACACCACACCCCCAGGCATCACAGCGCCACACACGACACCCCCAGGCATCACAGCGCCACACACCACACCCCCAGGCATCACAGAGCCACGCACCACACCCCCAGGCATCACAGCGCCACGCACCACACCCCCAGGCATCACAGAGCCACGCACCACACCCCCAGGCATCACAGCGCCACGCACCACACCCCCAGGCATCACAGCGCCACGCACCTTGTTGGTGCGGGCGACGGCATAGATGGCGTCGGGCTCATTGACAGCGGCGTAGCACGCCAGCAGCACGTCCTCGTGGGGCTGCACCTGCACACCGCACACCCACACAGTGGGACGACGTGTGATGGTGCCTCAGTACACGCAGCAGAGCCATGCAGATGGGGGTCACTGACAATGTGTGTGAGAATAAGCTGTGACGTGGCGGGAGGGGAAGCGGTGCAGGTGGCTGGGAAGGATGGAGACTGCAACACAGAGACTCAACCCAGCAGTGAGCGCAGCGAAAGAGTGAGCAAGAAGAATGGCTTCACAGGAACTCTCCTTACAGCATCGGATTCGTCATCGAAGCTCGGCTCGCCCAGCGTTGGGCGTCCGAAGCGGTGCTCGCACCAGAGCTCCGTGTACAGGATGGCCGACAACGACGCCCCACAGCGCTGCACAGCAGGCACACGAGCAACAGGCGCTTCTCAGGGAAGGCGGCACCCTCTGGTGCTATCTCTGGTGCTACCTCTGGTGTCGATAGTTCAAAGGCAGCAGTGCGACAAGACAGACCAAAAAACGGCACCACATGATGCCCTGGCCCTTTTCAAAGCCCAGCTGAAGGTACAAATCGTGGAGGGGTTACCTGTGCTGCCCGTGCGAGAGTGAGCAGGTCCAACTGCAGCCACACGGGCTGAGGTGGAAGAGAGGGAGACAAGGGAAAAACACATGGCACGGGATAAGGACACGGCTAGAAAAGGAAGGAGGCTGCACGGCGAGAGATTGGAGAATGGATGAGTGAGCTCAGGTGAGCGAACAGCCACAATGAGAAGCGCAAGGGAAGCAGCTTGTGGTACAAGGGCCTCACGGATTGCCAGTGCTGAGGGGACTCCGGCTCTCCCTCGTCACAGTCAGCTCCCCTCTCCTCGCCGTCGCCTTCACCTGCTACAGCATCTTCTGCTTCCGCACCCGCTGCTGTTAGCGCCTGACCCCCTGCAGGCGATGCAGCAGCAGCCTTGGGCGCCCGCCTGCCCCCTCTCCTGCCCTTGTTGCTGCTCGCTGTCCCGCCCGCTGCTGTGCGCGTTGCTGCCTCTAGCGTGCTGGGCGCTGCTGTGGATGGGGTCTGGTTGGGGAGAGGGGGAGGAGGAGAGGTGGGAGAAGTACCGAGGATGAGGATGAGAATGAGGGGGATAAAGGAAAAGGGAGGTTGGAACTAGCAGACAAAAAGCAGGAGGGAAGAATGTTGAACTGTGAGGGATGAGATAAAAATCACTGGTCGTTTGCAAGTCACGTTTTGCACAGCAGGAATCAGATGGGAGTTTGTAACTGGAAGGAATAAAAAGCTTGGAGACCAGCAAGGCACCTTGGCAGCAGTCCTCCGAGCACCGACAGCAGAGCTCTGACCGCGGGCAGCAGCAGCTGCGGCAGTGTGGGGTGGAGGGGCCATGCGCGCGCGGACGTTGCATGCCCTGAGGGCGCTGAGGGCGTCCAGCAGCAGCTGCAGCGAGCGCAGCGACACCACGTGCGCAGCGTGCAGGATGTGCGTTGATAGCTGGGGGGCAACATGCAGATGGCAACCCAGGAAAGCAGAGAAACGAAAAAAAAAGGAGAAAAACTGTGAAGAACAGGAAGGCTGAGGTGAGCGTGAGGAGATAGAAAGTCGAAAGAAAGCCAGGAGGAGCCGGCAAACACGGAGACACTGCAACTAACTTGAGGACGGTGGCACGGGGGATGAGAGCAGTGCTGTCACGTTCATGCACGCGCCATCCAGCCCGCACTAGGTGCACACACCACAGCATGAGCGCCGCGGCGATGCAAACTAGATACTGTTGTAAAATATATATGTATACAACATGCATGCCTAGATTAGGAGGTGTAGTCATTATATTTTTTGGGGGGTTGTTGGTTGGGTTGACTAACCCCACATTTGGGTTGGTCAAGATTGGATTTGGTCCTAGACATTTGGTTGGCACTATTCCAACCAAATGGTCCTTGGTCCCAAGACCCAACCAATCACCAAGCACCACACTTTGTGGTTGCTTACCTTCCAAGCAACCTCCCCCATTGGTCCACATTGTGGCCAATCGGAGAGCACCACACTTTGTGGTTGCTTGTCCTCCAAGCTACCTCTCCCATTGGTCTACATTACGGCCAATGGGAGACCTTCCCCTCCATCTCTTCCTTGCTCCTTGTTTGTACAAAAGAGTCTCTTGGCTCCCTACTCAATCTATCTTTTTCTCCTCAAAGCTAGTTCCTTCAGATGCTGGGTGCGTGGGACAGTCCGAGTGCACATGGGCAGTGCACCCACCTGGGCAGACACAGTGCGGCAGAGGTGGCTGGTGGGAGCATGCGAGGCCGCGAGGCTGGCGAGCACGTGCGGGAACAGCAGCTCCGCCAGCGGGGTGTTCACGGCGCACAGGGGACCGCACAGACTGGAGGAATCAGTGGAGTTGGGTGCAGCAGGGGGGAACGACGGGGTGGGAGAGAAAGGCAGTGACGTGAGGGGAAAGAGCCACCAGTGTGAAGGAACGGTACAAGCTCGTTGGCTTGTCAAGGTTGGTGACCAGTACGGGGTTTAGGGAAGGCAGGTGAGAAAGAGCTGGCAAGAGAAAGAGAATCCAGACACATGCCGTTGCATCTGTGCAGGCTGCTAGGCTCGCATGCACCTGCCAACGCAAAAGAGAGGGAGCGGCCAAGGAAAACGAGACAGAACATTGAAGAGACTGTACGAGAATGAAAGGTTGAATGTTAGAGCAGCGAACGCCCAGCACCCACGTGAGAATGTCGTCTGTGGCGTGCAGAATGAGCAGAGGCACAACCCGCCGCACCCACTCCTCATGCGTCGACCCCACCGCCAGCCAGGGCGAAGGGTCGTGCAGTTGAGGGGTGGAGGCTGGGGGAGGCAGGGAGAGAGAGATGTGGATGGATGGACGTGTTGGCAAATAGGTAAATAGACGGATAGATACATCGACAGAGGGAGCGCACATGTGTGGGTGTGTGGATGAGAGAGCGAGGCATGGATATACGTGTGCGGCCAAGTATGGACGAAAGGGCCGTGGCAAGACACATCTTCGTGGAAGAGACTTGGTACTGCCAGTGCCTGCATACTGGCAACTGTGAGAAGAGGAGCTGCTATCCTTGGTCAAAAAGAATGCTCTTGCCCGTGAGCACAAAGGGCAACGGAGACAGTTGGGATGGGTACCCAACCGGACGGAGCTATGCAGGCGAGCTCGTGGACTGCTGACGGGGAAGTGTATCAGGAGGTGCAGTAAAACACTGCTCCAGTTGAATCCACGTACACGTGTGCTAGCAGCGTAGCTACAAAGCCCCCGGTGTGGATTGTCCAAAAGTTTAACAATCGAAAGTGGGGGAAGAAAATCATTGGATGACGAGCCACGAACTGACCAAAGTTTTGGCCAACCTTCACTGAAATCGCTGACTCGCCAAAAGGGTTGCAAAAACTTAGAGAATTTCACTAACACACAACGTTGCGCAACTCCAAGTTACAATCTGCGTTGATGGGCAAAAGTTTCGTTTGACTCGATTGCAGCTGGCATTTTGTCGCGTAAAGAACACGCCCTTACAACACCCACGGTCTGCGTTTTGCACCTCCAGTCCGTATTGTTCAGGGAACAGTGACTTTGTTTAACAATCCAGCGACTTGCTCGTTGGTTTCTCCCACCTGCCCTGGTCCCTCCACCACATCATTTGCGAGGACTTTTTGGGTATCCCGTTTTCATCAGTTTAACAAACCCCAGAACTTGGAAAATCCGGACAGCGGGTTTTAACAGCAAAGAATGTTCTCGCTACTGCGCCAGAGCGGGCCACTCACCTGCTGCTTCCTCCTTCAATCGCTGGATGATCTGCTGTGCACGGGCGGCGTTGACCGTCTTTATGTGTGCCTGGAGACAGCGAAATTGAGAAGGACGAGAGCCGACAAGATAGTTGAAATGTATGTGTTCATCCTGGCTTGACGACGTTTTGGCAAAGGCACGTGTTCATTCAGTTGAGCGAGGTGTGTTCCAAGCGGCCTCACGGCATGCTTCATTCCATCCAACCACAGCCCAAAGTGTCGAGAACTAGAGCTTCCAAAGCTACACTTTTGTGAGCGGACCTGGAGGTAGGCTTGATCATAAACCCGACCCGACCCGACCCGACCCGACTTTGCCCTACCCGATGTCAGGTTCGGGTCGGGTCGGGTCGGGTCAAGTGGGGTCGATCCTAGGATTTCGCCGACCCGACCCGACCGTAACAGGTCGGGTTATCTCTTACCCGTGGTCGGGTCGGCTCGATCCAACCCGACTCGACCCGACTTGACCCGACCTGAGTATTTTTTCCTGAGGGAAACATATGGATTTCGTAATTTCGAGATCCAGTATGTCCTCATCGTGCCTAGCCCACGCACCCACCTCATCCTCCCATCCACAACCTCGAGATGCGGGTTGGATGTTGGCAAAAACCAGTCACGGGATGGGTGTTGGATTGGTTGGGAGTGTTGGCGAAAAAATGGTTGGCGAATTTTTGGCTGGTTTGGGGGTGTTGACGAGATTTTGGGTGGGTTGTGGGTGATGGCGAAAATTGGGTGGGTTGGGGGTGTCGAGTTTGTTTGTTGAATAGGTGTGTTGGTTGAGTCAATCCAATCGAAATCGATCTAGATCTGCCTAGACCCTAAGCTGTACGAATAAGTATGGTGGGGAGTAGATTAGTGGTAGGAATGAGCTGGATGCAGGGTAGAAATGGGAGGTAGCCTGAGTAGGATCTGGGAAATGACCCATTTGGTCGAAAATTCTACCAAATAATCAGACTTTCCAGATCTGCGCAACTCTGGTCGCGCAGATCGCGTCGGTTCAAGGCGTGACCCGAGTTCGGGTCGGGTCGGGTCAGGTCAACCCAACGATGTATACCCGAAGTCGGGTCGGGTCAACCCGACATGTCGGGTTCACCCGAACCCGTACATGTAGGGTTCAGGTTGACCCGACCCGATGGGTAAAAATAAAACCCGACGGGTCGGGTTCTGCCTACGGGAAACCTGACCCGACCCGTCAAAAAGTCGGGTTCGGGTTGGGTTACCCAACCCGACCCGACCCGTTGCTCAAGCCTACCTGGAGGTACTTCTTTTGTGGAAAGTCCTTGGCAGTGAAGACCCGGTGGCCGCGCTCCGTCATGAGAATGGCCTGCCAGGGGACGCACACGCACCACAACGTCTCTTCAGAGATTCCTTGCAGGCGCCTGGGGGCATGAGGGGCCCGCACGTGATAGTGTCATTGTTGCCCTTCAGTGGACTTCTCAATGCTATGTGCTACACATCCCACAGATTGTGCAATATTCTTGTCTGTGCGACGCAATAGAAGCGGGGGGCAACAAACCTCGATGGTTTGAGCGGCGAGCTGGATGACGTTCACATCGGGGTCCACCAGGAGGCTACCCAGCAGCGCCAGCACGGATACAATCACACCCTCCTCTATGCCCTCGCCTGCCGGATCAGCATTCACTAGAGTAACACTTGCTGGCGCAGATGCTGCTGTGGCAGGAAGCCTGAAGGAGACTGCGGACGCGTCCCACAGGCCCAGCTGCCAAGCAGCACGAGATGGCATGGAAGCATGTGAAAATGGAGTGGGCAGCAAGGAGAATATGCATGGCGACGAGAAGACACCGACAGTGGGAGAACATGGAAGAAGAGAAACGAGAGTGCCTTCTCACTGTGGCCAGAAGTCGGCCCAGGCATGCCCTGATGGTGTGCGTGCTGGGATCCGATTCGCTCATCTGCCTTGACAGCTGCAGCAGCTGCCATGTGGCAGAAAGCGCTTCAGGGATGGGCCGGGGCATGTCAGTCGCAGCCTCCCCTTCATCCAAGCCTGGGCTATCTTGAACAGCAGCGGTGTCAAGCCAGAGGTCTTGCTTGCGCGAGGAGAGGTGCTCGCATGCTGCTTGCAGGCTGGACGGGGGCATGCAGGGGAAAGAGGGAGCCAATGACTCATTGAGGACACGGAAGAGGAAGCCGTACAAGACTGATTGCGGCTAACTATAAACAGTCACCGCGTTAGTCAGATGCTTGACCCAACAAACAAAGTAACCGGAACGGAATTCATCGAAAGTGCTTGCAGCAATGAGCAAGTGCACAGACTTGGCAAGTACGCCTATGCATAGAGAGCAATCAGACCAGTGTGTGTCTATGCAAGAACATCTGCTGCATTCACACTAAACCGTGAACTCTAAAACTGAACCTGAGTTCCGAAGCCAGGTCCTCAACCCCAAGTGCGCACCTCTGTGCAAGAACTGCTGGGGAAAGGCTGGCGGCCCGAGAGGCAAGCTGGAGGAGGGGAAAGGGAACACATAGGTGGGCGGCGGTAGAGAGACGTCAGATGGATGGATGGACAGAAGAAGGTAACCACCGAGGGGGCAGTGCACGGTGCGGAGGGGAAGGAGGTCCGGCACACAAGGAGAGGACCTCATTCCATGCACACAAACAGGCTCTGAGAGCACAGCTGCTTGCGGCTCAGAACAACGTTTCAGCAGACAGCTGGGCGTGCTCGCCTCACACCAACCAGGGCAGGCAGATGCTGGGTCAAAGCATTGGAGAATCTGGTCTTCAACTGACCTCTTGGAGTGCCATGGTGTCAACGGAATAGACTAACATGGTGCCATGGTGCCTATGGGATGTGATGTGTCCTGCTGCGGCCTTTGTGAGCAAAGCACCTGTGCTGCACCGCAGCCCGTTTGCCAGGGAACTCCTATGATCGACGGGGAAAACAGCGCACCTGTGCCAGCAGGTGTGGCAGAGGCAGGTCTTGGGAGAGAGAGGAGAGAGAGTCGGCGATGGGGGCAAGTGCAGGGTGGGCTGCCACTGCTGCTGCTGGCACCTGCAGGAGCTGCACGCAGGAGCCGTGGGGAAGGCGGGACAAAGAGCAACACACTCCAAAATGGTTGCTGCGAAGTTGCACTTGCCACGAAACGGTAGTTGGTCGGCAGTGCTTGCCCCACTCTCACAAGTCCACGAGCACCCTTCCCCTGTAACACACCCCTTCTACGGGGTTCAGTTCTCGTGTGAACAGCAGGATTGGTGGGTGCAAGGCCTTAGCAGCCCAATTGTACGATTTTAGCGTGAGGATTTTCCTTCCCAGCCCACCTTGAGGCGGTCCCTCAGCGGCAGCGGTGCATCCAGTGTGAAGCCCCTCAGCAACTCCAACAGCACCTCTGGCAGCTCGCCCCCTGGTGCTGCCCTTGATGGAGGCACGCAGAGGGCAAGCACATGGGACATGATCGCCTGACAGGGACAGGGGGAGAGCAACAGAAATAGGGGGAGCGGGAGTGTAAGGACACAACGACTACTGCAGGGGGAATGAGGAACCATATCTCTGTGACCACGAAACCACTCAAATGGAATGTCTATCTCCCCCCCCCCCACACCTGCTGATATGGGAGATGGTCCAAGCCAGCAACGTGAGTCCCAGTTTGAATAAGACTGACCTGCCAACACGGGGCGAAATGTGCCCGGCACACAACAGGAAAGAGCACTTCTATTCTCAACAAACCCAGAGCACCAGCAAAAGTACAGTTGCCAATATGCGATCACAGTACACCTGCTCTGCCTGCTAGCTAGCAGTCTCACTGACGAGAATACGGCAGGCACGGCCAGTGGCGTACGCCACATCAATACGTAGCCATCAAAGCCCCCTCTGCCCTTACACAGTAGCAGCAACCTCTGCTGCTCATACCAACACCTCTTGCAGGCAAAAGTGGCAGCTGCTCCGAATAACAAGCTATCAAATGAAGACGTCTATTGGCAGTAGGCATCTTCAGAGAATCGCTTGAATCCTTGTCCTCACCTCGCTCTGATCCAGCACAGCACAGGCAGCCGTTTCACTGCTTGCCTTCCCATTGCTGCTGTGCGCTACCGCTACCACCTGCGCCAGCACCTCCAGGCACGCCACCGCCACCGCTGCTGCTGATGAGGGCGACTGCGATGGAGTGGAGGGGCTCTGAGAGAGCGGCAGCTGGGAGGAGCAGATGGGAGAGGAAGGGTGTGGCCAAGAGGGCGCAGAGACGGGTAGGCAGGCGAGCAGCACGTGCACCAGGTACCTGGGTGGTTGGAAAGCGGACACACAGGGGGGGAACCAGGACTCAGGAGACGTGAGGTTGTGACTAGATGGCAAGAACAAAAAAACAAAAAAAACAAAAAAAAAAACTTCTGCTACAGGAATTTGAATCCATTTATAACACATGCAAAAAGGAGAGGAGAGTGAGAAGAGGAAGGTGGAGTGGAGGCACGATGACATCATATAGCGATCATTGGATAACAAGGTATGACAGGGTGAAAGGTACTGAGAGGCACTACAAAGAGAGAACCTGAAAGTGGGCGGTGCAGTGACTCTGTCGGCCAGAAGATCAACCAGCACTGACAGCGCAGCGATGACGTGGCAGCGATGACGTGGACTGCAGGCTGCTACAGCTGCCTTGTGCAGCGAGAGCAGTAGCTGGAGGGGGAATGACGTTAAGAAAACATCACAAATGGGATGCACCCTTTGAGGTCAAGCGAAAGGTGAGGTCAATGCAGCAGAGCAAAAGGCAACAAGATGGATGAGAGGTGGTGATGGTGGCGGGCGCAGAGGGAGGAGGTGGTCAAGCACAAATATCTGGCGCGGCAGAAGAGAAAGACAGTCCCCGCACAGCTGCAGGATGTAGTGTAGATAGCTGATGTCACTACACTAAGATAACCGAAACGGAGAGATAATCAAGGAGACAGACGGAAATGGAACAGAAAAGAAGGCATGGCAGGGAAGGGAAAAGGAAAGGGAAGCGAAACACCAGTGTGAGATCGGAGAAGACGTGTGTGGGGGGGAGGGGGGGGGGGAATGCGTGTGCGGGTGCGGGGTGCGTGTGTGCGCGTGTGCGTGCGCGTGCCCGTGCGCGTGCGCATGCCCGTGCGCATGTGCGTGCGTGTTTGTGTGCGTGTGCATGTGTGTGTGTCTGTGTGTGTGTGTGTGTGTGTGTGTGTGTGTGTGTGTGTGTGTGTGTGTGTCTGTGTGTCTGTGTGTGTGTGTGTGTGTGTGTGTGTGTGTCTGTGTGTGTGTGTGTGTGAGTGTGTGAGTGTGTGTGTGTGTGTGTTGTAAACCGCACGCAGATGCAACTCCGTACATACTGTGAACACATTTGCTGGTCGCAGAATGTTGAGCCTGTCCGTCAGCAGGAGGGAGGTGCAAGGCGGTGCGGCAGAGGGAGGCACACGGGTTGTGCTGCACTCAAGGAACACGGAAGCACACATGTTCCTTGACGGGCTGTCAGCCCTGCTTGCTCAATCCACCTGTGATGCTTAGCCAAGTAGAAAGTACTTTGCTTCCTTGTGTGACGAGGAGAAAAGTATGAAAAGCGCAAGAGGACAAGGTGTGCTACAAGAGATGACAAGCGCGTGCCAGGGTGTAGGGGCCTCATGGTGCAGGGCGGACTGCGAGAAAATGGGGAGGCTTTACCTGGTGGGGGAGTGAACTGGTGGGGGCACGAACTGGTGGGGGCTTTATCTGGTGAAGGCTTTTACCAGGGCTTTACCTGGTCGACGGAGCAGAGTCAACGGTAGTATCAAGGAGATGGCATATGGTGGCTCGGATGGTGTGAGCGGGGAAGTACGGCAGCGATGGGTGCTGGTGGGTGCACGTAAGGCGAAGGAGAGTGGCGATGATGGGCACCTGGGGGAGGGGGTGAGGGGCGGAGAGAGGACATGCCACAGGGGAAACGGGTGTATATTCTCTGGGCGGGGGAAGAAGGGGCGGGAGAGAGGATTGGGTACGATTCCAGGACAGGTGAGGGCACATAACGGTTCTGCTCGGATGCTCACTCGTGGCCTCTGCCCCAGAAGTAAGGGCATGCTTTTGAGTCGACTCGAAAGTCATCTCGTTATAATGTCACACGGAACTTTCGCTTCAAGAAGAACCATGCTCACTCGTGGCCTCTGCCCCAGAAGTAAGGGCATGCTGGGACCTCCAAAGAAGCACACGCAAAGCTCATTACTCTTGAGAATGATGACAAAACACTGTAAGTCTGTAAACGAGTTTTCCCAAGCAAAAAATGTTTGGAGTGTTCACGTTGGTGACGTCGTTCCTTGCTCATCAGAGCTCACCATGTGCTTGGTCAGCAGCTCATCCCTGTCCGCCTCACTCCACCCTGCCAGGGCCAGCATCCCTGTCTTCAGCACACCTGTTGCAACCTCCTTCTGCCACGTGTCAAGCTCTGACTGGCGGAACGGCAGCAGCGACGCAAACACGTCTGAGAAGGTGTCTTTGAGAAGCGCGGGGACGGACGTTTGGAGAACCTAGCGGATGGGGGCAGTTATGGGGGGGGAGAGGGAGGTGGGGAACGGATTCCCTTGTACTCCTCCAGAACAACAAGGGCATGGCCATACGACCAACCAAGTGCAGCCAGTGCACGCAGCAAAATAGCTGTCAGCTCGCTCGCACCTCTGCCAGCCACTGCACGTCGCTGTCTCTCCCCAGCAGCAGCAGCGTGGGCAGCACAAGCGGTGCCATCCTCCTCCATGCCTTCACATCCGCTCCTGCTCCTTCTGCCCCCTCTGCTCCCTTGCATCGCTCTGCCTTGTTCTCCTCCCAGGAGTCCCTGTCCCCTCCACCGCCATCACCCGTGCCGTCACCTACACATGCATCACCATGTGCACCCGCGCCCACTTCCCCACTGGCAGCAGCTCGCTCCAGGCTCATTATAACCTGTAGGAATGGAAGGCGCAGGGTGGCTTTGTACTGCACTGAACAGACCTTTCAACTTACGAAAACAGAAATACAAGATCACAGCTGCACTGCCTGCCCATTGCACGTCATTGTCCACCAGGTGCAGACCTGGGCAGGGAGCAGGCGTGCGGGCTGCCTACCTGTGCGAGGGCACGCAGCGGCAGAAGGATGGGGTCTGAGGCTGCCCAGCGCATGGCGATGGAAGGGAGGAGAATGGCGAGGTACTGTGGGGGCAGGGGAGAGTCAGAGGGGGGACGAGGGGGAAAGAGGGTGGGAAAAGGGCATTGTTGCGAGTAGAAACTACTGCTTGAGCCATCAACGAGTTCCAGCAAGCTCTGACACGTGGCGACCTGGCTACACTCGTTCATCCTCCACACACAAGGCCCTAAGCGAGACACCCCAGACACAATACCTGGCTCACGCCGTGGCTGACCTGGGTCGCACTGGGGTAGCCCAGCGATGCTGCTGCTGCACCCACGACTGCACCAGCTAGCTCGCTGGACGGGCAGGCAAGATGGTATGGGGGAAACGGCCAGGAGGAAAACGAGGGGCCATCAAGGGGTGAAAGAGGATTCAAGGAGGGTGAATGAAGGTTGAAACGGGTGTTTCACGAGGTGGGGGAAACGAAGAAAGGTCAGAATTGAGGACTGGCGATGTGGCAAAGTGAAAAACGTGTATTTTGTAAAAGGAAACAAGACAATCTGCTTACATGCGAGCAAGGCCGAGGGCAGTGGCTGCCATGATGAGAAATACGACCTGCGTGCGAGGAGAGGGAGACGACGCACGTGGGCAGAGTCGCATAGCAACACAGATGAAGTTGGAATTGCACGAAGAAGACAGCCCAGTGACACAAGGGGTATGTTACAAGCGCATCTTGTGTGCCAGCACTGCAGCGGCTGTGAGTGGAGTGGGCATGGCTTGCTGGGTGCAGCACACCTCGTCCTCCACGGCGTCGCTGCTCTCCGCTATCCTCCCCAGCAGCACCACACTCGTCTCCACCCGACCCCTCTCCATCCGCCCCACCTCCCTCCTCACTCTCTCCTCCTCTGCCCCTCCACTCCCCTCTGCGCCTTCACCCTCCCCTTCCTCTCTCCCCCCGCCGCTCCGCCCATCGCTGCCCCTGAGTGCCATCAGCGCGCTCCTCCCCGCTGCGCCCGCAAGCAGAGGCAGCCCGCGGCGGGCAGCAGGGCTGGCAGAGGGGGTGGCGGCAGCAGGAGGAGTGGCGGTGGCGGCAGTGTCAGAGGGCAGGTGGAGCGTGGAGACGGAGAGGGTGGGTGAGGGTGCGAGAGACAGCGTCTTGACATTCGACCTGTGGAACGGGGACACAAGGGCGATGTGATTAGCAGGGCACAACAGGGCCCGGTGCGGTGCCAGATTGGCTGCGAAGGGATACAGGAAGGACAGGCAGCTACGCTACAGCAAGGACCGTACAGAGTGTCGTTCAGCATGGCATGGTGGTCCTCCCACTTGAGGAAGAGCGCAGGCAGCACACGGCACATGTACAGGCGCACCCCGTAGTCCCTGTCGCCCAGCAGCTCAAACAGCGGCTCAAACAGGTCCTTGGGGGGAGGGGGGGGAGGGGGGGGGGGAAACAGATGGTGGCACGAGGCGAGGTGTCACCATGCATGACTGAGGATTGGATGGCACAGAGGGCCATCATGGTTCTGTTGGAGAGATGCCGCGCATGTGACACATGTAGACTCCACCCATGGGTCAGACAGTCCAAAGTGGCCTCGAACTAATCTCTGGAGTTGATCAGAGGTAACTCCGTGGGTAGAGGAAGCAAGACAAGACAGGTGGAATCTCAACGGGAAGCGCGAGGGACCGTGAGGGAACCCAATCCCCACACTGCGTCCAAATTGGCACCCCGCACTGCAGTACCTCTGTGGAGAGGGGAGAATGGGAGACTGACAGTGGAGCCGAGCAGGGTAAGCGCGAGGAGGGCATTGGCGAGGTGGATGCGCGCAGCAGGGGCGGGCACGCCCTCATCCAGCACTGCCAGCACTGCTGCCTGCATTGCCTGCTGTGCCTGCTCATGGAGCCGAGAAGAACACCACATAGATGATAGAAGGAGAAGGAAGGAAGTGCAAGCCACTTGAAGCGGGCACTCTGCACTTCGAAAAAGCACCTATGAAGAAGCGCTGGTGGCTGACAATGAGGAATCCGCTGCATCTCACCTGCTCCGCATCTGCATCATGAACAGTCGTACGACCCCATGCCTCTGGTCCCTCTGCGCGCTCTGCGTCCTCTTCCTGGAGCAAGGAGGGCGGCAGGGCGCCTTTCCTGTGGGCAGTAAGGCGAGACGCGGCCATGGCTGCGAGGCGAAGGAGATGCGTGCGATGGGAGTGCGCTGCCATGCACTCGGGCGATTCAAACGCTGACACCTGGGAGGGAGGTTGGACCACACGGTGTGAGGGCGCAAGAAGGAGGTGAATGGAGGAGACAAGGACATGGCACCAGGCACACTACCTACCAGGTATGCTGTCACAAGTGTAACATGACGGGCACGTATTCTGGCATTCCATGTGCAGGGGTGGAGATTCTGTAATGTGGCCATACGACAGGTTGGAGAGTGATGGCACGCAATGTGGGCATACCACAGGTTGGAGTGCGAGGGAGAGCTCTGCGTGTGATGCGAGCACGCAGAGTAGCTGCCAGCAGCACTGATGGGGGCGAGAAAGAGGGTACAGACAGAGCAGTGGAGCAGGAGAGGGGGGAGATGGTGGAACAAGGAAGAGGCATAAGAAGCGGATGATGGCAGGGGAAGGAAATCTGCACGCCGGGGGAGGAAGCAACTGACGCAACGAGTCAGTAATGCTGGCTGGCACATCCGTCCATGCGCCATCATCCCATGTGTGTGCACGTGTCTCTGCACACACCTCCGAGTTGTCATTCAGCTCCAGTAGCCATGACGCCTCCCTGCACGCTGCTGCTGGGAGCAGCTCCGCCACACACCCAAGGAACCACACCGCCCCCATTGCTACCTCCGCCGCTGCTGTTGCACCGCCACCACCACTCGACTGCGTCAAAGCACCTCCACCAAGACCCCGACTGGCACTGGCAGCAGCGGCAGCCCCACCTGCAGCATCCCGCCAGCCACTCTGGGTCTGCCTATGGCTGTGCAGCACCGGCGCCTGCGACGGCACGCCTGGCGCGTCCAGGTCGTTGTCAAAGATGCGCGCCTCCTCCTCCCCCACCTCCACCACCTGCTGCTGCTGCTGCTGCTGGGCTTGGAAGCTGGCGAGAACTGCCCCTGACCTAGACCCCGTCCCACCCAGCCTCCCCCTTGCCCCACCTCTCCCAGCTGTAGCTTGCCGTGCAGACGGCTGGTGAAACTCCCAGTCGTCGTCAAAGTCATCATCCACATACCCCCTGGCGCCGGGGGGGATGGCAGATTTTGGTGGGTGTGACAGTACCAGTGCACCTTCCCCCCCTCCTGTGCCTCCTGCCTCTGCTCCTGTTGCCGCGGCTTCTGTGGCAGCTGAAGCTGCCTGAGCAATGGTCTTGTAGCAGTCCGTGGTGAGGCGCAGCATGGCGGCGAGGAGGGGGAGGGACGAGGGGGTGCGGGGGAGGACGCAGAGGAGGTCGTGGAGGAGCGAGAACGAGGGAGGGTCCACAGGGGCGCTAGGTGCAGAGTGGTGGAGAGGTGTGGTGGATGGTGCAAGAGCTGTTAGAGCAGTCTGGAGGCTCTGCTTCTCAAGACGACTCCCGGGAAGGAGGTCCGGAGG
The DNA here is from genome assembly GCA_027943415.1 of Closterium sp. NIES-67. NCBI lineage: Eukaryota > Viridiplantae > Streptophyta > Zygnematophyceae > Desmidiales > Closteriaceae > Closterium > Closterium sp. NIES-67. The sequence goes on from BQMB01002420.1 coordinate 119,943, forward strand.
AAGAGAGCTGTGGGAAAGGGCGCAACACACAGAGAGGCATGCACACTCTGCAGTCAGCATGTGAGAGGCGTTTGCCTTGGTGACACGAAGGACCAGTCTGGCGCATTAAGGCAGTAGAGCTTGACAAGTCCTTTCTGGCGGAAGGACGCCTGCGGGTGAACCGACCTTGTGAAGGAGGAGTGAGAGAGCAGCCGGCAGCAGTGCAGCCCCACCGCAGCGAGCCTTAGGCTGTGTGCTTGCTTACTGTCACCCCCGCTGCTTGCACTCCCCCTTCCGCCAGCGCCACCCACGATGCCCTCCCCAGCACTGCCAGCTGAGCCTCTGGGCTCTAGCCACTCCCCCTCCCCTCTTGCCACCTCACCACCCACTTCTGCACTGCCAAACCCACCTACTCCACTTCCATTCCCGCTCGCCCCACTGGCTGGACGGCAGGTCAGTGAGGAGAGTGCAGAGAGGGCTGCTCGCGAGAGAGTGAGAACGCGGGACGAGTCGAGCAGAGAGCGAGAGGGAGTGGGGGCCGTTGAGTGTGGGGATGGGAATGGAGGAGAGGAGGAGGATACGGGGGGAGATGTCTCTTGGTGTCGTTGCTGCTTGGGCGCAGGAGAGACGGGGAGGGAAGGGAGGAGAGTGAGTGGAAGCAAGGAAGATAAGTCGCAGGCTGGTGAGTAACCAGACTGAAGAGACAGTCAGCAGGCGGAGAGAGTTGGGGTGACGAGCCAAGTTGTTCACAAGGTGTGCACGATTGGGTTGGGGCTTGTAGCTCATGAAAGTAGCAGCTACCTTCCCCTGGTGGTACCTGGCAGGCCGCAAGCCACGGAGGGGACGAGAAAGGAGGGAGAGCAGCAGGAGAAGACATGCCATGCGGCAAGACTGTGTCTGCTGCAGCTGTTGCTGCGGCAGCCGCGGAACCTGCCGCTGCTGCGACGAGGCTGTGCGGGGTGCGGTCCAGGCGGGGGAGGGACGCCTCCATGTCCCTCACGTCCTCATGCAGCTGACATGGACATGCATGTCAGGGGTGGCAGCACGCACACACACAGGAGGTCAGCCCAGCATGACATGACATGCGCACGGAAGATGTCGTCTTCATCAAAACAGCCTCTGCTTCTCCCATCCACTACTGCTACAAGCACATTGAAACGAATGCCTTGCGTGTGCGGCGAGCTTACAGGGAACCACCAGTCGCGGTGGAAAGAAGCGGCCAAGGAGAACTGGGAAGAGGAGGAGGAGGCAGCAGAGCCAGCATCAGCACGGGCAGCAGTAGCAGGTGCAGTGCCAGCAGCACAGCACCACGGTGCCTCGCCTGTCACTGTCGCACACAGGGCCGCTGCAACCAACCATGGGGCAGGCGCGCGGTGAGTGCGGTGAAGAACAGTGCGCATGGTGATCGGGTGAGAGGACTCAGGTTCCCTGGGCGTGGCATGAGCCTGGGAATGCGGGTAGAGGAACATGCACGGCAAACGATTGAACTGGAAAGGCACTAGCATTGGGAAAGAGGTCAACCCACTGCAACATATGCAGCGGCATGAGAGAGAGCCCAGGGGATGGTTGTTCGCCATCAGACACTATTCTTGCCGTGCCATCCATTGTAGCAGCAACATGGCTACGATAGGTATGGCAGCACACTCAAACAGGCCGCACCTCGCTCTTCATTCCTGCGAGCAGCCACTGCAGCAGCGCAAGACGTGCGGAGCTGAGGGGAGAGGTGGAGGCTGGATCCAGTGCCAGCAGCGACGCCTCTTGGCGCTGGAGGGGGGAGGCGGGCAAGGGATGAGATAAGGGGCAAGGGTAGAGGAAGGTGGAGGAGGGTGGAAAAAACGCATTGTCCCACCTCATTGCATGTTCTTACAAAGGGATTGGAAAAAAAGTCAGCGGTGGAGAGCCAAATGAAGAGGTGGCGATTGAAGCTAACACTTGCCACAAATGCGCAAGAAGCAACACACCTGGAAGCTTTTATTGGAGAGCAGTGAGACTGCGAACTGCAGAGTTTCACTGATGATGCCAAGGAGGGAGAAAGCGGTGGAGGGAAAGAGCAGAGAGGAGTTGATGCACGGCGGCTGAATGGCGGACGCCATGAGAAATTTGGGCACAATGGGATACCCAGTTCCAAAGGTAGCACCAGGACAGGAGCACGTTGAAGCACACGGAAAGGGTGGCAGCTAAAATGAGGGGATCAGCATTAGTACAGGGGGATAGGAAACGAATACTGTGTGCGCAAATATCCTGTGTCAGCAAGCGAGCAGGAGTAAAGCATTTCAGAGCTCATACCAACGTATGGGATGCGTTTGCCCTAGCCTAGCATCCGAAAAGCCCCACCCACCTGGCGAGAGGGGCACCCTCCTTGAACTGCGGCAGCGTCAGCAGCTCCTTGTGAACAGTCACGTCCTGCAGGGCTCCCTGCAGCGACAGCAGGTGCGCGTGCGAGGAAGCCAGCACAGCATTGGCAGGGATGTATGCAAAATATCAGCCGGTGGCTTATTGCTGGTGCGTCAAGATCAAGCCCACATGGATGGAGCTTTTTCAACTGCATCGCAAGGACCATTTAAGGCTGACTGCGGTTCACCGAGATGATGTGGCATATGGCAGTGGAGCGGGTAAGGTGTGTGCTGTCTTGGTGAACAGAAACCCTTGACAGTACACTCGATTTGCTGCTGGTGTGCGGTGCAAGCATGTGGACTTACTGATTGCAGCAAGGCGGAGAGGAGGGCGAGAGAGGGCTCCACCTGACACAGGATCATTACGAGGGCCGGAGCGAGAAATTGGGGGTTGTGGGCACTGAGAGTCGAGCGAGGAAGCAGCAGGAGGAGGTAGAAGACGAGGCAACGATGACAAGGCAGGAAGGAGCGGCATGGGAGGAAATAAATCACACGACGTGCTGCGGAAGCAGACAGCCCGTCACCGAACCCAACTTGTTCCTACGGTTGGCAGCGGGCACTGGCAACGTCCCCCACCATTCTCACCAGACACATGCAGCAAGGCCGATCACGTGTGGTTCATGCGTGACGCAGTGAAGCCCTGTTCTTACCAGGGCGTTGGGCAGAGCAGGGAGGGCAGCTGTGACCTCGGCCCACACGCACTGCCAGAGAGCAGCAGGTGAGGCGCGCCCAGGGTGTGGCTGCACTGCTGGTGTGGCGTTGCTGCTGTGAGATGCTTGGCCCGAGAGGTGTCGCAGGTGTGAGGCGGAGAGACACATACAGAGCTGCTCCAGGCACCTGAAAGGGGGTGGAGTGATGCCATAGATAGATGCTTTATTTATTACAATTGTGGAAAGAGCGGTGGTGACAGACGTGCTCACTACGGCCATAGTGACTCACAAGAACGAGCTGAGGCGGGAATCGGGAATTAGAGAGAGGGGAAAGCTTTCTTCACTAGAGCAGGTCATCTGCCAGGGAAGGAATTACGTCAGGTACCCGTAAACCCACTGATGGCACTAGGGGCAAACGAGTGAGCTAACAGGCAGAGGAGGGTCACCTGAGCGCCCAGATGGCCGTTGGGAGAGAGCCCTTCTGACGGGCGTCCTGAATCCACCTGGGAAGAAGGGGTGTGGCCACAAAGGGATGCGAATCCATACGAGTATACTAGCCAGCGGGTCCACAGGGGCCTGACCCGATGTGATGGCACACAACACATGAGTATGAAAACCGTCCCTTCAGACACGAGAAAGAGCAGAGCAGAGAGCTGCAAAGTTGGTCGTGAAATGTTGCCCAGAATAGGAGCATGAAGAGCACTATACGGAAGCTAGTGCAATCCTGCGGTTCACCTGGCAAGGTGCGAGTGCAGGAGGGCGAGCCAGCCGTGGAGGGCGTGTAGTGGGATGGGGTGGCTATGGTCACACAGCAGCACACACAGAGCTGTCAGCCTGCACGTGGAGGGAATTACGGAGGGGGGGAGTGCAGAAGAGGTGTCAATATTTACAAGCACATCATCTGAACGGAATTCTTACACGGATCATATTTCTGATTATCGCATTTGGACTAAATCCGCAAAGCAGCCATGTGTGAGCCCGACCAGCCTCACCAGGGCGCGCTGCCTTGTCCGATGTGCTCCTCCAGCACGGCCCACACGGAAGCAGCACCTGACCTATCAGCACCACCATCACGGGCTCCTGCCAATGCCACCGACCCCACTCCCATGCTGCTCACTACTGCACTGCCAGCACCGCCAGTCCTTCGCCTCTTTGCAGGGCGGCTGTCTTCGCCCGAAATTGCTCCTGCCAACGGAGGTGCTTGCGATGATGGTGGCAAGTGCTGCAGTTGCTGCTGGGGCGGTTGGGTTGGACAGAAGGGAGAAAGGAGCAGGCCTAGCGGCAGGCTTAGGAACAGCAGCCAGCTCTCGAGAACAGGGAACGAGAGCGCGAACGCAGGGAGACGGGGAAAGGGGCAGGGAGGCCGTAAAGGAGGGAGGGGGGAGGGGAGGGGGGCGATTGGAAAATGAAAAAGAGAGAAAGAGGAGGATGGGCGAAGGTGGGATGAGGGGAATGAGTATTGGGGAAGGAGGAGAGGTCAGGCGGACGAGATGGTGCACCTGGAAGAGCAGTGAGGCGGCGAGGTCCATGATGGGCCAGTGGGACTGCCCCACGGTGGATGAGGAGTGCAGCGATGACTTGGACGCTGCTGCAACTGCTCGCACGTCCAGGCTGGAAAGGGGGGAACAATGGGCATCACCACCGTGGAAAGTATATCCAGATTCCGAGGAAATAGGACTGCAACCCAACGGGAGTTGCATAGGGGTTTGGATAGCACAGGCACGCAATCCGCCCACCCACCCACCCACCCGGGCAGCAGGCTGGCAGAGGCCACAGCAGCAGCAGCCCCCCCAGCGGCGTGGGAGGAGCGCGAGAGCTCCTTGGCCACCAGCGACAGCACGTCCCCCTGGAGGCCCCCCCTGCTGCCCGCTCTGCCCTCTGCGCCCGCCGCCGCTAGAGCATCTTCCCCATCCAGCGAGTTGCCTCCAGCCATGAGGCGCAGGAGCATGCGGGCGGTGAGAATGAGACCTTCCTGGAAGAAAACGGGAGGCAGGCAAAGAACGGCATTGGCACAACAGGTGGTGCAGGCCGTGCGATATGAACGAGTGGATTGCTACTAAGAAGGTGTGGCATGTTCTTGTTGCAGCGGGTGTAGCAGTGCAGCAGCCATGCGCGCACCATGACATGCTCGTCCCGTGTGCTGTGCCATGTCCTCAGCACGAAGCCCCTCAGCGCGCCCACCAGCCCCGCCAGCGCACCCCCTGCAGCCAGGTTCGCCCCACACTCCGCCAGGAAGGCGCACACACACGCCAGCAGCTTGCGCGCCAGACGACCAACATCGCTGGGGGTGGAAGGCACAGGCAGGGTAGACGCGAGTGAGGTGAGGGCTGTGGCATTGAGAAGGCTACGCCTTGAGAGGCTGAGTTAACTCCTTGTTCAGAACGGGCTCACACACCACAGCAGCTTGCGTTCTAGGCGGCCGTCGTCGCTGTGTGAAGGCAGAAAGAGGGGGAGGGGAGTTACGACCACAAGGCATAAGAGTGAAAACCACCTTAATCGGTGTTTGAACGCATGTTAAACGGCTCACAGCATTATGGGTGGCGGCCAATGCCTCCCACCTTCTACAGTAGACGTGCAATGGGCACAGTGGGGGTGGCAGCAAGAGCAGCAGAGGTGCGGGAAATGCAGCAAGCGCACGTGAGGTGGGCGAAGATGAGGGCGAAGCTGCCCGCCATGTCGTGCTGCTGCTGCACCGCCAGACAGCCGGCCCCCCCTGCACAGCGAGTCAGAGCCAGCACAGAGGAAGCTGCGTGGAAGGCCTCCAGGTTAGACACGGTAGCAGTGCTGGCTGTTGCTGAGGGTGAGGCTGAAGCGGATGGCGGCAGCAGCAGTGGTTGTTGGGTTGCGGGGGTGGCGGGTGCAGCGCCCACAGCCAGCTCGAGGCGAGACAGGAAGAAGCGCATGAGGTCTGCAGAGCAGGGAGACGGGCGGCACATGTCATGACGCCGACAACGATGCTACAATATGCTTCACAAGGTCGCCTTGCCCTCATAAACCATGACTTGCATCTTTGTGAAAGTAAATGATTGTTACGGTATACAAAGGCCAACAGCAGACTATATTCGCGCAGCAGCCTTCACAACCTGCATTCCCCTTAACAGCACTGGATCTGGACCTCCCCCGTCAACCTCCAAGATTGAGCTCACTGCATAGCACCATGGTATTGGCGATGCGCGACGGCGTGGTCACGCACAGCACGAGCAGCAGGGTGAGCATCGCCTCGCATGCATAACTCAGTGGGGACAGCAGGGGCCATAGGGAGCACGCTCAGGGGCAGCAAGACCCTCCGGCCTCCACCCAAACCCCTGAGCTCCCAGCAAGTACCTTTGAGCGGCTTGGTGTTGGCAAGGCGCGCTGCATAATCGGGCACGGCGAGCAGCGCGTGCAGCGCCTCGCAGTAGTCCGTGAGGAACGCGGGCGCCAGGGGCAGCGTGGCGCTCATGTGCAGGCACAGCGCACGCACCTTGGTGGCCAGACGCAGGGGGTGCGGGGCGAATGGAGGAGGGGGCACTGCGGAGGGGAAGGGGGGGGAGGAAGGGGGGGGAGGGGAAAGGGGGGAAGGGAAGGGGGGACGAGAAGCAGGTGGGAGGTGATAGGCAGCTATGTGCTGCGCACCTCATCCTTGGCATGACAAGGCGCTCGCCCTCAAGGCCAGGAATGGCGGATGGAGGATGAAAAGGCGGGCAGTGGAGCATCCTTGGCATGAGTGCACGGTTTACCCCACTCGCACACAAATGTCGTAGTCTTTCAGGTCTCCGTTACCCCCAACCTCTCACCTCTCCCGCCAGCTTCAAGTCCCTTTCTCCCCGTCCAAACACCATATATTCCCGCTCGCCTCACCCGCTCGCCTTCTGAACCAGCCAACTCAGCTCCCCCCTGACCGCCAGCGTGCTTTGTTAGATTTGAATACTTAAGTTCATTCACCATGATCCCCTTTCCTCCCCCACTTTCCTTCCCCACCATATCCACCACCATATTCCCTACCGCATCCCCCACCGCGTCCCCCGCCGCATCCCCCACCCACCCCCTCACCGCGTTCGTCCGCCATCTCCACGAGGCGCCGCAGCTCTCTCGCCACGGCCTGCCTCTGCGGGCGGCGGCTGCGGCTGCCCTGCGTGGCGAGGGCGTCCCTGTGGATGGCGGTGCACAGCGCTGCCATGAGGGTGGGCCACATCTCCTCTGCACATGGGACACCGGGCGGACCAATTGGAGAACGCCACGCGCTGAGAGCAAAGGCTGCAGCTGCAACTGGCATGGGCCTCCCGGTGGATGAGTCACAGAGGGCAGGTCAACGAGGGTAAACCCGGCGCAATGGACGTCCTTGTGCACGATGGAGGGCTCCCCAATCCAATGTGACACGTGCAGGGCTCCCTTGCAGGAGGGGGAGACGCGGCACCAGAGGGCAGGGAAGGCGAGTGAAGCGAGGGGCATGCGTGACACCTATGTTGGGAAATTCGCTCAGAAGGCTTAGCGTATAGCGTATATACGCTAGCAAATATACGCAATACGCTGATACGCGTGGAATACGCGATACGCGAAACCCGGGCTGCCCGGCAAAAAAAAATGAAATTCATGTTTTTCCCGACGAGTTCGCGATATTGCGAAATTTCAAATTTTCGTCCACGCTTTTTCGCCCACCCCCTCACCAGGTGTGGACGTGGATGAAAGGCATCCCGTGTTTGTCGTTCCCCCCATTCCCGCCATACTTCAGATCTGAAGCACCATCTCTCTTCAATTTTGAACTCCAAGCTCTCCCTCCCCTTGCTTAGCTTGGCTTAGTTTTACTCGTTCTTCTCTCTAGTGGTCATGGCGTCCACCCCATCAACCCCCGCTAGCGTGCCTGCTCCTACTAACGTTGGCTTGGCGAGGCTTCCTCCTCCTCCGCCATTGTTTACGTAACGGATGCTTCGCATACTATTTTTGAGCATTTCGAAACCGCGCTTAACGCGGACAGCAAGGCAACGGACAACCGCCGCTGCAGTTCTTTTGCCTGCCCGGGCAGCCGTATTCCTGCCGTATTGGACCCCAAACCCCAGCGTATATACACCAGCGTATAAAACGCAATACGCGTATTTTCCAACATAGCGTGACACATGCAGCTGTTGCCACCTCCTTTCCTCTGAGAAGGAAAAGGGGCCATAAGATGATCGCAACAACAACAGCAATCATTGCTGGCTGGCTCTATGCATGCATAGTTTATCCATACATGCACCATGTGTATTCATACACCACGGGTCACATGCAGCCCCAGACCCATTCAGTAGAGCACACAGCTGCAGAGATCCATGGTTCCAAGCACCACCATGCAGTTGATCCGTCCGCTCCATGAGCATGAGCCCATCCAAGCCCGCACCCATTGTTCTCTTTTCACGCATGTGTCCCCGGAAAGATCCATCCGCCCGTGCATGCATGCAGGGAGCGCTGGGGCTTACCTCGGTCCAGTGCGGTGCACAAGGCCGCCATGCACGACTCCTGCATGTACCGATGCAGCATCTTAAAGCCCTCCTGCCAACGCAGGGAGGTGGACACAGGAGGCAATATGACAATCTATTGCAGCAGGACTTAGCGGCGAAACTTGTACATCCCAGGTTGCTTGTACCTACGTCGCACGCACAACCCTGGCACATCATGATGTCGCACATCATCATCATGTCGCACATCATCATCATGTCGCACATCATCATCATGTCGCACAGCGCACAATCGCACAGCGCACTGTGCGGCCCGCCGTACCTCGCGCTGCTTGGCCTTCTCCGCCCCCAGCAGCTGCACCATCGCCTCCACCTCCGATCTCGCCACCATGCCGCCCAACCGTTATTGTTGCCGGCCGCAAGTCTCTGTTACCGGCCAATCGTTACTATCACCGGGCGATCGTTATTGCGGCCTGCTAGCTTCGCACCCGCCGCGAGTACCGCTTTCGTTGTCGTTTCCGCGAACCCTCGAGGCGTGGACGAGTGCTGGCGGCGCGCACGGATGAGCTGCCGCGCGACGATCGCGACCAGCGCGCCTGCGAGAAGCGCGACACTAGGCAAGCCTATAAAGCGCCCGCGGTACAGCGACGACAGGATGGTTCTCCGGAATTCGCACGACTGTCAAGACTTGGCGTTGGTTAGATCCACGAACAACGATGAGGCTACTAGACTGTATGACTCTGGACTATCAAACGACGAACACGCCCCGAGATAAGGGCACGCTACTACCGTGCAAGACGGGTAACGTCTCGGTCAGTTTAGCCTTGGTCATGGCGGCTGTGATGCTCGCCCGTGAAGCTGCAACGGGAGCGGCATCAGGTGGCTAGAATGACGGGGAAAACAGGCAAACAAGGGTCCCGGATAATAGCTTCTCCCTAGCTGGATTTCGCTATGTAATGCATGCTACATGCACAGCATGGCCTCACTACAGAAACGCTATTTTGTAGGTATTCTGACTCACTAATAAATGGACTTGATGTTTTTTTATGTAAAAAACGTCCCTTAGTTTAAAATCAGCCATGAATTAGGTTATGCATACAATTTTCATTCAATCTATTAAATCATACGTACGTACACGGAGTCTTACGTCCACTCCGGTTCGCTCACCCACCATCACGGATGCGCCATCCGTAGAGATGCCCATTCTTTTGCTGAGATTGATGCCGCGTGCTCTCAAATGCACGACGAGCACCGACTGCAACGACGCTGCATCACACTTCTCGACAGTCAAGGGCGGAAACTCGGCTATGATGTGCGCTTTTGATATACGCATGATCATGTGCTTGCCCCGCTAATGGTCCGTGCGTTCATCAATATAATATGCCGATGTAGTCACTTTTCACAATGTGCATACGAAGATACTTGTTGGCAGACTTCACTAACTCCACGAAGTTGTACCTAGCTCGAAAACTAAGGCACAAACAAGGTAGTGGGAAAAAGTTTGAACATAGTCAACCTGCAAAGTACTCACACCTCAACGGACCATACAACGTGAGCACTGGGGTACGATTCACGTTGCTCTTTGGTTAGGTTAGGTGTGTCTATCTAAGACATGAAGCGTATGGTGTCGACATACATCGACGTCGGCGTTACAAACCAGCACGTGCCGTCTTCATCGCTGCGATCAGGTGCAGCGTCGTGAAATTGAGCACCTCAAACTCCTCAAGCTTCGTCTGAGGCGCAACATTGCTCACCTTCGATAGTTTCGCGACTGCGTCTCTGTGCGTAATCGATCCCTAGTAAATTTGCATGCTTACAACTTAGAAATCACGCGCACTTTCGCTTGTACGGCCGTAGTTTGTTTTCTGCCCATCGATGCCATGCTCCTTACACACCGTGCACCTGAGGACAGGACGACCATCATTAACTCTGCATAACTCAAGCCAGGAAAACAAGCCATTCTAAGAATGCATATACCACCTATGAGCTTCATAATATTTAAAATCGATAGCCGGTGTTTTTGTCACGGACGAATCACCATCAAATAGTGGTTGTGTTGGAGGAGGCTCGCGACAAAAAATAAGGCGCACTTGCTTTTACTTTTGCTGCTTTCGTAAAGACCATGCACGATTCCTTGCTCGAGCTGGCGTGAGGAGAATTGACATGGATGGGAGGGACGTGCTATTTACGAAAAGGAAACCGAGGCGGGAGTACCCGAGATGACGGCGGCGGTGGCATGGCGTGCTTTGCATACGGGCTACTACAGCACGCATAAAATTAGCAGCCGGATCGACTTATCAGGCGGTTCATCGCCGCTCGTGTGAGAGGATGAGGCTTACCGAATCCTTGATCACTACTATTTGCTATTTATTGTGTGTTATTTTGTGTTTTTCCTTTCCTGAAAATCCCTACACTTTTCCCTACACATTGATATATTTCATATATATCAATCGTGTTACGGAGTGTTTTGGACTTTCCTTGCATGACACGTTTTCTATTGCGTAGAGTGTTCCGTCACTGTCATCGTATCGCTAGAATCCCTAACGTGCTTCTAGGTGGTGTTCCTATGGACGGTTCCACTCATTTCTAGAACTCTCTTAAAACCCGCGGCCCAAATTGTTCAAACGCACTGTGTAAGAACTCTAGGCGTGCTGTTTTAAGAAATGCACGGGAAAATCGCGAGGGTGTTTTTCCTCGTGAACTGCTAAGTGTTCGTGCACCGTCAGATTCGACCCCACGATTTTGGACGGTTGAGATTGATCCCTGAATTACTGGTGGTGCTTTGGAAAGAAGAGTTTGCGTGTGGACTATCAGATGCAGATTTGTGAAAAATGGACGGTAAATAAACGTGCTACACATGGAGTTCCAAATCGCAGCAGGCAGTGAACTTGAAAGGCACCCCCAGAGTGGCGAGACTCACGTTACCCCACTCTTCACCCACGAAAGCGCTACTTTCAAACGCAGTGCGTTTGAAGGCCGCGCCTCGCAATTTGGGCCGCGGGCTTTACAAGGTCCTAGTTATCCTTCCCTAAAGTTCTCGTAGGTATAAATAGCATTGACACTTCGCTTGTATTCATTCAATTCTTGATTAGTATCATTCAAGCTTCCGCAAAATCCTGCACCTGTGACAGCTCGGCTCACCATCTGTAGCCTTTCTAGGCGTGGCAGACACAGCTGCAGAGGAGGAAGGAATTCATACGCAAACTAACGAAGGAGGTAACAAGAAAGCGGTGGAGGTTTCATTTCCATAAGGGGGTTGTACAAGATGGAGGAGCAAGACTTGGAAGTGCATGGCTGGGTTTCGATAGGAAGAAATGGCTTTCCTGTATAGCAAGAAACAGAGGGGGAGAGGCAGCATTGGTCCTTACTCTGGCCAATGATGGCAGCATTGGTCGACGACGCGCAATGATGGCAGCATTGCTCCAGTAAGATATCCAACAAGGACGGCCGTCAGGCAGTATAATACAAGAGAGTCGGCAGTCGGTCCTTCGAAAAAAATGTTGGTTGTCTAAGGGGGTTGTAGTATACTTATCACCTAACCTGGAGAAATCAGAGTCACCCTTTTCGAACAAGACGGGAGCAACGCCACTCTACAATTTATAGGGCGAAACATAAATATACACCAGGGCCTCAATTTTTTTCAGAGGCACCTTGATAGGTCAGGGTCCCTCCCCCTTTGGTCCTAGGAAATTTCAGGCCCATCAGAAATTCCTCTTATCCATCAAGGTCCCTAAAGATTTTCACTGTATAGGGCGCTCAACGGCAGCAAGCGCAAAGGGGCCAGGGCTCTGGGAGTACGGCAGTGTTAGAAACAAAAATAGTCGGTCGCATAAAACTCGGGTGGGATTGACAGGGAGGGTAGGGGGAGCTCATGGAAATCACGGGTGGGGGATTGGGGATTCGGAATCTGCTATTACTCGAATTGGGATCGGTCCCCGATGTTAGGCGGGACAAACATGGCTTACTACAGTAGTAATGCTGGCCGTTCAGAGTTCAGTTATGAAGAAACCATGAAATTGCAGGGGTGTGTCTAAAAACAACCCCGTCGCATCACGGTCGGAAAAAAAAAGGGCGTGGTTTACCCTGAATCAAGGTAATAAACATAGAACACGTATGCATGCCTTTTGTGACTCTCGCGTGGCGTTTCAATATACTAGTTGCAAAGTTGACCCGTCGCAAGACATCTTACAGGGGTTTTTATTTAAATGCAACTCTAGCTAACAAACTCCATCAAACATAGACTAACGACTCTAAGGGCACGCACTGAATATATCCGGATAGAATCGAGTTATGCAATAAGGGAGTCGTGATTATCAAGTGAAGGTTCAAATGAAGTACATCTAAATATAGGTACACCTAGACTAGCTGTAAACCTTGAGGTTAGGCCACAAAATCCACGCAAGATGGATTGGGGTCTCAAACGAAGTTCCAGACCAAAGGGGGGGGTGTGAAGTTTGAACGGCGAATTTGTTCTACTCCGCTCTTCCGTTCGTTCTGCTTGGTTGTTCCTTCGGCCAATCTAAGGCCCAAAATTGCCTAAGGGTGGGCGACATGTGGCTCGATTTGAGGAAAAAACTGAGCTCGTAGCTCAATTTCTGCTAAATCTAATAAATGTGCCCTAAAATTCTTGCGGACACTAAGTCGCGCAAGAGTGTAAGGTCCCTGAAAAAAAACCGGCAAAAAGTACTAACCAGTGGCGAACCCGAATTGTGACAAACCAGACACACAAAAGAAAATCCCACAGCTTGTCAAACAAAGTGCTTTCCCTATTTTTGTCACTGTTGAGATTTGTCGAAGTCGTTTAATATGCCAAATTGCACAGCGTACACCCGAAGACCTCGACCTCGCAGGTTCGGCCTATATTGTCGGCCCAAACCTTCATCACTAGTTCCCTGCCTTTGGACGGCCTGGATTGGTCGAGTCCTCCCTCACCCAAGAACGGATAGCTCAGGCT
>BQMB01002421.1:0-109255 GCA_027943415.1 Closterium sp. NIES-67
ATAATAAAGGTCTGTACACAATCAAGGTCCTAGCAAATGGGAGGCTACAGGAACGAGACCTAGCTGTACACAGTGTTGATGATCTTTACGCGCAAGTGCATTCGTAAAGATATAAGCTGTGTTGGCATTGGAGGCCAAGTGAACTACGCGGGCCTGGCGACGCTGTTGTAGCTCACGCAGGAGGAAAAACCGCAGCTAGATGTGCTTCGCTCTGCCCTCGAGTCGAGGCTCCTGACACTGGAGGATCATGGCCCTGTTTTCAGCGTACAAAACCGGGGCAGAGCTTGGCCGCTCACCTAAGTCGGTGAGCAAGGTCAGCCAGCGGAGCTCCTGTGCCACCATGGCACCGGCGTAGAACTCAGCCTCATAGCTAGACTAGGCAACAAACGAGGAGCAAATGGACATCCACAAGATGGCACCTGCACCAAGGCTAAAGCAATAGCCCTGGGAGGACCTGAGAGTCTCGGCGTCGTCTGCCCAAGAAGCGTCTCTGTGCCCGGTAAGGACCACTGGTCTGCGTCCTCCTAGCACTAGCCCCATGCCCGATGTACTTGCTAGATAACGCAAGACCCTCTTAGCTGCCGACCAGTGCTGTGGTCGGTGTCTGCCCTTGGCCACAAAACGAGCCAGGATGCTGAGAGGGTATGCGAGATCTGGACGAGTGCAAGTCATCAGGTACATGAGGCAACCCACCAGCTCTGCGTAAGGACCACTACGCTCTACAGCCTCCTCCAGAACTGGAGCAGAGAGCATGTGATCTACTGGCAGAGGGGTGCGCTGTGCGGAAGAGAACTGAAGGCCGAACCTCTGAAGGACCTGTAGCACCAAGTGTGACTGTGTGAGAGTGATGGTGCGCACTGCTCTGTCCCTGGAGATCTGCCAAGGTAGCGGCGCAGCTCTCCTAGGTCAGTGCAGGTGTGACTCCTTAGCAGCTCAGCCTTCACGGAGGCCAGCGCGTCTCTGTCTGCAGTAGCAAAGACCAGGTCGTCTACGTAAACAAGGAAGTAGAACGGGGTCTGGCCAGCACGAACGAAGAGTGAGGGGTCTGCAGAGGACGGAAAGAACTGCACGTCAGCAAGGGTAGCACGCAGGCTATCGTGCCACTCACGGGGTGCCTGCCGAAAGCCGTAGACTGGGTGCCGCAACAGCCACTGGGTCCCAGGAGGGAAGGTACTAGGGAAGCCCTGGGGGCGGCGCAGGTAGACCTGCTCGTGTAAGCTGCCCTGAAGAAACGCAGTGGAGAAGTCGAGGGAGTGTAACTCGTAGTCACGCTGTGCTGCTACGTGTAGCAGCACCCGAAAAGTAGTCATCTTTGGGGTCGGGGCGAAGGTCTGAAAGAAGTTCTCCCCCTCACGCTGACTGAAGCATCTAGCCACGTAGCACGCCTTGAACTCAAGTGGCTCTCTAGGGGGGCGCTTCACCTTGAAGAGCCACCGGCCATTGACTACGTTCACCCCAGGTGGGGGAACTGTGTTGACGTAGGTGCCGGTGGATCTCCAAGATGCCATCTCCTGCTCCATGGCAGCTATCCACTGAGAGGCCCAGGGTCCCAAGTCAGCGACAGCAGTGACAAGAGCGTCAAGACGTGAAACAGGAAGAGACGGGTTGGTAATGAGAGAGGCAAGGACCCGAGGAACAAGAGGACGAGCTGCGCGAAGGTAGTCTGACTGAGGAGGAAGGGCGACAACAAGTGAGGACGGAGGAGGCGACGGTAGGAGGGGAGGACGAGACACGTGGGAACGAAGCAACATAGGGTAAGAGCGCTGACCAAGAGAGACAGGACGAGCACGAGAAGCACGTCGAGACTAGATGTGAGACGGAGGCGGCTGGGCAAGGGACAGAGGAGGAGACACACGAGGGGAACGCGGGGGAAAACGAGCCAAAGACGAGTCCGGAGGAGGGAGCACAAGGCCATAGACAGGAAGGGGAGGAGGCAACTGGGAAAGCGCAGACGAGCGGTCAAGGGAGGGAAGGCCATGCAGGCGAAGGGCGGACACCGGCGGCGGCCGCTGCGCGACGCCGACACCTGGACGGCCAGCTGCACCACGGCTACCTGTGGAACACTCCACTCTAGCACCCCCAGAATTAGAACCCCCAAAACCAGGAACCGCTCCAGTACCGGAACTACCCCCAGGCCCGCCGGGACAAGCCACGACGGTAACCCTAGGACTAGCACCCTTCTCAATGCCAGCACCCCCAGAGTCCACGAACGGCTGCGGCTGCGGCGGCGACGGCAGCTGCTACTGCAGCGGCTGTGACGACGGCTGCGGCGGCTGCGGCTGCGACAACGGCTGCTGCTGCGGCGACTGCGATGGTGGAGGAGGAGACACTCGGGGAGTGGCAGGTGGCAAGAACTGCGCCACAGGGCTATCAGAGTTATCAGACTCCTCGGCAAGGACAACCGACGGGAGGGGGGTGACGTGAGACACACCAGACGGGGCAGGGCGAGGAGTGGGAGGAGCAGGGGCAACCGGGGGAGGGGGAACCAGGAATTGGGGGGTAGTAACCGGGGGACCACGGTGGGGAAAACGGTGGTAGAAGGAGACAGACTCGTCAAAGGTGACGTCGCGAGTGTGAAAGAAATGGTGAGACGTCGGGTGGTAGAAGTGCCAGTCAAACGAGTCGAGGGGGGAACCTAGGAAGACACAAGGGATTGTGCGGGCAGTGAGCTTGTCCGTGCCAGAGGCACGAACGTGAGCAAGGCAGCCCCAGACATGGAATGCAAACGCATCACCAAAAGACCCGATCCAGAGGAGGGTCGGCAAAACCTGCGGCCGCTGAGAGCGCGGCCACAGGTTAAGCTGGTGGGCAGCGTAGCGAACGGCGAATGGCCACAGAAAATGGGCTGCACCGGCATGGATCATGGAGGTACGAGCCACCTCCATGACCAAACCGATGCATCGCTCAGCAACCCCATTCTGCTGCGGGGAGTCCGGCAGGGTGTACGATTGGGTGATGCCCTCCGCACGACAGAAGCGACCAAGGCAGCCAGAGGCGAACTCGCCACCACGGTCGGAGTGAAGACGCAACACAGGGAGACCTCGGTGAACACGCGCAGAGACAAGCCACGGGATAAGAACGTCACGCACGTTGGCCTTCCGCTCCAGGGGAAACACCGTGGTGTAACGCGTGTAGTCGTCGACAAGCACTAGGAAGTAGCGCTCTCGACGCGGCCCATGGACGGGGGCGGGGCCCCAGACGACCAGGTGTAGGGTCTGCAGCAGTGCGGCAGTGGGGGGGAACGAGGAGGAGTGAGGGGCACGGCAGAGCCGGCCCTCGACGCAGATCGTGCACAGTTGCGCTGGTGAGGAGGGTAGCACGGGGAATGCCCCAGGTAGACCTAAGACAAGACTGTGCTGAGACATGTGACAAAGACATGGGAGGGCAGGGTGACCTAGACGGTGGTGCTATAGAAGCATCGGGTGAGTAAGCGACCGACACGAGCAAGCCGTAGCAACCTGGGTAGACGCATCCACTTGGCGAGACGTCCCAACCGGGGGGGACGCGGTGTCCAGCATGAACAGGCGAGACACCGGGTCCCGGGGGAACGTGGTGAGGGGAGCACTAGTGGTGGCCTCGGTACAGATAGCGCACCGCTCGTGATCAGGGAACGTAGTGGTGACGCCAAGGTCGTGGAGGCAGCCGACACCAACTAGGTTCCTAGAGAACGAGGGGATGTGCAGGCCTGTAAGGGAGCCCGAAGGAACCGTCGGACAGGGAAGGGTGGTGGAGCTACGGGCGACTATTGGACATGAGGAAGGGTCTGCAAGGGCAATTGCAGCGGGAGCGGCAAGCGGCGTAAGCGTAGTGGAGTCCCGAATGAAACACCGGGCAGCGCCAGAGTCCAGGGTAAAGGAGAGCACGGCAATGGCGACAGGGGTCGGAGGAGCGAGGGTGGAGCCAAGGCTATGCAAAGCATGGGATCCTATGCTTGACGCAGCAAGGCAGCCTGAACTAGGCACACCTACACTAGGCAACAAGGGGTAATAGGAACCAGTCACACTAGAGTCATCGACAAACAACACATACAAAGCAGAGCTAATCTCGTCCATGTCCATGTCAAAGATCCTAACACCACGGTGGAGCAGGCTGTGCCAGTCGGGGAGGTCTGGCGCCGGGCCGAAGCGGAAACGAAATAGGTCGTCTAGGCAACTGAAACAACGAGTGAGGGTATGGCCAATCTTACCGCACACGAGGCCGCGGCGAGGACCGGTCTGGAGCTGATACTGGCAGCGCCCGTCACTCAAACCACCACCTGACGTCACGCTGTGCGCACGACCACTGCGACCACCTCAACCACCGGCACCAGGCCACCCGGGCGGGAGACGACCGACCCGCCGCTGCTGCTGCTGCTGCTGCTGGTCCAGATGCGGCACCTGCTGCTGCTACTCCGAGGCACCAGCCCCAGCCCCCTCGTCAATACTACCAGCGGGCGAACCAGCTCCACCACCGCCTCCACCCCCTCCTCCGCTACCTCCGCCGCGCCCAGCCTTGGGGCGGCTTCCCTTACCCGGACGAAACTGCGCAGCAGCAGCCGCGGCGACTGTCTCCGCAGCAGGGGCTGTCTCAGCGACAGCAGCAGAACCGTCAGAGTAAGTACACTGAGTGGGAGCACAACCCTGAAAGATAGTGACCGGCACAGTACCGCTAGACTGGGCGATAGAGCGCTGACGAGTCTCTATGGCAGACAGGGTGTCGACAAAGTTAGTGAGGGTGAGGTCAGTGGGGTGGAGACTAAGAAAGTGATCGAAGGCGGTAGCAAGGCGGTCAGGGAGGCGGGTGGCAAGCAGGTAGAGGGTAAAGCCTCAGTGCAGGCAGCGCGCCAGGTCGCATCTAGTGTGCGCAAGTGGGCGGCCAGGTCAGCGACAGTGGAGAAAGACGAGAGATCAGGAACGAGCATGGGCAGGATCAGGCAATCGACGGAGGCAGAGGGCGGGGTGGAATAGCGCTCGACAACTACCTCTAGGAACTCCTGCGCAGTCCTGACCAGCCTAAAGCGGGGGCGCTCAGACAGGGAGAGGGCATAACTAATCGCGAGCTGTGCGACAGCGTCATGTGACAACCAGACCGCACGGGCAAGGGCAGCAGCGGCAACGAACTCACGGTCAGTAGACGAGGGGTCAGCGGGTAGAGCAGCAAGGGGGTCAGGGCAGGGGGGCGTACCGTTGATGTGGAAGGCCAGGGAGTGGCCGTCCTGCCTGACCAGTGAGGTGACGGCGGAGGTCGACGAGCCACGTGTCGAACTCAACCGGCTGACCCTCCGTGTCAAAGCGTAGCACCGAGTCCTCCATCATAGTCGCTGCAGCGGCAGAAAGGCGGTAGTGGGACGTACTGAGCGATAGAGTGCGGCGGGAAGCAGTGGTGTGCAGTGCGGTGCAGTGCGGTGGACTGCGGTAGAGTGAGGTGCAGTACGGTAGGGTGCGGTGCAGGGCGGTGGAGTGCGGTGCAGTGCGGTGGAAAAGGGCCGATGATGCGAGGTGGGAGGCGCTGGGGCAGCTAGGGGACGGGGCCACGAGGAGGCTGGGCGGCGAGGCCGCGGGGCGGCTGGTCAACAGGGGCCGTGTGGCGGGCAGGCGACGGGGCCGCGTGGCAGCTGGAAGACGGGGCCACGTGGCGGCTAGGAGATGGGGCCGCGAGCGGTGAGGCGACGGGGCCGGCTAGGCGGCTAGGAGACGGGGCCGGCTAGGCTATGGGGCCGGCTGAGCAAGGGGGAGGGGGGGCGGCTAGGCGATGGGGCGAGCTGGGCGACGGGGATGGCTAGGCGATGGGGCCGACTAGGCGACGGGACCGGCTAGGCGACAGGGTCGGCTGGGCGATGGGGCCGACTAGACGACGGGGCCGGCTAGGCGACGGGGCCGGCTAGGCGACAGGGCCGACTAGGCGACGGGGCCGGCTGGGCGACGGGGCCGACTTGACGACGGGGCCCGCTAGGCGACGGAGCAAGCTAGGCGCTAGGTGATGGGGGCCACTAGGGGACGGGCCAGCACGGGCGGGAGGGCAACGGGGGGGCTAGGACCTATGGCGGAAGCGCTGGTGGGCGGGGGGGACCTAACCTACTCATGATACCATATCAAAGTTAACAAATGACTAGAACCATGGCATACAAGGGAATATTACCTAGTGGGTTGTACTCTCTAAGGCACAACCCTGTGTAGTCTATAACAACCAGGCCCCTAGATTGGTCTTGAGGCCTCCTGATGACTCAGAGGTGGCGATCATTTTTTGCCTGTATTTTCAGGACGTCTAGTAGGAACCAAGCTTTTGAGTCAGGATTGCTATTAAAAAGATGCCTGTTTTTTCAGGGTCCCTTAGATTTTGGGTCCTAACTGTAGTTTTGTGCTTTTTGCATTGGAAGATGTCATCCGAGCTTGCAATACATAGTTACAGCACATCCAGCAATGATTGACATATAAGACTTATCCAGCATCTCATTCATCCATGGCAGAATCCATGGTCGGCTCTTCTACACGTCCTTCCTCCACCACCTCCTTTCCCTTGTTCCTGACCAGCCTAGGTTGTGCCACGGTACTGAAAGGCTTCCTCTTCTTGTATGCACGCCACACGTCCACCACCTCGTCCCAGTTAGGCTCATAATCCAGCAGACTGATGCACATGAGATCGCTCAGCCGTGTGTCCTTCAAGCTACCCCGAAGCCATGACTTGATGACGTTCTGTTGTGAGAATCCTCGCTCCCATTCCAACGTGCTCAGCGGAAGCACGGCCACGGCCACCCACAGCTTCATGAAGTTGGGGTAGGCATCTTGCCAATCTACTGTCTTCAGCATCGCAGTGAGGCCGACGTGGAAGCTTTTGTCACTCTTCGGAAGTGCAGCAAGGATCGGGGTGAAGTGTGGCAACTCCCGCAGTGCTTGGCGCTTGTCAAAGCCTGCCACAGACGGGAAAGAGGTCGGGGGAGTGGCATAAGGTTATGGTGGAGACAGTCAACTGAGAAATAGGGACAATACATGTGCAACATTCTCAATTGTACAATGGTAGATGGCGGTGGGTTCACTAGTAAGGAGTTCACCTGGAAGGATCTCGTTCCTCTGCTCCGCGTCGTACAGCCCCACCAGAGAGTGGAAACACTCCAAGCATTGCACCCTCCTTGCCTGCCGATCCCAGTCCTTCGGCCAGGCGGAAACGCAAAACAGCTTCACCCCCGCCATCTTGCGAAGATCCCCGAGGCGCTCGTTCAGGTTATTCACCATCCCTTCCGCCACGTCCATGCAAGCCACCACGCAGTTGTCATATTTCCCTCCCCCGGGGTACCCTTGCAGCATGTCAACGTGAAGCTCGAATGTGAAGCTCGTGAGACTCCCGTCGGAGTCCACACCACTGACAGTGACCTCGCGAGAACTGCCGGGGCTGTGAAGGGTGAGGAAGTTGGTGAGTTGATCCTTCGGGCCGCCCCCGAACTCGTCCTCGCAGTCAACATAGCGGCTCAGGAACAGGCTGGTGATGTGAAGTACGGACGTGTGGACGGTCGGGTAGTCCAGCTGACGGGGGGATGGAGGAAGGTAGGGGGCAAGCAAGGTAGGAGAACAATATAAAGTGACATCTGCAAGTATACCACTGCACTAATGCAATTTGTTATCTCACCTCGCGCTCCTGAAAGCCCTTGTTGAGGATGTTGAACTGCTCGAGGACGTCAACAAGGAAGTGGACAAAGAACCAGAAGCGGTAACTAGTCGTAATCTTGTAGAGCCTGTTGTTAGGGAACTCTCTGAGCATAACCACAAGCGCAGGCAACACCGCCAACAACCTCGAGATTGCCTCACCTCTTGACAACCATCGAATGTTGTGAATACCCTAGAGCTCCAGGCTAGTTGAGAGGAACAGGTCTTGCAAGTCGAGAAAGCGCTGGTGCCACGGGCCGGCTCTTCCGAAGTACTCCGCCAGCTCCTTGATGAAGTCATCCACGATTTGGAACACTGGAAGCGCCTCTGATGCTGCCTTGGCTGCCAAAGCCTCCCTGCATGGTAAAACGTGAAAACAATACATTAGCGTAGTGCAAGAAAAGTTGAAGACGGAGTTAAATGTTATACTTATGATGACAGATCTTACCTGTGCGCAATACAGTGACACGACATGAGGTGAGGCACTTACTGGCGCAGTCGAGTAACAAGCCCACTCTTTGACCCCATCATGACAGCCGCCCCATTAGTGCTGATGCCGGAGACTCGCTGGAGATCCATCCCAATGGCGTTTAGGTGGGTAAGCAGTAGTGCGAGCAGTGAAGACGCATCGGCTTTGTCCACCGTCAGCAAGGCCAGGTAATCGCACACCAGCTGGTTGTCGCGGATGAAGTGGGCATAGACGATCAAGTGCTTCCCTCGGCAGCGGTCGGTGTTCTCGTCCAGCATGAGGCCAATGTATGGACTCGACAAAAGGTGCTGAAGCTGCGTAGATTGAAGCCAGGTTGCCGTTGCCGGTGTGAATTTGCCGAATTCGTACCTGCACGGTTCACGTAGACCAACACACATTGTAAGTCCGACGTACAACCTAAGAGACACGCACTAACCACATGGTCTATAGAATTAGACAACATAGAGGGCATTACCAAGATGAAGTTCATAGCTAAGCGGTGATGATTGTATACTCACGTGTTGTAGTAGGTGCCGTAGGCCTTCTACGGGAAACCCGGCACCTTCCGCGACGCCTGGTACTGAACAAGCCAGATCCACATCTCGGCCGGCTCGTTAGTCTTGCAGCAGAACCACAAGGCATCCAGCAGGGCAGTGACGCGCTCCCTCTCAAGGTCCCCGGCAAGGGGATGTTGATCGGTGCGTTGTTGTCTGGTCGCCAGTTGCAGCAGATCGTTCTGCTTCTGCAGATGGAGTTGGTGCTTGCCGGACCCCGCGTGTCGTGTGAACACCTGAGTCTGAGCATCGCATAGGCCCGGACCACGCTTGCTAGCCTTCCCAGAGAGACCTGCGTGCTCCAAGCACAGGGTGCACTTAAAGGCAAGCAAGCCAGAGTCAGACATTAAAATGACAAGCCACGGGAATCGCGTCAACCACCAGGTCTTAAACCTGCTGTGAGCCTCCGCATACTACTCCTAGGGAGTGGCTGACTTGGTCGACAACCTGTTCGGGGCGTCGTCTACATCGTCGGCCTCGGCAGCTTCTTCATCGGGCGGTGGGGGTTGTTTCACCTTTGGCTGACCAAATGGCAGAACGGCCTGCCGGTAGCGCCCACAGGGCCGCTGAGAGACAGACGCAGGAGAGCAGTTGTCAGCGAGCTGAGTACACGACGACCCAGGTACATCTGGGGGCGGGGATTCGGCTGCGGGGACTGTGCTGTCTCGACTCACACGCTCGGCAGGCTTTGGCGGGACAGCCGCTGGAGAGGCGCTGTTTGCGGGTTGGAACGTCGACATACAGTGGCGGATTAAATTGCCCGGATGTTTAACACTTTGAAACGTATCGTTATGCAACACATGTTTCGAAAATAGTAACACCCGTTTTTTTCCATTCTGTTACTCGGTTTTTGAGTTCTGCTTCATCCGTTTCTTGCTTGGCGCGATTGTGACACTAACGGAAAGTGGGGTTGAAATTTACTACTCGACTGTCGATGTGGACATTTCCTACCGAGCGGAAGAGTAGATCTATTTTCCCCCGTCGCTCAGTGTGTACATCGTCACGCGCACCAGTTCCTAGCTTAGTTGTTAGTCCGGAAGCGAGCCTACGACCGCATCGCTATGAAGCCGTTAAATGAGAAGAAGCGCGCGAGGATCAGAAGCATGTTGCGTGCGGGGCATTCGACTAGGAAAATAGGGAAACTTCTTGGCATAGGCAAGAGCACCGTGCACGATTACGGTATGAAACTCGCTGAGGAGACTAGTCGCGAGGAGGTGCGACCTACGATGCCTTCGGCCGGCCGCCCCCGCTTAATCACAACCCGTCTCCAGCGCGGAGTTATACGTGCGATTACTAGCGGCGAGGCGAAAAGCTCTTCAGACGCGGCCAAGATGTTGTTGGAGAAGCACGATCTCGCCGTAGACTCGAAGACGGTCCGCAACTCTTTACGATCCGCGGGGCTGATCGCCGTGCATCAGCCCAAGAAACCCAGGCTCTCACCGAAAAACATCCGCGATCGTCTCGACTTCGCGCGGGCGCATGCCGACTGGACGCTGGAGGACTGGAAGCGGGTGATTTGGTCTGACGAGACGAAGATTAACCGCTACTGCTCCGACGGACGTGCGTACGCCTGGATTCGCGAGGGCACCAGCCTTCGGAGCCACCAAGTCCAACAGACAGTTAAGCATGGGGGCGGTTCTGTGATGGTGTGGGGTTGCATGACGTATGAGGGGGCGGGGTTCATGTGCAAGATAGATGGCAGGATGGATGGGCCGCTGTATCGCAGCATCTTGCAAGATGAGCTCAAACAGACCATCGATTTTTTCAAGCTTTCCCCCTCAGAGGTCATTTTCCAGCACGACAATGATCCCAAGCACAGGTGTCGTCTGGTCCAAGACTGGCTTGGGGAGCAGGAGTACGCGGTGCTGGAATGGCCGTCGTGCTCCCCGGACCTTAACCCAATTGAGCACCTGTGGGCATACTTGAAAAGGCAGCTGGGGAAGTACGAAAAGCCGCCAAGGGGAATGCTGGAGCTGTGGGAGAGGGTGCAGGAGGAATGGGACAAGATACCGCCGGAGGTGTGTGCAAACCTGATCGACAGCCTGCCGAGGAGGATCAAGGCAGTGATTCGGGCAAAGGGACGCTGGACTAGGTACTAGTTTTCCTAGAATCTAGTGTGATACCATTTTCCGGTACAAATTGTCCACATGTTCTCCCATGCTATGCTTAGGAGTTTAAGGACCATGTGTGGTACTACTTTGGTGTTTGAACACTGGAGTGACTGCTCTAACTGAACTTCTCAGCGTTAATGCACACCGTACATTAAGGCTTAATGTATACGCCTCTGCACTCATAAAAATGCCAAAAAAGGCAAAACATGTGGACAATTTAATCCGCCACTGTACCAGGTATTGCCGAGGGCAGAATTTCGGCAGCATGAACCGAAACGGGAAGACTCCAGCAGCCAGGTGGCATTGCTTGCACAGTCCCTGGGGAGGACGCGCTCGCTGGATGGATCGGCGGCAGTCGCACTACAGCGGGTGGGGTAGTTCTGGCCGCGGGCATTGTAAGAATGGCCGCTCTTCCATTGACGGTGGTGGGTGCTACAAGGGCCTCTACTGCCCTAGGATTGCTGCGCAGCGAAGACAGGCTAGACAGCCGCATGCCTGACACTGAACGGGCCTCGGCCATAGCTGCTACATGGCCGTCGGCATCGTCCTCAGGAGCCCCGTCGCCGGCGTCAGCCATGGCAACGTGGGGGGCCGTAAAATCAACGTGAGAGAGACGATGGAGGGCTTCCTGCACGACTGGTGAAACCGAGGCGAAAGCTGGGCAACGATGTTCAAGTGAAAGAATAGTCTAGAACAAGGCATACAAGGGAATATATCCTAATGAGTTTTACTCCCTAAGGCACAACCTTATATAGTCTACAGAAACATACAATATATGTTTGACATACCCCCTAGACTGGATAGGGGCAGTGCCCAATAAGAGAGAAACAGCTTAGGTTGGCACTACTAGTCCAGCCTCTGAGGCAGGGGTCTAAAGACCAGTCAAACAAGTATAGACAAAGCAAGAGCAAGACCAGGGTGGCACTACTAGTCCAGCCACTGGGAAGAGGCCACAAGGCCAGTCAGGGTAATCTATATAAAGGTCTGTACACAATCAAGGTCCTAGCTAGTGAGAGGCTACAGGAACAAGACCTAGCTGTACACAGTGCCGCTTATGATCTTTAGGCGCAAGCGCCTTAGTAAAGTTATCAACTGTCTTGCCACCTGAGGCCAAGTGTACTACGCGAGCCTGGCGACGCTGCTGCAGCTCACGCATGAGGAAGTACTGCAGGTGGATGTGCTTCACTCTGCCCTCAAGTCGTAGCTCCTGACACAGGAGGATCATGGCCCTGTTGTCAGCGTACAGAACCGGGGCAGAGCTAGGCCACTCACCCAAGTCAGTGAGCAAGAAGGTCAGCCAGCGGAGCTCCTGTGCCGCCATGGCACCTGCGTAGATCTCAGCCTCACAGCTAGACTGGGCAACAGACGAGGAACGGGAGGACCTCCACAAGATGGCACCTGCACCAAGGCTAAAGGAGTAGCCCTGTGAGGACCTAAGAGTCTCGGCGACGTCTGCGAAAGAAGCATATGTGTGCCCGATAAGGACCACTGGTCTCCGTCCTCCTAGCACTAGCCCCATGCCCGATGTACTTGCTAGATAACACAAAACCCTCTTAGCTGCCAGCAGTGCTGTGGTCGGTGTCTGCCTGGGGCCACAAAGCGAGCCCGGATGCTGAGAGGGTATGCGAGATCTGGACGAGCGCAAGTCATCAGGTACATGAGGCAACCCACCAACTCTGAAGGACCTGGTGCACCAAGTGTGACTGTGAGAGACTAATCGTGCGCGTTGCTCTGTCCCTGGAGATATGCAAGCCAAGGTAGCGGCGCAACTCTCCTAGGTCAGTGCAGGTGTCTCTCTTCAGTAGCTCGGCTTTCACGGCAGCCAGTGCGTCTCTGTCTGCAGTAGCAAAGACCAGATCGTCTACGTAGACAAGGATGTAGAACGGAGTCTGGCCGGAACGGACAAAGAGAGAGGGGTCTGCACACGAAGGGAAGAACTGCAAGTCAGCAAGTGTAGCATGCAGCGTGTCGTGCCACTTACGAGGTGCATGTCGCAAGCCGTAGACGGGGCGTCCAAGGAGCCACTCGGTGCCAGGGGGGGAGGTACCGGAGAAGCCCTGGGGGCGGCACAGGTAGAACTGCTCGTGTAGATTGCCCTAGAGGAAGGTTGTGGAGAAGTTGAGGGAGTGCAGCTCGTAGTCACGCTGTGCTGCTACGTGTAGCAGCGCCCGAAGAGTGGTCATCTTCGGGGTCGGGGCGAAGGTTTGAAGTCCATCCCCTCACGTTGACTGAATCCTCGAGCGACGTTGCGCGCCTTGAAGACAGGCGGCTCTCCTGGAGGGCGCTTCACCTTGAAGAGCCACTAGCCATCGACTACGTTCACCCCAGGTGGGGGAACTGCGTCGACGAAGGTATCGGTGGATCTCCAAGATGCCATCTCCTACGTCCATGGCAGCTATCCACTAAGAGGCCCAGGGTCCCGAGGTGGCCTCAGCGTAGGTGCGAGGGGTCAAGATGTCGAGGGCGTCTGGGTCACCCTCTAGGACTAGTAGCATGGAACAGAGATGGGGAGCGGCCTCAGACAGGAAAGCGAGCTCGAACTGCCTGTCCTCTAGGACGTCACTGGCAAGAGCAGCCACACCCCCGACGGACGGAGGGCAGGCAAGGTCTGAGACCAGAGCGGTGGCATAGTCCAGGCGGTGGGTAGCGGTGAAGTTAGCGACAGCAGCGACAAGAGCCGACACACTCCAGACAAGCACGGACGGGTCGGTAACGAGAGAGGCAAGTCCACGAGAACAAGGGGACGCGCAGCACGGAGGAAGTCCGAGAATGGAGGGGGGGCCACAGCAAGCGACGACGGAGGAGGAGACGGGAGGAGAGGAGCAGCACGAGACGCGTGAGAGCAAAGCAACATAGGGTGAGAACACGGAATAGGGGGAGGTCGGACGAGCACGAGACGGACGACGAGACCAGACCTGAGACGGAGGAGTTGGGTTAGGAGAGAGGGGAGGAGACACTGGAGGAGAACGGGGAGGGAAATGAGCCGGAGAGGAGTCCGAGGAAGGAAACACGGGGCCGTGGACCGAAAAAGAAGGAGGCGGCGGCAGAGGGGGAGGCAGCGACGAGCGCTCAGGGGAAGGGAGACCAAGGAGGCGAAGAGCGGACACCGGCGGCAACAGCTGCGATTGCTGCCCGACTCCAACACCATAACCTCCAGCGATAACATGGCTCCCTCCGAGAAGCCCCATGCCAGCACCCCCAAAGCCCGCTCCAGAACCAGCTCTAACCCGCTCCCCAGCACCCCCGGAACACAAGAACCCCAGTGGTGGTGACGACGGCGGCTGCGGCAGCGGCGGCAGCGGCGGAGGCGGCTGCGGCGGGGACAGCAGCGGCGACGACAGGGGAGGCGAGACCGGGGCAGGGACAGGCGGGGGAAGAGACTCCGGCTAGCCGCGGGTGACATGAGACACACCAGACGGGGCAGGGTGGGGAGGGGGGTGGACAGGGTCGACCGGGGGAGGGGGGGGACCAGGAACTGGGGGGGAGTGACCGGGGGACCACGGTGGGGAAAGTGGTGGTACAAGGAGACGGACTCGTCAAAAGTGACGTCACGAGAGTGAAAGAACCAGTGAGAAGGCGGGTGGTAGAACTGCCAGTCCGACGAGTCGAGGGGTAAACCTAGGAAGACACAGGAGACAGTGCGGCCAGTGAGCTTGTCCATGCCAGAGGCACGAACGTGAGCAAGGAAGCCCCAGCCGTGGAACGCAGACGCGTCACCAACAGACCCGGTCTAGAGGAGGGTCGGCAAAACCTCCAACCGCTGAGGGTGCGGCCACAGGTTAAGCTGGTGAGCGGCATAACAAATGGCAAACGACCACAGAAAATGGAGTGCACCGGCATGGATCATGGAGGTACGAGCAGCCTCTATGACCAAACCGATGCGTCACTCAGCGACCCCATTCTGTTGGGGGGAGTCTGGCAGGGTGAACGTCTGGGTGATGCCCTCCGCACGACAAAAGCGACCAAGGCAGCCAGAGGCAAACTCGCCACCACGGTCGGAGTGTAAGACGCAAAACAAGGAGACCTCGGTGAACATGCACAGAGACAAGCTACGGGAGAAGAACGTCAAGCACGTCGGCCTTCCGCTCCAAGGGAAATACGGTGGTATAGCGGGTGTAGTCGTCGACAAGCACTAGGAAGTAGCGCTCGCGACTCGGCCCATGGACGGGGGCGGGGCCCCAGACGTCCATGTGCAGGGTCTGCAGCGGTACTTTGGTGGGGGGGAACGAGGAGGAGTGAGGGGCACAGCGGAGCCGGCCCTCGACGCAGGGGGTGCACGGCGGCGCTGCCGAGGAGGGGAGTGAAGGGAAAGACATAGAGAGACCTAAGACAATAGCGTGCTGAGACATGTGACGGAGACGTGTGAGGGCGGGGTGACCTAGGTGGTGGTTCCACAGAAGCGACGAGTGAGTAAGCGACCGACACGAGCAAGCCGTAGCAACCTGGGTAGACGTTGCCACCTGGACGGGGGCGGGGCCCCAGACGTCCATGTGCAGGGTCTGTAGTGGTGCAGAGGTAGTTTGGAACGAGGAGGAGTGAGGGGCACGGCGGAGCCGACCCTCGACACAGGGCGAGCACGGAGGCGCGGGTGAGAAGGGGAGCGCAGGGAACGACTCAAGGAGGCCTAGGACAAGACGGTGTTGGGACATGTGATGGAGACGGGTGAGGGTGGGGTGACCTAGACGAAGGTGCCACAGAAGTGACGGGTGAGTAAGCGGGCGACACGAGCACGCTGCAGCAACCTGGGAAGACGCAGGTACCTGGGGAGGCGTCCCAACCGGGGGGGGAACGGTGTCCAGCGTGAACAGGCCAGACACCCAGACCCGGGGGAACATGGTGAGGGGGGCACCAGTGGCGGCCTCAGTACAGACAGCGTACTTCTCATGCCCAGGGAACATAGTGGTGACGCCAAGGTCCTGGAGGCAGCCGACACCAACTAGGTTCCTAGAGAACGAGGGGATGTGCAGGCCTGTAAGGGAGCCTGAGGGAACCGCCGGAGAGGGGAGAGTAGTGGAGGTACAGGCAAATACAGGACCGGAGGAAGGGCTGCAAGAGAAGTTGCAGCAGGAGCGGGAAGCGGCATAAGCATCGTGGAGTCGCGAAAGAAACACCGGGAAGCGTTGGAGTCCAGGGTAAAGGAGAGCGCGGCAGCGGTGACAGAGGTTGGAGGAGCGAGGGAGGACCCTAGGCTATACAAGGCCGGGGAGCCTGAACTAGGCACACTGGGCACACCTACGCTAGGCAACACAGGGTAATAGGAACAAGTCACACTAGAGTTATCAACATACAGCGCATACAAAGCAGAACTAATCTCATGCATGTCCATATCAAATATCGGAACATGACGACGGAGCAGACTGTGCCTATTGGGGAGGTCAGGCGACGGGCCGAAGCGGAGACGAAACAGGTCGTCTAGCAACGAGCAACAAATAACGAAAGCAACGAGCGGGGGTATGGTCAATCTTACCGCACACGAGGCCGCGGTGAGGACCGGTGTGGAGCTGGTACTCTGCGCCCGTCACTCTGACTACCACCCGACGACATGACGCGCGAGCGACCACTGCGACCACCGTCACCTCCAGCTCCAGGCCACCCGGGCGGGAGACGGCCGACCCTCCGCTGCTGCTGCTGCTGCTGCTGGTCCGGCTGCGGAGCCTGCTGCTGCTGCTCCAGGGCACCAGTCCCAGCCCCCTCGTCAGTACTACCAGCGGGCGAGCCACCTCCACCACTGGCATCACCCCCTCCTCCGCTACCTCCGCTGCGCCCAGCCTTGGGGCGGCGACCCTTACCCAGACAAAACTGCACTGCGGCGGCTGTCTCGACAGCCGGAGCTGTCTCAGCAATCGCAGCAGAACCGTCAGAGTAAGAGCACTGAGCAGGGGCACAGCCTAAAAGATAGAGACTAGCACGGTACCGCTAGACTGGGCGATAGAGCGCTGACGTGTCTCCATGGCAGACAGAGTGTCGACAAAGTCAGTAAGGGTGAGGTCAGCGGGGTGGAGACTAAGGAAGTGATCGCGGGCGGTGGCAAGGCGGTCAGGGAGGCGGGTGGCAAGCAGGTAGAGGGTAGAGCAGATGGGGGGCTGAAACACACGAAGCTGAGCCTCAGTGCAGGCAGCGCGCCAGGTCGTGTCGAGCGTGTGCAGGTGGGCGGCTAGTTCAGTGACAGTGGGGAAAGACACAAGGTCAGGAAAGAGCATGGGCACGATCAAGCGACCTTGAGAGACAAAGGGCGGGGTGGAATAGCGCGCAACAAAAGCCTCTAGGAACTCCTGCGCAGTCCTGACGGACCTAAAGCGGGGGTGATCGGACAGGGGCAGGGCATGACTAATCGCAAGCTGTGCGACATCGTCACGTGACAACCAGACAGCACGAGCAAGGGCAGCAGCTGCAGCGGACTCACGATCAACAGATGTGGGGTCATCGGGGAGGGCAGTAGGGGGGTCCGGGCAGGGGAGCGTATCGTCGATGTGGACGGCCAGAGGGTGGCCGTCCTGCCGCTGACCAGTCAGGTGTTGCTGGAGGTCAACGATCCACGAGTCGAACTCGGTCGGCTGCCCCTCAGCATCAAAACGCAGGACCGAGTCCGCCATCATGGTTGCAGCAGCAGGAGAAAGACAGTACTGGGCAGGAGAGCGCGACGGAAAGAGGTGATGTGCGGTGTAGTGCGGTACTGTACAGTGGAGGGAGGTGCAGTACAGTAGGGTGAAGTGCAATGCGGTGCAGGGCGGTGCAGTGCGGTGCCGTGCGGTGCCGAGCGGTGTCGGGCAGTGCACAGGGGCCGAGGACGGCGGCGAGGCGTCTAAAAGACGGGGCCGCGGGCAGCAAGGCGACGGGGCCGGCAAAGAGGCGGGGTTGGCAGGGAGACGGGGCCGGCTGGGCGACGAGGCCGGCTAGGAGGTGGGGCCAGCAGGGAGGGTGGAGGGGCCGCGAGGTGACGGGGCCGCGGGGCCGTGAGGTGACGGGGATGCGGGGCCACTAGGGGACGAGGCCGCGGGGCCGATAGGGGACGGGGCCGCAGGGCCGCGAGGTGACGGGGCCGCGGGTCCGCTCTGGGACGGGGCCGCGGGGCCGCTAGGGGACGGGGCCGCGGGGCCGCTAGGTTACGGGGCCGCGGGGCCGCTAGGTTACGGGGCCGCGGGGCCGCTAGGTGACGGGGTTGCGGGGCCGCTAGGGGACGGTGCGACGGGGCCGCTAGGTGACGGGGCCATGGGGCCGCTTGGGGACGGGGCCACGAGGCCACTAGGTGACGGGGCCGGGGGGCCGCTAGGGGACGGGGCCGCGGGGCCGCTAGGGGACGGGGCCGCGGGGCCGCTAGGTGACGGGGCCGCGGGGCCGTTAGGTAACGGGGCCGCGGGGCCACTAGGTAACGGGGCCGCTAGGGGACGGGGCCGTGGGGCCGCTAGGTGACAAGGCCGCGGGGCCGCTAGGTGACCAGGCCACGTAGCCGCTAGTGGACGGGGCCGCGGGGCCGGTTTGTGACGGGGCCACGGAGCCGTTAGGGGACGGGGCCGCGGGGCCGCTAGGTGCAAGGCCGCGGGGCCGCTAGGGCGGCAAGACCAGTCAAAAGGAGTACAGACAAAACAGGAGCAAGACCAGGGCGGCACTACAAGTCCAGCCACTGGGAGAGGCCACAAGGCCAGTCAGGATGATATATAAAGAGTTTATACACAATCAAGTTCCTAGCAAATGAGGTGCTACAGGAACGCGACCAAGCTGTACGCAGTGCCGCTGATGATCTTTAGGCGCAAACGCCTTCGTAAAGATATCAGGTGTGTTGGCACCGGAGGCCAACTATACTACGCGAGCCTGGCGACGCTGCTGTAGCTCGCGCAGGAGGCTGTACCGCAGCTAGATGTGCTTCGCTCTGCCCTCAAGTCGAGGCTTTTGACACTGGAGGATCATGGCCATGTTGTCAGCGTACAGGACCGGGGCAGAGCTAGGCCGCTCACCTAAGTCGGTGAGCAAGAAGGTCAGCCAGCGGAGCTCCTGTGCCGCCATGGAACCGGCGCAGATCTCGGCCTCACAACTGGACTGGGCAATAGACGAGGAACGATTAGCCCTCCACGAAACAGCACCTGAACCAAGGCTAAAACAGTAGCCCTGCGACGACCTAAGAGTCTCAGCGTCGTCTGTCCAAGAAGCGTCTGTACGCCCAATAAGGACAACTGGTCTGCGTCCTCCTAGCACTAGCCCCATGCCCGATGTACTTGCTAGATAATGCAAAACCCTCTTACAGTCGACCAGTGCTGTGGTCGGTGTCTGCCTGTGGCCACAAAGCGAGCCAGGATGCTGAGAGGGTTTGCGAGATCTGGACGAGTGCAAGTCATCAGGTACATGAGGCAACCCACTAGATCTGCGTAAGGACCGTTGGGCTCTACTCATTCCTCAGAAACTGGAAGAGGTGTGGGCTATGCGGAGGAGAACTGAAGACCGAACCTCTGAAGGGCCTGGCGCACCAAGTGTGACTGGGTGAGGGTGATCGTGCGCACTGCTCTGTCCCTGGAGATGTGCAGGCCAAGGTAGTGGCGCAGTTCTCCTAGGTCAGTGCAGGTGTGTCTCTTCAGCAGCTCTGTCTTCACGAAGGTCAGCGCGTCAGTGTCGGCAGTGGCCAAGACCAGGTCCTCTACGTAAACGAGGATGTAGAACGGGATCTGGCCAGCACGAACGAAGAGCGAGGGGTCTGCAGAGGACGGAAAGAACTGCAGGTCTGCAAGGGTAGCAAGCAGCGTGTCGTGCCACTCACGGGGCGCCTGCCGCAAGCCGTAGACTGGGCGCTGCAGGAGCCACTGGGTCCTAGGAGGGAAGGTACCAGTGAAGCCCTGAGGGCGGCACAGGTAGACCTGCTCGTGTAGGCTGCCCTGAAGAAACGCAGTGGAGAAGTCGAGGGAGTGTAACTCGTAGTCATGCTGTGCTGCTATGTGTAGCAGCGCCCGAAGAGTAGTCATCTTCGGGGTCGGGGAGAAGGTCTGAAAGAAGTCCACCCCCTCACGCTGACTGAAGCCTCTAGCCACGTAGCACGACTTGAACATAGGCGGCTCTCCAGGGGGGCGCTTCACCTTGAAGAGCCACCGGCCATCAACTATGTTCACCCCAGGTGGGGGAACTGCGTCGACGTAGGTGCCGGTGGATCTCCAAGATGCCATCTCGGTGTCCATGGCAGCTATACACCGAGAGGCCGAAGGTCCCGAGGTTGCCTCAGCGTAAGTGCGAGGGGTCGGGATGTCGAAAGCGTCTGAGTCACCCTCAGGGACTATCAGCATGGAACGGACATGGGGAGCAGCCTCGGAGACGAAAGCAAGCTCGTACTGGCGATCCTCCAGAACGTCACTGCCGAGGGCAGGAGCACCCCTGACAGACGGAGGACGGGCAGGGTCAGAGACTAGAGCGGTGGCCATAGTCAAGGCAGCGAGTAGAGGGGAAATCAGTGACCGCAGCGACAAGAGTGTCAATATGCGAGACCGGAACAGACGGGTCGGTAACGAGAGAGGCAAGGACCTGAGGAACAAGAGGACGAGCGTCACAAAGGTAGTCAGACAGAGGGGGAGGTGCGACAACAAGGGAGGATAGAGGAGGCGACGATAGGATTTGAGGACGAGACGCGTGGGAACGAAGCAACATAGGGTGAGCGTGCGGGACATGGGAGATGGGGCGAGCACGGGAGGGACGGCGAGACCAGACGTGAGACGGAGGCATCAGGTCAGGAGATAGAGGAGGGGACACAAGAGGGGAACGAGGGGGAAGACGAGCCGGCGAAGAGTCCGGGGGAGGGAACACAAGGCCGTAGACAGGGAGAGGAGGAGACGGCAGGAGAGGCACAGACGTGTGGTGAGGGGACGGAAGGGCGAGCAGGCGAAGGGCTGACACCGGCGGTGACTGCTGCTGCGGCGGCAGGACAGCGACACTGGGACTGCAAGCTGATCCACGGCTACCTTCGGAACACTCCACTCCAGCATCCCCAAAAGGAACACCCCCAGAGCCCGAAACCCCTCCAGCAGCGGTACCACCCCCCGGCCCGCCGGGACAAGCCACGAGAGGAACCCCAGGACGAGTACCCACCCCAACGCCAGCACCCCCAGGGTCAACAAACTACTGCTGCGACGGCTGCGGCGACGGCTGCAGCGGTGCAGTGCAGTGCGTAGTTGTGCAAAGCGGTGCAGATCGATGCAGAGCGATGCAGTGCGGTGCAGAGTGGTGCAGTGCGGTATTGTGCAGTGCAGAGCGGTGCAGTGCGGTGCTGTGAGGTGAGGGGCTGTGTAGAACGGGCCAGCCACGGGACGGGGGCAGGTCGGCGACGAAACGGGCGCGGGGCCGGTGATGTAGCAGGCGCGGGTCGGCTACTGGAGGGGCGCGGGGCTGGTAGCGGGCTGGCTAACAAGGAACGGGCGTGGGGCCGACGAGGAACGGGCGCGGAGCCAACTAGGGACGGGTGTGGGGCCGGCTAGGAAAGGGCGCGGGGCCGACTGAGGGCAGGCGCGGGGGCCGGCTAGGAACGGGCGCGGGGGCCAGCTAGGAATGGGCGCGGGGGCCAGCTAGGAATGGGCGCGGGGGCCGGCTAGGAACGGGCGCGGGGCCGACTAGGGGCGGGCACGGAGCCGACTAGGGACGGGCGCAGGGCCGGTCAGGAACGGGCGCAGGGCCGGTCAGGAACGGCCGCAGGGGCCGGCTAGGAACGGGCGCGGGGGGGGCGGCTAGGAACGGGCGTGGAGCCGACTAAGGACGGGCGCGGGGGCCGGCTAGGAACGGGCGCGGGGGGGGGGCGGCTAGGAACGAGCGCAGGGGCCGGCTAGGAACGGGCGCGGGGCCGACTAGGGGCGGGCGCGGAGCCGACTAGGGACGGGCGCGGGGGCCGACTAGGAACGGGCGCGGGGGCCGGCTAGGAACGGGCGCAGGGGCCGGCTAGGAGCGGGCGCTGGGGCCGACTAGAAACGGGCGCGGGGGGCGGCTAGGAACGGGCGCGGGGGCCGACTAGGGGCAGGCGGGGGGGGGGGGGTGGGCGGCTAGGAACGGCTAGGACCTAAAGCGGAAGCGTTGTTGGGCGAGCTGGACCTAACCTACTCATGATACCATATCAGTATGTTAGAATGCAGTAGAATGTGAGATTACAAGGCAATATAGGCTAGTGTATTGTACCCTCTAAGGCACAAACCTGTATAGTCTACAATAACATACTAAATTATGTTTGACAAATTTGCCCCACCATAAGAATGACCTCGAGAAGAAAGGGGGGCGCGATTCGACTCGAATGGACAAACGACGGTGGGGCTGCATGTGGCCTTAATTCCAGGGGCCAGCGCAACGCATACACCTGTTGCTTCATTGTCACCCGCGCTGCGTGACAGCACCAGTGTGCTGGCGAAACGGTAGGCTTTGTTACTGGCTGACGATGCCAAATTTGCCTTAGCACCAATCACATCGTACAACATCGATGCCTTCTGTATACAACTGTGTTGCAGGTTCCGTCATAAGCCAATCACTTGTCACCGCGCAGTGAGCTGGGCAGCATATGACTTAGCTGGTCAGTAACTCTGGCAAAATTTTTGGATCCTTGGTGTGATTTGTGGGAAACACGTGGGGAGGGGAGGGGGGGAGCGCAAATCCCAGTATTGACAAAATCAGGACGCGGACGCATTAGAGTGTCAGAAAATTCAGGACACGTTACATAAACCATGCGGAGTGATCAGAGTTCACTACAAAAAAAACGCTACAAAAATCGGATGCCGCAAAAAAAAACCCTACGCAATCAGGACTGGCCCACCAACGGGGTCTGTTTTTTTCCTGTACCAAGAAATTTCTCCTACTAAGCAAGGGCACTAACTGTTCAATTATATATGTTCGTATATAATTGTAGGCTTGGTAGGCGTTACTGAACTTTACTGTAGAGGGTACAACTCCTTCCTTGTATGCCTCTCTCTTCTAGTTCACTCTCTTTTCTCTTGTCAATTCCTTGCCCCCTAGCTAAACCTCTCGCCATTTCCATGGTTTCCTACCTTCCTAGCTCCTAGCTACTTCTTAACATGGTATCAGAGCAGGCTGCCCTCCTTGGGCCTGCTCGTCACGCTTCCGCCGCGCACTCCTTTTCTCTGTCGCGTGCTGCCATGGCGGCCGCGTTGTGCCGCTGGCTGCGTCGTGCCGCTGGCCGCGTCGTGCCGCTGGCCGCGTCGTGCCGTGGTGTTGCGCCGTCGTGCTGCCGTCGCAGCGCCGACGTCCCGCCGTGGCATCGACGCCGCTCCGTGATGGCGACGTGGGGCTGCAGCCGGCCGCGCGACGCCTGTGGCGCCTCTAGACCGCAATCCGCGCGCCAGCCGCAGGCATGATGCTGGACCACGCTTCCCTTGTGTCCTCTTCCTTGCCGCAGACGACGGCTGACTCCAGCCGGCCGTCCCACCGTCGAGGGGCTGGCCACGTCACCGAGTGGTGCGGGCGCCGCCGCTGTTGTCGCCGCCGCCGCCGCTGTTGCCGCTTGCGTCGGGGCCACGCAGCCGCACGCCGTCGCCGCCGCCGCTGTCGACACTGCCGCCGTCACCGCCGCAGCCCCTGCGGTCGACGTCGCCGCCTTAAGCGCCGAGGGGTCGACCGAGCTGGTGTAGCTGTCGTTGTGGCTGGAATTTGGGTGCTATGTTAGGGGGTGTGGGTGTGTGGGATTTCTTCTATTACCAAGCCTAGGGGGTGTGTTAAATTATATATGTTAGTATATAATTGTACCGTAATCCCCCGGATATAACACCCCGGGTATAGTATAAAAATCATGCAAAATCAGGGGGGTGGGTGCTCTATTTTGCGTTTAGGCTATAGCACCCTGGTGTTATGTTTGAGGACAAAAAAAATAAGATGTGCATTAGACTCAGTGTGTCATGGCGATTTCAGCCATTCAAGTTCCAGCTGAAAAGGCGTACATTTTCTCGAGTTTCGGAATAGCCCCAGATTGTCCACTTGCTCCCAAATTTCAGTGGTGGGTCAGGTTAGCGAAGCGAGATTGGGGGGTTGACAACTCTCGCAATGGTCTGGACGAAAAATGCGATGCTCGTGAACCAATCTGAATAGGTATCTCATGCAAGAAAACGAAATTTGTCAGCCCACTGCACTTTTCCAGGTGAAGATATGTTGCATTCGTCATTTTCAGTGCCAGAGAACCCCGCCAGGCGCCTCGGTAAAATACAACTTTCCCGTCCTTGACGCAATCAGCATGAAAAAACGGTATTTTTTGCAGGCATTGCCCGGCGTAGAAGGGCTAAAATAGTAAGGGGGGGGGTGCTCTCCTGGAACCCTAAAAAAGAGGGTGCATATAATTGCAGATTCTTCAATAGAACACCCTCCCCAGATATAACACCAGTGGGTGCTTAATTTCGGCGGGTGTTATTGTTAAAGTGAGAACGAATGATGACTAGAAGTGGAAACCTAGAACAAATACTAGTTGGTTGTACTCACTAGAAGCATACCTCAGTCTAGCCTATAACTTCTACATAGATAATATGTATAAGTTGACACACCCCCTAGGCTAGACAAGTGGTGAAACTAAACAAGAAGCAAACAGCTCAGGGCGGCACTACTAGTCCAACCACTGAGGAAGGGGTCTGGAGACCAGTCAGCAAGAATACAACCAAAACTGAAGCAAGCCAGGGTGGCACTACTAGTCCAGCCACTGGAGGTAAGGCCACAAGGCCAGTCTGACAAGCATATATAATAGATAGTACACAATCAGGATCCTAACAGGGGAGCAGCTACAGGAACAAGACCAAGCTGTACACAGTGCCGCTGATGATCTTTAGGCGCAAGCGCCTTAGTAAAGATATCAGCTGTGTTGGCACCTGAGGCCAAGTGAACTACACGGGCCTGGCGGCGCTGCTGTAGCTCGCGCAGGAGGAAGTACCGCAGCTGGATATGCTTCGCTCTGCCCTCAAGCCGAGGCTCCTGACACAGGAGTATCATGGCCCTGTTGTCAGCGTACATGACCGGGGCAGAGCTAGGCCGCTCACCTAAGTCTGTGAGCAAGAAGGTCAGCCAGCG
Source organism: Closterium sp. NIES-67 (assembly GCA_027943415.1). Classification (NCBI taxonomy): domain Eukaryota; kingdom Viridiplantae; phylum Streptophyta; class Zygnematophyceae; order Desmidiales; family Closteriaceae; genus Closterium; species Closterium sp. NIES-67. The sequence goes on from BQMB01002421.1 coordinate 24,758, forward strand.
GAGCTCCTGTGCCGCCATGGCACCAGCGTAGATCTCAGCCTCACAGCTAGACTGAGCCACAGACGACGAGCGAGTGGATCTCCAAGAGATAGCACCCGAACCAAGGCTGAAACAGTAGCCCTGCGACGACCTGAGCGTCTCAGCGTCGTCTGCCCAAGAAGCGTCTGTGTGCCCAGTAAGGACCACTGGCCTGCGCCCTCCTAGCACTAACCCCATGCCTAATGTACTAGCAAGATAACGCAAAACCCTCTTAGCGGCAGACCAGTGCTGAGATCGGTGTCTGCCTGTAGCCACAAAGCGAGCCAGGATGCTGAGAGGGTATGCGAGATCTGGGCGAGTGCAAGTCATCAAGTACATGAGGCAACCCACCAGCTCTGCGTAGGGGCCACTGGGCTCTACTGGCTCCTCAGGAACGGGAGCAGAGAGCCCATGGTCTACGGGTAGAGGTGTGGGCTGTGCGGAGGAGAACTGAAGACCGAACCTCTGAAGGACCTGACGCACCAAGTGTGACTGGGTCAGAGTGATGGTGCGTGCTGCTCTGTCCCTAGAGATCTGTAGGCCAAGATAGCGACGCAGCTCTCCAAGGTCAGTGCAGGTGTGTCTCTTCAGCAGCTCAGCCTTCACAGAGGCCAGTGCGTCCCTGTCAGGAGTAGCGAAGACCAGGTCATCTACGTAGACAAGGAGGTAGAACGGAGTCTGGCCGGAACGCACAAACAGTGAAGGGTCAGCAGAGGACGGAAAGAACTGCAGGTCTGCTAACGTGGCACGTAGCGTGTCGTGCCACTCGCGGGGAGCCTGACGCAGGCCGTAGACCGGGCGCCTGAGAAGCCACTAGGTCCCAGGAGGGAAGGTACCAGTGAAGCCCTGTGGTCGGCGCAGGTAGACCTGCTCGTGTAGGCTGCCCTGAAGAAAGGCAGTAGAGAAGTCGAGGGAGTGAAGCTCGTAGTCACGCTGTGCTGCTACGTGTAGCAGCGCCCGAAGTGTGGTCATCTTCGGGGTCGGGGCGAAGGTCTGGAAGAAGTCAACCCCCTCGCGCTGACTGAAACCTCTGGCCACGTAGCGCGCCTTGAAGACAGGCGGCTCTCCAGGGGGGCGCATCACCTTGAAGAGCCACCGACCATCGACTACGTTCACCCCAGGCGGGGGAACTGCGTCGACGTAAGTGCCGGTGGACCTCCAAGATGCCATCTCCTGCTCCATGGCAGCTATCCACTCAGAGGCCCAAGGTCCTGAGGTGGCCTCAGCGTAGGTGCGAGGGGTCGGGATGTCGAAGGCGTCTGGGTCACCCTCAGGGACTAACAGCATGGAGCAGAGATGGGGAGCAGCCTCGGAAAGGAAAGCCAGCTCGTACTGCCTGTCCTCTAGGACGTCACTGCCAAGGGCAGGAGCACCCCCGACGGACGGAGGACGGGCAGGGTCAGAGACCAGAGCGGTAGCGTAGTCAAGGCGGCGGGTAGAGGCGAAGTCAGCGACAGCAGCGACAAGCGCGTCAAGGCGCGAGACAGGAACAGCAGGGTCGGTAACAAGAGAGGCAAGGACCCGAGGGACAAGGGGACGAGCAGCACGGAGGTAGTCTGAGAACGGAGGAGGTGCAACAGCAAGGGACGAGGGAGGAGGGGACGAGAGGAGGGGAGGACGAGACGAGCGGGAACGGAGCAACATAGGGTGGGTGGGTAGGACAGGAGAGACGGGACGAGCACGGGAGGGACGGCAAGCCCAAACGTGAGACGGAGGTGTAGGGTCAGGGGACAGCGGAGGAGACACAGGAGGGGAACGAGGAGGAAGACGGGCCGGAGACGAGTCCGGCGGCGCGAACACAGGACCGTAGACAGGAAGGTCAGCAGGCGGTGGGGGGGACACCGGCGCGCGGTTCGGGGAAGGAAGGCTGAGCAGGCGGAGAGCGGAGACCGGCGGCGACGGCTGCTGCGGCGGCGACGACGGCTGGGCCGGAATGCTCGGACCAGCAGAGGCAGAACGACCGTCGGCAGAACACTCAACAGCAGCACCCCTAGAACCAACACCCCCAGAGCGAGAACCCCCTCCAACACCAGCGGCACCCCCAGAAGCCGCAGGACGAACACCCTCCTCCACACCAGCACCCCCAAGGGCCAAGAGCGGAGGCGGCAGTGGCGGCGACAGCTGCGGCGGCGGCGACAGCGGCGACGGCTGTAGCAGCGACGGCGGCGGCGGCAGCGACGGCTGCGGCGGCTGCGGCAGCGACGGCGACGGCGGCGGCAGCGGGGTCGGCGACTGCGACAGTGGGGGCGGAGGCACCGGCGAAGGGGGGTGCGGCAAGGACGGACCGGGGGTACCACCAGAGTCAGCAGACTCCTCAACGGGGACAACCGACGGGAGGGGAGTGACGTGAGAGACACCAGACGGGGCAGGGGCTACCGGGGGAGAGGGAGCAAGGAACAAGGGGGGGGCAACTGGGAGACCTCGGTGAGGGAAGCGGCGGTAGAAGGAGACGGACTCGTCAAAGGTGACGTCACGAGAGTGGAGGAAGCGGTGAGACGGCGGGTGGTAGAAAAGCCAGTCAGACGAGTCCAGGGGGAAACCGAGGAAGACACAGGGGACAGTGCGGGCAGTGAGCTTGTCCGTGCCAGAGGCACGAACGTGAGCAAGGCAGCCCCAGAAGTGGAACGCAGCCGCGGCACCGGGGGACCCGGTCCAAAGGAGGGTCGGCGAAACCTGCGGCCGCTGGGAGCGTGGCCACAGCTGGTGAGCAGCGTAGCGAACAGCGAACAGCCACAGAAAATGGGGGGCATCGGCATGGATCATGGAGGTACGGGCGACCTCCATGACCAAGCCGATGCGGCGCTCAGCAACCCCATTCTGCTGTGGCGAGTCCGGCAACGTGTACGACTGGGTGATGCCCTCTGCACGACAGAACTGTCCAAGCCGACCAGAGGCGAACTCGCCGCCACGGTCAGAGTGGAGACACAACACGGGGAGACCGCAGTGGAGACGCGCAGCCACAACCCACGGGAGAAGAACGTCGGGCACGTCGGCCTTCCGCTCCAGGGGAAACACCGTGGTGTAGCGCGTGTAGTCGTCGACGAGCACAAGGAAGTAGCGCTCACCGCGCGGTCCGGGGACGGGGGCAGGGCCCCAAACGTCCAAGTGCAGGGTCTGAAGGGGGGAAGTAGCACGACGCAGCGAGGAGGAGTAAGGAGCACGGCGGAGCCGACCCTCGACGCAAGGCGTGCACGATGGCGCAGTCGGGGGAGGAAGGGCAGGGAGCGACGCAGGGAGACCTAAGACAAGACCGTGCTGGGACATGTGACGCAGACGCGGGAGAGCAGGGTGACCTAAGCGGTGGTGCCAGAGAAAGGAGGGGTGAGTGAGGGACCGACACGAGCAAGCTGCAGCGACCTGGGAGGACGCACCAACCGGGGGGGAAGCGGTGTCTAGGGTAAACAGACCGGACACCGGGTCCCGGGGGAACGTCGCAAGGGGGGAACTTGAGACAGCCTCAGAACAGACAGCGAACCGCTCGTGCCCGGGGAACGTGGTGGTGACGCCGAGGTCCTGGAGACAGCCGACACCAACCAGGTTCCTCGAGAACGAGGGAACGTGGAGGCCAGTAAGGGAGCCCGAGGGAACTGCCGGACAGGGAAGGGACGTAGAACTGCGCGCGACGACAGGACCCGCAGAGGGGTCAGCGAGAGAGACAACAGCAGGTGCAGCAAGCGGCGTGAGCGTGGAACGGTCGCGGAAGAAGTAGGCAGAAGCACCGGAGTCGAGAGTGAAGGACAGCGACGCAGTGGCGGAGGCTGGGGACGGAGCCGGTGCAGCGACTAGACTAGGCAACCTAGGCAGTCCTACGCCTGACGCAGCAGGGGAGGCTAAGCTACACAGTGGTGCAACACCTAAACTAGAGTACACAGGGTAATAAGATCCAGCAAAACTAGAAGCGTCAGAATACAAAGCATGCAAAGCAGCACCTAGCTGATCCATGTCTAACTCAAAGATCGGCACGCCCTGACGGAGCAGGCTGTGCCAGTCGGGGAGGTCTGGGGCCGGGCCAAAGCGACGACGAAAGAGATCGTCGAGGCGGCGGAAACAGCGGGCGGTCGGGTGCAGGCGGCGGCACAGAGTGCCGCGAAGAGGCCTGGTCTGAAGCTGGTACTGGCAGGTGACAGCACCGGAGCCGCCGGTAGACGCCAAGCTGCGCGGGCCGCCACCACGACCACTACCACCGGAGGTGCCGGGCCAACCAGGCGGGAGACGGGCCCACTGCTGCGGCGACTGCTGCTGGGACGGTGTTTGCTGCTGGGGCGGTGGCTGCGGCTGGGGCTGCTCCTGCTGCGACTGGGGCTGCTGCTCCTGCCCACCAGTGGTAGTCCCCGCAGGCGGACTACCGTCACCACCACTACTGCCACCACCACCCCTACCCCCCTGGCGACCACGGCCACCGCGGCGCGAGCGCTGCTGCGGGTGGACCGCACCAGCCGTCTCGGTGAGAGGGGCTGCCGAGGCGACCGCAGCCGAAACGTCAGTGAACGCACACTGGGAGGGGGCACAACCGTGAAAGATAGAAACTGCCGGCGCACCGCTCGACTGAGCGATAGTGCGCTGGCGAGTCTCGATCTCGGTAAGGGTGTCGACAAAGGCAGGAAGAGTGAGGTCACCCGGGTGCTGGCTAAGAAAGTGATCGCGAGCACTAGCGAGGCGGTCTGGCAGGCGCATGGCGATAAAGTAGAGCGTCATGCAGAAAGGGGGGGGGAGCGCAGTGAGCTGGGCGGCAGTGCTGGCAGTGCGATAGCGGGTCTCTAGGGCACGCAGGTGAGTGGCAAAGTCTGCGACGGTAGGGAAAGCTGCAAGGTCTGGGAAAAGCATAGGGAAGAGCAGGCGACCAGCAGAAGCAGACGCGGGTGTGGAATAGCGGGCAATAACAGCGTCTAAGTAAGCTTTGGCCGTCTCAATAGTAGCAAAACGTGAGCACTCAGAGACAGGGAGGGCGTGGCTAATGGCAACCTGAGCGACTGCATCGCGGGAGTCCCAGACCGCACGGGCAAGCGCAGCAGTAGAGAAGGTCTCACGGTCATCAGATGAGGGATCAGCAGGGAGGGGAGCAGGTGCGGGGGGGCGGGGGAGCAAGCCGTCGACATGGACAATCAAAGAGTGGCCATCCTGGCGCTGACCTGTAAGGTGGCGGCGGAGATCGGAGAGCCAGGCGGCGAAGTCAACCGCATGGCCCTCCGCGTCCAGTCGGAGCACGAAGTCCGCCATCGTGCATGGTCAGCGGAACAGCTCCACAGGAACACAGCGACGCAGGAACAGAGCGACAGCCCCCTCTAGCACGGCGGCCGCGAAGCGCCTCAGCACGGGCGAGCAGAGGAGACGGAGCCCGAGGCGGCACGGCAGGACGAGTCGGGGCGAAGGGGCCAGGCAGGTGCGGTGGGGCCAGGCAGGTGCTGGCGGGGCCAGGCAGGTGCGGCGGGGCCAGGCAGGCGCGGCGGGGCCAGGCAGGCGCGGCGGGGCCAGGGAGGCGCGGCGGGGGCCAGGGAGGCGCGGCGGGGGCCAGGCAGGCGCGGCAGGGTCAGGGAGGAGCTGCGGGGCCACACAGGCGCAACGGGGCCAGGCAGGTGCGGCGGGGCCAGGCAGGCGCGACGGGGCCAGGCAGGCGCGACGGGGCCAGGCAGGGCGCGAGGGCCAGGCAGGCGCGACGGGGCCAGGCAGGCGCGACGGGGCCAGGCAGGGCGCGACGGGGCCAGGCAGGCGCGTCAGGGCCGGGCAGGTGCAGCGGGGCCAGGCAGGCGCGGCGGGGCCAGGCAGTCGCGGCAGGGCCAGGGAGGCGCGGCGGGGCCAGGCAGGCGCGACGGGGCCAGGCAGGGCGCGACGGGGCTAGGCAGGGCGCGACGGGGCCAGGCGGGCGCGACGGAGCCAGGCAGGGCGCGACGGGGCCGAGCGGGCGCGACGGGGCCAGGCAGGGCGCGACGGGGCCAGGCAGGGCGCGACGGGGCCAGGCAGGGCGCGACGGGGCCAGGCGGGCGCGACGGAGCCAGGCAGGGCGCGACGAGGCCGAGCGGGCGCGACGAGGCCAGGTAGGGCGCGACGGGGCTAGGGCGGCGCGACGGGGCCCAGGAGGGGCGCGACGGGACTAGGAGGCGCGACGGGGCCCAGGAGGAGCGCGACGGGGCTAGGGTGGCGCGACGGGGCTAGGGCGGCACGACAGGGCCCAGGAGGGGCGCGACGGGGCTAGGTGGCGCGACGGGGCCCAGGAGGGGCGCGACAGGGCTAGGGTGGCGCGACGGGGCTAGGGTGGCGCGACGTGGCCCAGGAGGGGGGCGACGTGGCTAGGAGGCTCGACGGGGCTAGGAGGCGCGACGTGGCCTAGCTAGGGTACGGGCGGAAGCGGTAGGTGGGGGATGCTAACCTACGCGTGATACCATGTTAAAGTGAGAACGAATGATGACTAGAAGTGGAAACCTAGAACAAATACTAGTTGGTTGTACTCACTAGAAGCATACCTCAGTCTAGCCTATAACTTCTACATAGATAATATGTATAAGTTGACAGTTATATCCGGGGGATTACGGTAGGCTTGGTAGGCGTTACTGAACATACGGTACAAGGATATGTTTGACACAAGGTACACTGCATCCAGTAAGGCAAGGCATACACAGACCAAGGAGAATCCCATTGTGTAGGCACCAAATGAAATGAAATATTTCTGTAACCTCTACCCAACTACGATTTACAACTGTAGACTGTAGACAGCACCACCCACCATCCACTGCAGCATCACCACCCACTGCAGCACCACATTCTGAGGAACCCTGCCGCCTCCACCACCTCCCCCCTGCCTGCCTCCCTGCTCAACCTTATCCGATCCTCCATCCTACCAATCCTCAATGGTTTCCCCTTCGCGTTCCACAATAACCCGGTGCCGAATCCCTCGAGGAATGTTTGTGAGAGCGCGGCAATCTTCTATGGAAACGCACTCAAGGGCTTTGCAGAGGGAGATGCTGTCAGGCAGCTCACGGATTCTTGGGCACTCGCAGAGATCCAGCTGCTGAAGACTCGTCAAGAGGTGGATGCCTCCGGGGAGGGAGGAGAGGCTTTCGCAGTAGACAATCTCGAGTGTCTCCAAGGCACTTAGCTGCACCAGGGACTCTGGCAGCACGCGGAGCGAACCACAGCAATCGATTGTGAGCGATCTCAGCTGCTGCAGCTGGCCAATGGAATCGGGAAGGGTCTGGAGATTGCTCAAGCAGGAGATACGGAGCTCCCTGAGTGCTGGCAGCTGCCCTATGGTCTCGGGCAGAGAAACCATCTGCTGCCCTCCAGATATCACAAGGCGTTCAAGAAGCGAGAGTTGCAGCAGAGAGGAGGGCAGGTGGGTGAGCTCAGGGCATCTCAGCTCCATCATTCGCAGATTAATCAGATTTCCGAAGTCCTCCGGCAGCTGCTGAAGGTGGACGCCCACCTCCAGTTCCTCGAGAGAGGACAGCAGCGTGAGGGACGCTGGCAGCTCCAGAGCCCTGAAACCGTTATCCACAATGTGAAATGCACGCAGCTTTGGGAGCTGCCCGACTGCCTCAGGTACCGATGTCAGATCCGAGCAGCCTTCGAGCGACAGCTCCTGCAACTTGGAAAGGTCGCCAAGCCTGTCGGGCAGAGCTGTGAGACGAGGTGCGTTCACGTGGAGGGCCTTCAGCGCCTGCAGCCCTCCGATCTCCTCTGGCAGGTTGACAATGAGCCTTGAGAATATCTGGAGCCGCTCGAGTCCAGCCAGTTGGGAAATGCTTGCAGGGAGATGGGTGACGGAGGGCGGGCAGGCAAGCGAGAGATCCTTCAGCAGCGTGCACCTCTGGAAGAGCGAGTCGAGCCCGTCGGACGTCCACACGCGGTGCTCAGCACCACCATAGCGCAGGTTGTCGAACAGCGATAGGCGCTCGAGGCGGGGACACACTTGTGCGATCAGCGCGATGAAAGCGTCCGTGATAAGGTCTGTGCCGGAAAGGGCGACCTGAAGAGACGTGAGATTGGGCGCGAGGCTGACGGTGCTGACGAACTGCGAGGCGGAGATTCCCTGCCAGCGCGAGAGGTCGAGCGACGTGATCGTGCCGTACGCGAGTCGAAACCACCGGCGACTCACGAGCGCGAGGGTGCCTCGGGAGGAGGAAGAGGAGGAGGAGGAGAAGGAGAAGAAGGAGGTGCTGGAAGATACCGATGGTGATGATGCTGACGCCATCGGCGGTTGCAGTGGTGAGGAGATTAAACCTTGTTCGACGCACCGAAATACGTGAACAAGTATATCGTCAGGGAGTTTATCAAAGGAACTGTGAGCAGCGACAGGAGCGTCCGTTCCACGAGTGGGATCCATGGCCTATATTAGACGAAGGGGAACGCTGACTCAAAGCGCTACCTCATACGAGCGGCGACTTTAGAACCACAGGAGAGGAAATCGACGATGGTGAACGTGAAATCGTAGCGAGTCCGGGTGGGGAGTGAGAGACTCTGTCCAGCGCAGCGAGAGAAGCAGTGATGCGTGGTAAGGCGTGGCGATGCAACGAAGGCAGGGAGCGGAGGAAGCTGTGATGCGCTTCGATGGAGGTTCTGATGGCTGGTGGGTGAGGAACGCCCAGGGTGGAGTCACGCTCGGCGTGATCCACGCCATGGCGGCGCCATGGCGGAAAACTTCTGATGGGAATCTTTTTTCGCGCTTTAGGCGCGGATGGGGGAACGAAATGCGGAATCGCTGATGGGACTACCGAAGCTCTCTCAATCGCGAGATCTCAGCTCAACAGGGCTGAAACCCAACCCCGACGTTGACGGCAAGGCGGGAGGCCAGTGCTATTTTTGAAGCCCCTGCAAATGGACTAGGCTGAAACCCGGGTGGATGGCAAGGCGGGAAAGTCGGTGTTGAGGGCAGGATGATGGAGAGAGCTGGTTGAGGGGGGGCCCAGCGCGTACGCGCAAGGATACGGCTTCGGGAAGAAATTAAGGGCGTGGTTCACGTAGGTCGGTTTGCCGCCTAAATGATCACGCGAAGAGTCTTATGGACCTCGCACCCAATCCAAAGCTGTTTTTTTCTGGCGAAAGTTTGACGAGAAAGGGTTGCCTGCTTAAAAACGGATCTCACCACTAAACCCGATCTACAGAAACCGCGCCGTAACCGAATGATTCAACCTGAAGGGGTCTCCTAAGCGTTCATTTATAATTCAGATAAGGGAACAGTTACCAGGGCTGACGTTTCAAAAAAAGGCACTGATTTTGCCCCCCAAAAATTAGGAAAGTATATCGGCGCTCAGTATTAGGGGCCTCGATAACATATACGGTCAGTAATACGATATCAACAATCAGAATTAGTGAGTTCTCAACATGTTTCATCACTCGGATTCCACCGTTAGTCAGAAACTACAGGAAAACGATTCCACGAATGGTCAGTAGAAGTAACCCCCGCCCGTATAGGAACGTTTTCCCGCCCGCGCCAGCCCAATTTTGTCATCATTGTGGCTGGCGCGATATTTTTTCCAAGCTCCAAGCGCAGTTCGAGAGAACTACGTAAAGTATTTCCAACTTAAAAACCGTTGGACGTCGCGCGCAGAAATTTTCAAAATTGAGACCTTGCGCATTTATGTCACGTACGCTAATTGGGCCACAGCGGGCCACACATCGGGTGCGAAAATTTTCAAACATTAACAAACGCACAAAAAACGAAAACATTTGACACGAAAGGGCAAATCTATCCGGGATCGGCGCTAAGCCAATGAGGCGTGAGTATTAAAACTGTAGTGCACGTGCGCTAATTTGTTTCGAGAATGACAAGACCTGTAAAGTCGTAATTCGACGGAAAACTTTTCTGGTAATACATTTGTTGAAAAAATCGAAAGACAACCGACAGACCACTATTAGATTTGTTGTATTGCAATCAATACAAAATGAAATGCGGTTCTGAGAGCACATTGACGCGCCATTAAAGCGAGAAGTCAAAATAGTGAAGGCGGGTCCAACTTGAAAGGGCCCAGACGTCCGTTTTTGCGAGCAGGGGAAATTGAGCGAGAATAGGCAGTTACTTGATTGGTTGACGGGAAACACATGACGTACGATGGGAAACGTGGCTCAGGAAATATCGCAAGCAGCGCACCACCTGTCGCTCAGGCCCCACTGCCTGTAAGCTGCACCAAATGGGCCCAGCTCGAATTTCAAGTTGGACCGAGGTTCACTACTCCGGGAAAAACGAGGCTGGGCCACGATTGGTCGAAATGCTAACTGCGCGAATCTGTGGTCATAAAATATGTCGCCAGTGCGAAATGTCGCAAGTGCAATTCGATTTCGTGGCCTACGGCCTGGTAAAAAACGCGGGCTGCTGCCTGCCCCACCAAAAACATATTCACTGTTGGGTTGTTTCTAGTTGGGCCCAACTAGAAAGAGGGGTCACTATTATAACCTCTCGCTTTAAACATATTCATTTCCCAAAAACAAACCTCCATAGCTATCTATATATATTATTGCTTTCGGGCGACTCGGAAATGACAAGTTTTTGGCTTGACTTTTCTTTGGGGCTGTAAATGGTGTCGAGACAAAGCCGCCATTTTTAATCATCACTGGACGTGCTACCCTCTGGGACGAAAGTATGTGCTTTGAAACAAATTCGTGTTTTCATGTTTCTCGACAAACCAATGTTCAATGAATTTAAATTTAGGTATTTTGCGTTTTCGCTCGAACTACGCCTGGAGCTAGGGAAAAATATCGCGCCAGCCAGAATGATGACGAAATTGGGCTAGCGCGGGCGGGAAAACGTTCCTAGACGAGCGGGGGTTACTTATACTGACGATTCGTGGAACTTTTTAATGTAGTTTCTGACTAACGGTGGAACTCGAGTGATGAAACATATTGCGAACTCACTAATTCTGATTGTTCATATCGTATTACTGACCGTACATGTTATCGAGGCCCCTAATACTGAGCGCCGATATACTTTCCCTCAAAAAAATTCCCAAGTCTGAAGGGCCATTTTCAAATTTTCGCTACTAAGAAATCTCAGTGTCCAAGAATCAACGAGTCTGAAATACTCAGGGTTCATAATGTTGACTCAGAGTCCTGCGCCCAAGTCGAAATCTTATATTTGCAGAGTTCACACCAGGCCCCACGATTGGTTTTAGGGGACCATGATTGCTTAGTGTCAGGTTCCAAAAAGAAACGTTTTGTCAGCCTCCTCTAGAAATTTTACGCTGATTCCTCAGAGTCTTTTAGCAAAGTTCGCCTTTTTTTTTTCATTAGGGTCGTGTAAAAAAACAACACTGATTTGGCGACGAGAGGATTTCACTTTTGTTTTTTAGTTGCACTCGACTAAGAATAAATTCCGCATTCTAATAACAGTCGTTCCTACTAGGCGAAAATCTCGACAGCTGCCCGTTTGGTCAACTGAAAGTCTTTCAAAATGTGACGATTACGATCGATTGCGATCGTTTCGACGTTTTTTAACCATTCGATGGTCGCAAGTGATACACGTCCACGATCGATCAACCGGGGCGCTGCAATGGCACGAAGTTTCTCCCACCACCCAATTCCACAGCTTCCCGCCTGCCCTCCATTTCGGTCCTCCCCCCTCCCCCTCCATTTTCGAACTCCCCCCCTCCCCCTCCGTTTCGCTTCCCCCCTCCTCTCCGTTTCGCTTCCCCGCCTCCCCTCTATTTCAACCCCCCCCCCCCCCTTCCCCTCCATTTTGTTCCCCCTACCCCCCTCCCCCACCCTCCGTCCCTCTCCCCTCGGTTTTGATTCCCTCCCCCTTTCCCCCTCGGAATCGATTCCCCCCCCCCCTGTCCTTTTCGAATCCTCTCTCTCAGGGCCTGTTCCTAAGCGACACAAAGTCACGTCACTTCGTATCAAAACTGTTATTGACGGGCAAATTTGACTGGCAAAATCTCCCATAACACTCAGTATCCGCGTCTGAAAATCAGGATTGGCAAAAGAATTGGTATGAAATTTCAGACTATCAGTCTGATAAAATCAGCCCTGACAGTTACCCGTTTCGGCCATGTAATCTTGAAAAGTACAGGCTAGCGGGATGCACGTTACAGAGCACGCCATTTGTCATGAATAATAACTGAGAGTGCGCGGAATCATAATCACGAGAGCAAGAATGGGAACCCAGCATTATATAGCGAGAACTCTAGCTAGGCGACGAGCCCGGAGGGCTTGGCTGGGTCCAGGCGCAGTCGAAAGGGCCGGAGGCGGCGCGAGCCCGCCTCGAGGTTGCGTCGGAATCGGACCGAGCTTGGTCTTCCGAGAGTTCGGGTGTACGCGATTGCAGTACAACCCGGTAAGGAATAAAATTCCTTACACTACCCCCCCTCTTAAGGAAGGTGGTCAAAATCGGGAACACATTTTCGGGTCAAATATGATTTGAGCACCGAGTGTTCCTGAAGCGAGTCGGAAGTGACCCACGTGTCGTCTTCGCTTGTATGTGTCAAACATAACTTAGAAAGTTATTCTAGACTATATAGGTTTGTGCCTTAGAGGGTACAATACACTAGCCTATATTGCCTTGTACTCTCACATTCTAATTCATTCTTTCAGTTTGATATGGTATCATGAGTAGGTTAGGTCCCCTCCGCCCACCAGCGCTTCAGCCATAGATCCTAGCCGTCTCGCCTACCTCGTCCCCTAGCGACCCCTCGGCCCTGTCGACCAGCGGCCCCGCGGCCCCGTCCCCTAGCGGCCCCTCGGCCCCGTCGTCCAGCGGCCCCGCGGCCCTGTCCCCTGGCGGCCCCGCGGCCCTGTCCCCTAGCGGCCCCTCGGCCCCGTCGACCAGCGGCCCCGCGGCCCCGTCCCTTAGCGGTCCCTCGGCCCCGTCGACCAACGGCCTCGCGGCCCCGTACCCTAGCGGCCCCTCGGCCCCACCCCCTAGCGGCCTTGCGGCCTCGTCCCCTAGCAGCCCCCTCGGCCCCGTCGACCAGCAGCCCTGCGGCCCCGTCCCCCAGCGGTCCCTTGGCCCCGTCGACCAGCGGCCCCGCGGCCCCGTACCCTAGCGGCCCCTCGGCCCCATCCCCTAGCGGCCTTGCGGCCTCGTCCCCTAGCAGCCCCCTCGGCTCCGTCGACCAGCGGCCCCGCGGCCCCGTCCAGCAGTGGCCCTGTCCCCTAGCGGCCCCTCGGCCCCGTCGACCAGCGGCCCCGCGGCCCCGTCCCCTGGCGGCCCCGCAGCCCCGTCCCCTAGCGGCCTCGCGGCTCCGTCCCCTAGCGGCCCCTCGGCCCCATCGACCAGCGGCCTCGCGACCCCATCCCGTAGCCGGCCCTGTCCCGAAGCCGGCCCCGTCCTGTCACCGGCCCGTTCCCCTAGCCGGCCCCGTCCCGTCGTCGTCCCTGTCCCGAAGCCGACCCCGTCGCGTAGCCGACCACGCCGAGGCGACACTGCCAGGTAGCTGGCCCCGTCGCCTAGCCGACCCTGTCGCCGCTTCGGCCCCGTCGCCCAGCCGGCCTCGCCTTCCAGCCGGCCCGCGCTGACCCTGGACCGCACTGCACTGCATTGCACCGCACTGCACCGCCGTGCACCGCATTGCACCGCACTGTACCGCACTGCAACGCATTGCACTGCACTGTACCGCACTGCACCGCTCTGCACCGCACTGCATCGCACTGCACCGCTCTGCACCGCACTGCATCGCATTGCACCGCACTGCACCGCAGCTTCATCGCACGTGATGGCGGACTCTATGCTGCGGTTTGACGGTGAGGGTCAGCCGATCGAGTTCGACACCTGGCTCGCCGACCTCCGCCGTCACCTTACAGGTCACCGATAGGACGGCCACTCCTGCGCCGTCCACCTTGATGTTACGCTCCCCTGTCCCGACCCCCCCGCTCCGCTGCTCGCTGACCCCACGTCTGCTGATCGAGAGTCTGCCACAGCTGCTGCCCTTGCCCGTTCGGTTTGGTTGTCGCGTGACGCTGTTGCACAGCTTGCCATCAGTCATGCGCTTCCCCTGTCTGAGCGTCTCCGTTTTAGGTCGATCTGGACCGCACAAGAGTTTCTCGATGCTGTCATCGCTCGCTATTCCACCCTGTCCTCTGCCTCCATAGGTCGCATGATCTTGCCCCTGCTTTTCCCTGATCTCACGTCTTTCCCCACTCTCGCTGACCTAGCCGCCCACTTGCGCACGCTAGACTCGACCTGGCGCTCGGCCTGCACTGAGGCCCAGCTCTCTGTGTTTCAGCCACCCCTCTGCCATGCCCTTTACCTGCTTGCCACCCGCCTCCCTGACCGCCTTGCTACTGCCCGCGATCACTTTCTTAGTATCCACCCCGCAGAGCTCACCCTCACAGACTTTGTTGACACCCTGTCTGCCATAGAGACTCGTCAGCGCTCTATCGCACAGTCCAGCGGTACAGTGCCGGTCTCTATCTTTCAGGGCTCTGCGCCCGCTCAGTGCACTTTCTCTGACGGCTCTACTGCAAAGGTTGAGACGGCCGCTGTAGTACAGGCCCAACCTGGAAAGGGCCGCCGCCCCAAGGCTAGGCGCGGCGGTGGTGGTGGTGGGGGTGGTTGGGGTGGAGGAGGTGGTGGAGCCGGGTCGCCCGCTGGGGATGCTGACGAGGGCACTGGGCCTAGCACCATCGAGCAGCAGTCCCAGCAGCAGCAGCAGGTCCCCTCGATCGACCAGCAGCCACTGCAGCAGCAGCCGCAGCAGAAGCAGCAGCCGTTGCAGCAGCAGCAGCAGCAGTGGCGGTTTGGTCGTCTCCCGCCCGAGTGGCCCGGCGCTGGTGGTGGTGGCAGTCGCGATGGTCGTGCGCGCGACGTGACGGCGGGTGGTGGTGTGGGCGACGGGCGCTGCTAGTACCAGCTCCAGACCGGTCCTCGCCGTGGCCTCGTGTGCAGTAAGATCGGTCACACCACCATTCGCTGTTTCAGTCGCCTTGACGACCTGTTTCATCTTCGCTTCGGCCCGTCGCCCGACCTCCCCAACTGGCTCAGCTTACTCCATAGGGGTGTTCAGGTCTTTGATATGGACCTGGATGAGATTAGCTCTTCTTTGTATGTTATGTATGTCGATGACTCTAGTGTGATTGGTTCAGCTTATCCCGTGTTGCCTTGTGTAGGTGTGCCTAGCTTAGACTCCCCTGCTGCGTCGGGCGTAGGATCCCCTGCTTTGTTTAGTCTAGGCTCCTCCGTCGCTTCCTCGACCTCTCCTGCCTCTGCTGCGCTCTCCTTCACCCTGGACTCCGGCGCTTCCCGGTGTTTCTTCCAGGACTCCACTACCCTCGCGCTGCTTGCTGCTCCCGCCGCAGTTTCCCTGGCTGACCCTTCCTCAGGTCTTGTCGTAGCTCGTAGCTCCACTACCCTTCCCTGTCCGGCGGCTCCTTCGGGCTCCCTTACGAGCCTGCACATCCCCTCGTTCTCCAGGAACCGAGTTGGTGTCGGCTGCCTCCAAGACCTTGGCATAGCCACTACGTTCCCTGGTCACGAGCGGTACGCTGTCTGTACCGAGGCCGCCATTGGTGCTCCCCTCACCACGTTCCCCCGGGACCCGGTGTCTTGCCTGTTCACACTGGACACCGCGCCCCCCCCCGGTTGGGGCGTCTCCCCAGGTGACCGTGTCTCCTCAGGTAGCTGCGGCTTGCTCGTGTCGGTCGCTTACTCACCCGACACTTCTATGGCACCACCATCTAGGTCACCTTGTGCTCCCGCGCGAGCGTCACATGTCTCAGCACGGTCTTGACCTAGGTCTCCCAGAGTCCTTCACCGAGTTGCCCTCCTCCCCAATGCCGCCGTGCACGCCCTGCATCGAGGGCCGGCTCCGCCGTGACCCTCACTCCTCCTCGTTCCCCCCCACCGCCGCACCGCTACAGACCCTGCACATGGACGTCTGGGGCCCTGCCCCCGTCCATGGGCCGCGTCGAGAGCGCTACTTTCTCGTGCTTGTGGACGACTACACACGCTACACCACGGTTTTTCCCCTGGAGCAAAAGGCTGATGTGCCTGATGTTCTTATCCCCTGGCTGGTCTCTGCGCGTCTGCACCGCGGTCTCCCTGTCTTGTGTCTTCATTCCGACCGTGGTGGCGAGTTTGCCTCAAGCGTCCTTGGTCGTTTCTGTCGTGCGGAGGGCATCACCCAGACATTCACGCTGCTGGACTCCCCACAGCAGAATGGGGTTGCTGAGCGATGCATCGGTTTGGTCATGGAGGTGGCTCGTACCTCCATGATCCATGCCGGTGCACCCCATTTTCTGTGAACGTTTGCCGTTTGCTATGCCGCTCACCAGCTTAACCTATGGCCGCACCCCCAGCAGCCGCAGGTTTTGCCGACCCTTCTTTGGACCGGGTCCCCTGGTGACGTGTCTGCATTCCACATCTGGGGCTTCCTTGCTCACGTTCGTGCCTCTGGCACAGACAAGCTCAGTGCCTGCACCATCTCTTGTGTCTTCCTCGGTTTCCCTCTCGATTCGTCTGACTGGCACTTCTACCACCCGCCGTCTCACTGTTTCTTTCACTCTCGCGATGTCACCTTTGACGAGTCTGTCTCTTTCGGCCACCGCTTTCCCCACCGTGGTCCCCCGGTTACTCCCCCCCTGTTCCTGGTTCCCCCTTCCCTAGTCGCCGCTGCTCCACCCCCTCCCCGCCCTGCCCCGTCCAGTGTGTCTCACGTCACCCCCCTCCCGTCGGTTGTCCCGGTTGAGGAATCTGTTGACTCTAGTGGCCCTGCGTCGCAGTCCTCGCCGCCCGCCCCTCCCCCGGTGTCTCCTCGTCCGTCGTCGCAGCAGCCGTTGTCGCGGCCGCCTCCGCCGCCGCAGCCGTCGTCGCAGCCGCCGCAGCAGCAGTTCGTCGACCCTGGGGGTGCTAGCTTTGAGGAGGGTGCTCGTCCTGGGGTTCCTGTCGCGGCTTGTCCCGGCGGGCCTGGGGTTGGTACCGGTGCTGGAGAGGTTCCTGGTTCTGGGGGTGGCGGAGTGGAGTGTTCCGGATTTGGCCATGGAGCAGCTGGCGGTCTTGGTGTCGCCGTCGTGCCGCCGCAACAGAAGTCGCTGCCGGTGTCAACCCTATGTTTTTCCGTTCGCACTCGTCTCAACCTCCCCTCCTGCCATCGCCTCCTCCGTCCTCCCTTGTTGTCGCGCCCCCCCTTTTGTCTGACTCACTTTGTGCAGCTCGTCCTCCTGTTCCTCGAGTCCTTGCCTCTCTTGTTATCGACCCGTCTGTTCCTGTTTCGCGTCTTGACACTCTTGTCGCTGCCGTCGCTGACTTCGCCTCTACCCGCCGCCTTGACTACGTCACTGCTCTGGTCTCTGACCCTGCTCGTCCTTCGTCCGTCGAGGGTGCTCCTGCCCTCGGCCGTGACGTCCTAGAGGACCGGCAGTACGAGCTTGCTTTCTTGTCGGAGGCTGCTCCCCATTTCTGTTCCATGTTGCTAGTCCCTGAGGGTGACCGAGACACTTTCGACATCCCGACCCCTCGCACCTACACTCAGGCCACCTCGGGACCCTGGTCCTCTCAGTGGATAGCTGCCATGGAGCAGGAGATGGCATCTTGGAGATCCACCGGCACCTACGTCGACACAGTTCCCCCACCTGGGGTGAACGCAGTCGATGGCCGGTGGCTCTTCAAGGTGAAGCCCCCCCCTGGAGAGCCGCCTATGTTCAAGGCGCGCTACGTGGCTAGAGGCTTCAGTCAGCGTGAGGGGGTGGACTTCTTTCAGACCTCCAGGGACAGAGCAGCGCACACCATCACTCTCACACAGTCACACTTGGTGCACCAAGTCCTTCAGAGGTTCGGTCTTCAGTTCTCCTCCGCACAGCCCACACCTCTGCCAGTAGATCATAGGCTCTCCGCTCCAGTTCATGAGGAGTCAGTAAAGCCCAGTGGTCCTTACGCAGAGCTGGTGGGTTGCTTCATGTACCTGATGACTTGCACTCGTCCAAATCTCGCATACGCTCTTAGCACCCTGGCTCGCTTTGTGGCCACAGGCAGACACCGACCACAGCACTGGTCGGCCGCTAAGAGGGTTTTGCGTTATCTAGCAAGTACATCGGGCATGGGGTTAGTGCTAGTGGTCCTTACTGAGACCGTCAGGTCCTCCCAGAGCTACTGCTTTAGCCTTGGTTCAGGTGCCGTCGCGTGGAGAGCTACTCGCTCCTCGTCTGTTGCCCTGTCCAGCTGTGAGGCCGAGATCTACGCCGGTGCCATGGAGGCTCTGGAGCTCCGCTGGCTGACCTTCTTACTCACCGACTTAGGTGAGCGGCCTAGCTCTGCCCCGGTCTTGTACGCTGAAAACAGGGCCATGATCCTCCTGTGTTAGGAGCCTCGACTTGAGGGCAGAGCGAAGCACATCCAGCTGCGGTACTTCCTCCTACGCATGCTACAGCAGCGCCGCCAGGCTCGCGTAGTACACTTGGCCTCCGGTGCCAACACAGCTGATATCTTTACGAAGGCGCTTGCGCCTTAAGATCACCAGCGGCACTGTGTACAGCTAGGTCTCGTTCCTGTAGCCTCTCACTTGCCAGAGCCTTGACTATGTACTGACCTTTATCCCAGACTTGCCTTGTGGCCTCTCGTAGTGGCTGGACTAGTAGTGCCGCCCTGGTCTTGCTCCTGTTTTGTCTGTACTTCTTTTTACTGGTCTTTAGACCCTTGCCTCAGAGGCTGGACTAGTAGTGCCGCCCTTAGCTGCTTGTTCGCTTGTTTGGTACTGCCCCTATATAGTATAGGGGGTGTGTCAAACATAACTTATTATGTTATTGTAGACTATATAGGTTTGTGCCTTAGAGGGTACAACACACTAGCCTACATTGCCTTGTACTCTCACATTCCAATTCATTCTTTCAGTTTGATAGTACAGTCTACCCAGAGGACAAGAAAGTCCATGTGTCGTCCTGTTGTGTCGAGGCGGACGCGATGACTCAAAATCCGGAAAGGCTTAAGGGTCGGTTCGGCCATCGAGCGGACACTGGGGGCGGCCGCTGGTCGTGCGACTGCTGGCGACGTAGGGACGAAGGAGGTTGACGTGGAATGCGTCGTGAATGCGCCACTCGTCCTAGAGTAATCATTTTCCCGTGACAGGTGTCACCATCTTGAGAAGGCCCACAGAATTTTGGGCGTAGTTTGGATGGCAGGGGCAGGCGGAGGTTCTTCGTGTCGAGAAGGACTAGTTTTCAAACACATGTGTGTATGTTTAGTAGACTACATAGGGTCATGCCATAGAGAGTACAACCCATTAGCTATATACCCCTGTATGCTCCCATTCTGGTCATTCATTCTAACTTTGATATGGTATCATGAGTAGGTTAGCCCCCCCCCCCCCCCCCCACCCGCGCTTCCGCCTTCGGCCCTAGCCGCCCTGCTGGCCCCACTGCCTCGCCGCCTAGCTGGCCCGTTGGCCCCGTCTTCTAGCGCCTGCTGGTCCCTGCGGCCCCGTTCCCTAGCGCCTAGCTGCCCCGCTGGCCCGGCGGCCCCGTCACCTAGTGCCTAGCTGCCCCACTGGCCCCGCGGCCCCGTCACCTAGCGCCTAGCCGCCCGTTGCCCCGCGGCCCCGTCACCTAGCGCCTAGCCGCCCCGCTGGTCCCGCGGCCCCGTCACCAAGCGCCTAGCCGCCCGTGGCCCCGCGGCCCCGTCGCCTAGCCCCTCACCGCCTGTGGCCCCGTCGTCTCGTCACCTGGGGCCTAACGGCCCCGTGGCCCTGTCGCCTCGTCGCCTTGCGCCTAGCCGTCCTGCTGGCCCTGCGGCCTTGTCGCCCCTAGCGTAGCCACCCCGTCGCCTAGCCGCCCCGTTGCCTAGCCGCCCCGCGGCCCCGTCACCTAGCTTCCTCGCGGTCTTGTCATCCCACTGCTCCGCGGCCCCGTCGCCCAGCCACCCCACGGCCCCGTCGCCCAGCCGCCCCGCCGGCCAGTCACCTAGCCGCCCCACCACCTAGTCGCACCGTCGTCTAGCCGCCCCGTCGCCTAGCCGCCCCGTTGCCCAGCCGCCCCGCGGCTTCGTCGCCCCGCTGCTCCGCGGCCCCGTCGCCTAGCCTCCCCGCGGCCCCGTCGCCCAGCTGCTCAGCCGCTCCGTCCCCCACTCTTGGCTGTGTTTCCCGGTCTCCGCTTGCTAAACCGGCCCTCTCCACCATCCTGCATAGCGCCCCACCATGCTGCACCACTCAGCACCGCACGGCACTGCACCGCATAGCGCCCCACCGCACTGCACCGCTCCGCACCGCGCGGCATCGCACTGCACTGCGTTCCACCGCACTGCACCGTACACCGCTGCTATCCACTGCTCCTCGTCGCTCCGTCCCGCCCTTCACCGCCTGTTCCCGGCTGCAGCAGCCATAATGACTGACTCGATGCTGCGCTTTGACGCAGAGGGTCAGCCGGTTGAGTTCGACGCATGGCTCGTCGACCTCCGCCGTCACCTCACTGGTCAGCGGCAGGATGGCCACTCCCTCGCAGTCCACATTGATGGTATGCTCCCGTGGCTTGACCCCCCTGCTGCTCTCCTTGTTGACCGCACGTCTACTGACCGTGAGTCCGCCGCCGCTGCTGCCCTTGCCCGTGCTGTCTGGCTGTCGCGTGACGGTGTCGCTCAACTCGTGATTAGCCATGCCCTCCCCTTGTCTGAGCGCCCCCGCTTTAAGTCGGTCAGGATTGCGCGGGAGTTCCTAGAGGCTGTTGTCGAGCGTTATTCTACCCCGTCCTTGGCCTCTGCCGGCCGACAGATCCTTCCCATGCTCTTCCCTGATCTCGCATCTATCTCCACCATCGCTCACCTGGCCACGCACCTGCGCACACTCGACGCGAGCTGGCGCGCTGCCTGCACTGAGGCCCAGCTTAGTGTGTTTCATCTCCCCTTCGGCTCCGCGCCAGACCTCCCTGACAAGCACAGTCTGCTCTGCAGTATTGGTAGGATCTTTGATATGGACATGGATGAGATTAGCTCTGCATTGTATGCTCTGTATGTCAATGAGTCTAATGTGACTGGTTCCTATTACCCCGTGTTTCCTAGTGTAGGTGTGCCCAGTGTGCCTAGTTTTGGCTCCCCTACTGCGTCAGGCGTAGGACCACTTGCTTAGACTTGGCTCCACTCTAGCTCCTCCGCCCCCACCCGCAACTACCGCACTCTCCTTCACTCTCAACTGTGGCGCACCTCGGTGTTTCTTTCGGGACCACACTACGCTGACGTCGCTTGCCGTCCCTGCCGCCGTTGCTCTTGAAGACCCTTCTTCAGGTCCGGTAGTCGCCCGTAGTTCCACCACCCTCCCCTGTCCGCCAATTCCTTCAAGCTCTCTTACAGGCCTACACATCCCTTCATTCTCATGGAACCTAGTTGGTGTCGGCTGCCTTCAGGACCTCGGCGTCACCAGTACGTTCCCTGGTCACGAGAGGTACGCTGTCTGTACCGAAGCCGCCATTGGTGCCCCCCTCACCACGTTCCCCCGGGACCCGGTGTCTGGCCTATTCACGCTGGACACCAGGTCCCCCCCGGTTGGGACGCCCCCCCAGGTGGCAACGTCTCTCCAGGTTGCTGCGGCTTGCTTGTGCCAGTCGCTTACTCACCCGTCGCCTCTGTGGCACCACCAACTAGGTCACACCGCCCTCACACGTCTCCATCACATGTCTCAGCATGGTCTTGTCTTAGGTCTCCCTACGTCGTTCCCTTCACTCCCCTCCTCGGCAACGCCGCCATGCACCCCCTGCGTCGAGGGCCGGCTCTGCCGTGCCCCTCACTCCTCCTCGTTCCCCCCCACCACAGCACCACTGCAGACCCTGCACATGGACGTCTTGGGCCCCATCCATGGGCCGCGTCCTGAGCGCTACTTCCTAGTGCTTGTCGACGACTACACGCGCTACACGACGGTGTTTCCCCTGGAGCAGAAAGTCGACGTGCGTGACGTTCTTATCGCGTGGCTTGTCTCTGTGTGTGTTCACCGAGGTCTCCCTGTGTTGTGTCTTCACTCCGACCGTGGTGGCGAGTTCGCCTCTGGCTGCCTTGGTCGCTTCTGTCGTGCGGAGGGCATCACCCAATCGTACACCCTGCCGGACTCCCCGCAGCAGAATGGGGTCACTGAGCGACGCATCGGTTTGGTCATGGAGGTGGCTCGTACCTCCATGATCCATGCCGGTGCACCTAATTTTCTGTGGTCGTTCGCTGTTTGCTACGCCGCCCACCAGCTTAACCTGTGGCCGCACCCTCAGCAGTCGCGGGTTTCGCCGACCCTACTCTGGACCAGGTCTCCTGGTGACGCGTTTGCGTTCCACGTCTGGGGCTGCCTTGCTCACGTTCGTGCCTCTGGCATGGACAAGCTCACAGGCCGCACTATCCCCTGTGTCTTTCTAGGTTTCCCCCTCGACTCGTCTGACTGGCAATGCTACCATCCGTCGTCTCACCGTTTCTTTCACTCCCGCGACGTCACCTTTGACGAGTCCGTCTTCTTCTACCACCGCTTTCCCCACCGTGGTCCCTCGGTCACCACCCCCCTGTTCCTTGTTCCCCCTCCCCCGGTCACCCCTGCTCCCCCCCGTCCCTGCCCTTCCCCGTCTGGTGTGTCTCATGTCACCCCCCTCCCGTCGGTTGTCCCTGCCGAGGAGTCTGCTGACTCTCACGGCTCGGCAGAGTCCCTTCCACCGCGTGTCCCCGCCCCGGTCTCTCGTCCCCTGTCGCCGACGTTGCTGTCGCAGCCGCAGCCGCCTCCGCAACTGTCGTCGCTGCCCCAGCCTGAGTCGCCGTTGTCACCGCCGCTGGGGTTTGTGCGTTCCGGGGGTGCTGGGGAGCATGTCAGAGTGGGTACTGGAGCGGGTTCCCATTCTGGGGGTGCTGGCGTGGAGCTTCTCAGAGGGAGCCATGGTGCCGCTGGAGGTTCAGGTATTGGCGTCAGGCAGCAGGCGCCGCAGTCGCCGCCGATGTCCACTCTTCGCCTACTCGGCCTTCCTTCCCTTGACCGACCGTCGGTGCCTCCTCCGTCGCCACCGCCTCCTCCACTGCTGATCTACGGCCCCGTGTTTCCTCCAGCGGACTCTTCTCCATCTCGTTTTCCTCCTCGTTCTCCTCCTGTGTCTCCTCCCCTCACTCCTGACCCGACTCCTCCGTCTCACGTCTGGGCTCGTCATTCACTCGTGCTCGTCCTACCTCGCCTGTTCCACATTCTCACCCTATGTTGCTTCACTCCCACGCATCTTGTGCTCCTCCGCTCCTCCCGTCTCCTCCTCTGTGATCACTCGCTGTGGCCCCACCTTCGTTCTCTGACTTCCTCCGTGCCGGGCATCCCCTTGTTCCTCGTGTCCTTGCCTCTCTTGTTACCGACCCGTCCGTTCCTGTCTTGAGTCTGTCAGCTCTTGTTGCTGCTGTCACTGACTTCGCCGCTACGCGCCACCTTGACTACGCCACTGCTCTGGTCCCTGACCCTGCCTGCCCTCCGTCCGTCGGGGGTGTGGCTGCCCTTGGCAGTGACGTCCTAGAGAACAGACAGTACGAGCTTACTTTCCTGTCAGAGGCCGCTCCCCATCTCTGTTCCATGCTGCTAGTCCCTGAGGGTGACCCAGACGCTTTCGACATCCCGACCGCTCGACTTACGCTGAGGCCACCTCGAGACCTGGACCTCTCAGTGGATAGCTGCGATGGAGCAGGAGATGGCATCTTGGAGATCCACCGGTGCCTTCGTCGACGCAATTCCCCAACCTTGGGTGAACGTAGTCGATGGCCGATGGCTCTTCAAGGTGAAGCGCCCTCCTAGGAGAGCCGCCTGTCTTCAAGGCGCGTTACCTTGCTCATGGATTTAATCAGCGTGAGGGTGTTGACTTCTTTGAGACCTTCGCCCCGGCCCTGAAGATGACTACTCTTCGGGCACTGCTATACGTAGCAGCAAAGCGTGACTACGAGTTGCACTCCCTCGACTTCTCCATAGCTCTCCTCCAGGGCAGTCTACATGAGCAGGTCTACCTGTGCCGCCCCCAGGGCTTCTCCGGTACCTTTCCCCCTGGTACCGAGTGGCTCTTCTGGCGCCCCGTCTACGGTCTGCGCCAGGCGCCCCGTGAGTGGCACGACACGCTGCGTGCTACACTTGCTGACCTGCAGTTCTTCCCGTCGTCTGCAGACCCCTCGCTCTTCGTCCGTTCCGGCCAGACTTCGTTCTACATTCTTGTTTACGTAGACGATCTGGTTTTTTCTACTGCAGATAGAGACGCGCTGGCCTCCGTGAAGTCCGAGCTGCTAAGGAGACACACCTGCACTGACCTAGGAGAGCTGCGCTGCTACCTTGGCTTGCAGATCTCCAGGGACAGAGCCGCACGCACCATCACTCTCACACAGTCACACTTGGTGCGACAGGTCCTTCAGAGGTTTGGCCTTGAGTTCTCTTCCGCACAGCCCACCCCTCTGCTAGTAGACCACAGACTCTCAGCTCCAGTCCCTGAGGAGGTTCTAGAGCCTAGTGGTCCTTAGGCAGAGCTGGTGGGTTGCCTCGTGTACCAGATGACTTGCACTCGTCCAGATCTCGCATACCCTCTAAGCATCTTGGCCCGCTTTGTGGCCTCCGGCAGACACTGACCACAGCACTAGTCGGCAGCTAAGAGGGTTCTGCGTTTTCTAGCAAGTACATTGGGCATGGGGCTAGTGCTAGGAGGACGCAGGCCAGTGGTCCTTATCGAGCACACTGACGCTTCTTGGGCGGACGACGCCGAGACTCTCAGGTCCTCCCAGGGCTTCTAAAGCCTTGGTGCAGGTGATGTCTCATGGAGGTCCACCCGCTCGTCTTCTGTTGCCCATTCTAGCTGTGAGGCTGAGATCAACGTCGGCGCCATGGCGGCACATGAGCTATGCTGGCAGACTTTCTTGCTCACAGACTTTGGTGAGCCGCCTAGCTCTGCCCCGGTCCTGTACGCTAACAACATGGCCATGATCCTCCTGTGTCAGGAGCCCAGACTCGAGGGCAGAGCGAAGCACATCCAGCTGCAGTACTTCCTCCTGCACGCGTTACAGCAGCGTCGCCAGGCCCGCGTAGTACACTTGGCCTCCGGTGCCAACATAGCTGATATCTTTATGAAGGCACTTGCGCCTAAAGATCATCAGCGGCACTGCGTACAACTCGGTCTCGTGCCTGTAGCACCTCATTTGCTAGGACCTTGATTTTGTATAACTCTTTATATATTATCCTGACTGTCCTTGTGGCTTTCTCCCAGTGGGTGGACTAGTAGTCAGACTTTCTTGCTCACAGACTTTGGTGAGCCGCCTAGCTCTGCCCCGGTCCTGTACGCTAACAACATGGCCATGATCCTCCTGTGTCAGGAGCCCAGACTCGAGGGCAGAGCGAAGCACATCCAGCTGCAGTACTTCCTCCTGCGCGCGTTACAGCAGCGTTGCCAGGCTCGCGTAGTACACTTGGCCTCCGGTGCCAACATAGCTGATATCTTTATGAAGGCACTTGCGCCTAAAGATCATCAGCGGCACTGCGTGCAGCTCGGTCTCGTGCCTGTAGCACCTCATTTGCTAGGACCTTGATTGTGTATAACTCTTTATATATTATCCTGACTGGCCTTGTGGCTTTCTCCCAGTGGGTGGACTAGTAGTGCCGCCCTGGTCTTGATCTTGCCTTGTTTTTAATCTTTTGACTGGTCTTTAGACCCCTGCCTCAGAGGTTGGACTAGTAGTGCCGACCTGAGCTGTTGTCTCTCACCGGGCACTGCCCCTATCTAGTCTAGGGGGTGTGTTTAACATATGTGTGTATGTTTAGTAGACTACATAGGGTCATGCAATAGAGAGTACAACCCATTAGCTATATACCCCTGTATGCTCCCATTCTAGTCATTCATTCTAACTTTGATACTAGTTGCCCAGCGGTCATCATGATATCTCGGCGATGAAGGCCTGTATAGCGTCAGCTGTTGTGTTGGATTTTTGAATAAATTCGATCGCTTTTTCCTGGGCGGTTTGTAAGTGGGTCACAAACTGTTGGGAACGGGACACGGGGTTGTGGATGTGAGTTGTCGTCGGTATGGTGGCATCCATCCCGTAGTTGAGGAAAAACGGCGAGTGATTAGTCATAGCAGATAGGGTGTTGTTGTAGGAAAATTCCAGCATGGGCAGGAATGCTTGCCACCCGACAGTATCTGGGCAGTTGGTGCGAATCAGCTGCTCCATGGTCTGATTGGTGCGGTCAGTTTGTCCGTCGGTTTGTGGGTGGTAGGCGGATGAGAATTGTAGGTGGGTGCCGTACTGTTCCCATGTCTCGTGCCAGAACTTGGACGTAAACTTGGGGTCACGGACGCTGATTATCGCCGATGGTAGGCCGTGTATACGAACAATGGTGGAGATGAAAAGCTTTGCGGTATCTTTGGCTGTGATTGTCATGCGACAGAGTGCAAAATGTGCCATCTTCGTCAGACGATCGACGACGACGAGGACGGCGTTGTTGCCATTACCATTGGCCGGAAGTCCTGTGACGAAGTCCATCGTCACATGTTGCCACGGTTGCTGGGGTGGCTCGAGCGGTTGCAGCAGTCCAGCTGGCCGCTGTCGAGAAGACTTCATGCGCTGGCAGCTCGGTCACGCTGATACGTATCTGTGCACATCAGACACCAAGTCAGGCCAATAATAAAAACGGTGAAGTAACTTTTGGGTTTTATCAACTTCTTTATCAATAAATGACCGGAGAGATTAGAATGTTGGACTTCTTGAATTAGTAATTCACGGAGGAGTCTGTAGGCGGGAACCCAGATACGGTTAGTACCGGCTTTTAGGAAATAGATTCCTTTGGTCGTGGTGACTTGCTGGTGGAGGTTGCAGGTGAAAAAGAGGTCTGTGCTGTATTCGTGGGTAAATAGTCCGGTGAGCAGTGGGTTGGATTTTGCAAGGATGATGGAGGTGAGGTGGGCGGACGGTCGTGTCAGTGCGTCGGCGATGTTATTTGCCCCACGTTTGAACGTGATGGTGTAGTGGAAGTTTCTCTCGAGGAAGTCCAGCCAGCGAATATATCGTGGATTGAGGTTCGGCTGCGCGCGGAGGTACTGTAGGGATTTATGGTCTGTCCGTACTATCACGTCGGCTCCTGTCAAGTAGCAGCGCCACACTTTAAATGCGTGCACGATGGCGAGCATTTCTTTGTCGTGGACGGGGTAGTTGCGCTCAGCTGCCTGCAACTTTCTGGACTCATACGCGATTGGTTGGAGTCCGTCGTCAAAATCCTGTAACAGTATTGCACCGATAACAAAATCACTAGCATCCGTCAAGACTTCGAACGGTCGAGGTGGGTCAGCGATTCGGAGCATCGGGGATGACATCAGAAAAAAACTGAGTTCGTCGAAAGCAGTCTGCTGTCTCCCCCCCCCACTCGAACGTGGTGCCCTTCCGCAGCAGGTCAGTTAACGGTCCCGTTATCCCTGCCATATTGGGGATAAACCGGCGGGCGTGATTAACGAACCCAAGAAAACTTTGCAGCTCCTGCACATTCGTGGACGGCTTCCCGTCACGGATGGTGGTGATCTTCTTCGGGTCGATTTTAATGCAGTCCGCTCCGACTACGTATCCCAAAATATCCAGTTCGGATTTTAGGAATTCACACTTAGAGCCTTTGGTGATGAGCCGGTGTTTCTGCAGCCGTTGAAAAACTTGGTCGAGGTCCTTGAAGTGCTGTTCCTGTGTCTTGCTGAAGATGAGAATGTCATCGAGATAGACAATGACACACTTGTCGAGTAGATCTCGGAATACGCCATTCATGGTGAGTTGGAAATTTGAGGGCACGTTCGTGAGGCCGAACGGCATCACTGTGTACTCGTAGCTGCCATATCGGGTTCGGAACGCCGTCTTGTGGCAGTCGTCAGCGAAGACTCTGATCTGATGGTAACTGCCTCGTAAGTCAATTTTTAAGAATAAGCAAGCCCCACTAAGTTGTTTGAGAAGATCGTCCGCGCGTGGGATTGGGTAGCGAGATTTGATGGTTCGCCAATTCAGTGCCCGGTACTCAATGCACATTCGCAGCCCTCCGTCTTTTCTGGGCGTGAACAGGATTGGCGTTGCGAACGGGGACGTGCTGGGTCGAATGAACCCCTTCTCCAATAGGTAATCCAGCTGGCCACTCAACTCCGTGAGCTCGGGCTGAGTCAAGCGCCACTGTGTCCTGACGGTTGGCTGCGCGCCAGGTTCCAGGTCAATTTTGTGGTCTTGGGGGCACTCAAATGGCAATCCTGCTGGCAGAATATCCAGAAAAATATCCAGGTACTGTCGAATCAGCGCAGCAAGCTTGGCAGAGACAATGGCACAAAGCGTGTCAATGTCCTTTGGCGTGTCGTCGACCGTCGCTCCGGTCAGATGGACGGTGTACAAATCAGCTCCCCGTTTAACTGCTCAATGGAGGGCGATGGCGTTGACACGTGTCAACACCGGATCCCTCCTGCGCCAGCACGGAAGTACGCGCCACCCATTCGCAGAGTGCACGCTGCATTCGCCAGTTGTCCAGTCGATCCTCGGGTTGTATTTTCGCAACCAATTACACCTGAGAAGAATATCGCATCCGTCAAGCGTCGTAGCCAGCATGGGCATGCTGAATCCGAAATCGTCGCCACACTTCATCTGCACCATCCGCGCTCGTTCTCGAATTGCAAGTCGAGTCCCGTCCACTATTCGCGCATCAATTTCGGGTAAACACTTCTCCAACGTCAGTTTCAACGGCTTCGCTGTTGTCACGTGTATGAGGGTGTGACTAGCCCCGCCCTCCACAAATTTCTTTATTTTTTTGCCGTTCACCTTGCCTTGAATCAGCACAGGTGATCTTCGGGTTCACTCTCGTTATTCGTCTGTTATTCGTTCGATAGCATGTATCGGTACCACAACTTGGTGGGAGCGCTGAAGTTCGGGCGACAAAGCCTTGTCAGTAGGGGGCCCGTCTGCTACTGACTTTCCCCATTTCCCGGCTTCTCCTTGTCGTTCTTCGTCTTCTTGGGTACCGTCGGGCAGTACTTAGCTCGATGGCGGGCATGTCACATCGAAAACATAGCCCGTGAAATACTTCATCGGGCGCAGACACGCCATTGATCGTGGGGCGGGGAGACTGCCCGCGAAAACGACCAACATCCCTGTTGTTCTTTCTCGCCCACGGCTGTAGTGCATCGGTTGCTGACGCCAGTTGGACACCTTCATCGAACGTCTTGGGCCGGGACCAGTGCAACTCGTAATGAATATAAAAATGCAGTCCGCTGATGTACTTTTCCCGCCTTTCCGCTTCGCTGAGGTCGTCCACTTGATCCGCAAGTGCCGAGAACAACGCAGTGTAATCTTGAACAGTAGTCACCTGCAGCCAGCTGCGCAGCTTCATGCGAGCATCGTTTGAGGCGGATGAGTGCTCAAAACGAGAACACCGTTTGGCGAAGCTCGGTGTTCTACGGGCGGCAGTCGTGCGACTGCGGACGTGTTGGCGACGTAGGGATGAAGGAGGCCAACGTGGAATGCGTCGTAAATGCGCCACTCGTCCGGTAGTAATAATTTCGCCATGACAGGTGTCACCATCTTGAGGATGCGGAAAGGCCCACATAATCTTGGGCGGAGTTTTGATGGCAGGGGCAGGCGGAGGTTCTTCGTCTTGGGAAGGACTAGTTGCCCAGCGGCCATCGTAATATTACAGCGATGAAGGCCGGTGTAGCGTCGAACCGTAGTGTTGGACTTTCAAATAAATGCAATAGCTTTTTCCCAGGCGGTCTGTAAGTCGTGAACGAATTGCTGGGATCGGGGCACTGGGTTGTCGATGTTTGTCGTTGTGGGAACGGTGGGATCCAACCCGTAGTTGAGGAAAAATGGTGAGTGAGTAGTCGTTGTGGATGGGGCATTGTTGTAGGCAAATTCCGCCATGGGCAGCAATTCCTCCCATCGGGCGGGGTCGGGGCAGTTGGTGCGTATCAGTTGTTCCATGGTCTAATTGGTTCACTCGGTCTGCTCGCCGGTTTGTGGGTGGTAGGCGGACGAGAATTGCAGGCGGGTGCCGTACTATTCCCATGTCTCTTGCCAGAACTTGGATGTGAATTTGGGGTCGCGATCGCAGATGATCGCCGATGGTAGGTCGTGGAGACGAACAACGGTGGAGATGAAGAGTTTGGTTGTTTCTTCGGCTGTGATTGTCGTGCGACAGGGTGCAAAATGCGCCATTTTTGTCAAGCGATCGACGACGATGAGGATGGCGTCGTTGCCCGTTGCGCCGGCCGGAAGTCCCATGTTGCGTCGTCACGTGGTGCCACGACTTCTGGTGTGGCTCGAGCGGTTGCAGCAATCCAGTTGGCCGCTGTCGAGAGGACTTCATCCGCTCGCAGATCGGGCACGCCGAAACATATCTCTGCACATCAGACGCCGAATCTCACTAATAATAAAAACGGTAGGGTAAGTTCTAGGTTTTGTCGACCCCGAAATAACCTGAGAGGTTAGAATCATGGACTTCGTAATTCGCCGAGGAGTCTGTAAGCGCGAACCCACATATGGCCAGTACCGGCTTTGAGGATATAAATTCCCTTAGCCGTGGTGGCTTGCTGGTGGAGGTTGCGGGTGAAAAAGGGGTCTTTGCAGTATCCGTGGGGAAACAGTCCGATGAGCAGTGGGTTGGATTTTGCAATGATGATGGAGGCGAGATGGGCGGACGGTCGTTTCAGTGCATCTGCGATGTTATTCGCCCCACGTTTGTATGAAATGGTGTAGTGGAAGTTGCTTTCGAGGAAATCCAGCCAGCGAATCTGTCGTGGGTTGAGGTTCGGCTGCGCGCGGAGGTACTGTAGGGATTTGTGGTCTGTCTGTACTGTCACGTCAGCTCCCGTCAGGTAGCAGTGCCACACTTTGAACGCGTGTACGATGGCGAGCATTTCTTTATCGTGGACAGGGTAGTTGCGCTCGCCTGCGTGCAACTTCCTGGACTCATACGCGATTGGTTGGAGTCTGTCGCCGAAATCCAGCGCCGATGGCGAAATCGCTAGCGTCCGTCAAGACTTCGAACAGTCGAGATGGATCAGCGATTCGGAGGACCGGGGGTGACATCAGAAAAGCAGGCTGCTGTCTCTCCCCCCACTCAAATGAAGTTCCCTTCCATAGCAGGTCAGTTAAAGGTCATGTTGTCCCCGCCATATGGGGAATAAATTGCCGGACGCAATTAACGACCCTGAGAAAACTCTGAATCTCCTGTAAATTCGTTGGCGGCTTCTAGGCGTGGATGGTTGTGATCTTCTTCTGGTCGATTTTTATGTCGTCCGCTCCAACGACGTGTCCCAAAACTTCATGTTCGGATCGTAGGAACTGGCATTCAGAGCCCTTGGTGATGAGTCGATTCTGCTGCAGCCGTTGCAAAACCTGGTCGAGGTCCTTGAGGTGTTGTTCTTGTGTCTTGCTGAAGATCAGTATGTCATCCAAATATATGACGACACACTTGTCGAGTAGATCTCGGAACAAGCTGTTCATGGTTAGTTGGAATGTAGAGGGCCCATTCGTGAGGCCAAAAGGCATCACCGTATACTCGCAGCTGCCGTAGCGGGTCCGGTACGCCGTCTTATGGCAGTCGTTAGCGAAAACGCGGATTTGATGGTAACTGCCTCGCAGGTCAATCTTGCTGAAGAATCGAGCCCCGCGAAGTTGGTCGAGGAGATCGTCCGTGCGTGGGATTGGGTAGTGAGATTTGATGGTTTGCCGATTCAGCGCCCGGTAATCAATGCACATTCGTAGCCCTCCGTCTTTTTTGGGCATGAACAGAATGGGCGCTGCGAACGGGGACGTGCTGGGTCGAATGAACCCCTTCTCTAGTAGGTAATCCAAATGGCTCCGCAACTCCGTGAGTTCAAGCTGAGTCAGCTGCCAATGTGTCCTGATAGTTGGCTACGCGCCAGGTTCCATGTCAGTTTTATGGTTCAGGTGGCGCTCAGATGGCAATCCGGCGGGCAGGTCATCCGGAAAAATATCCGGGTACTGTCGAATCAGCGCAGCGAGCTCAGCAGGGACATTGGAACAAAGTGTGTCAATGTCCTTAGGCGTGTTTTCGGCCGTCGCTTCAACCAGATGGACGGCGTACAAATCAGCTCCCCGTTTAACCACTCGCTGGAGGGTTATGGCGTTGACACGTGTCGACGCCGGATCCCGCCGCGCAAGCACAGAAATACGCGCCACCCATTCGCACAGTGCACGTTGCATTCACCATTTGTCTAGTCGATCCTCGGGTTGTATTTTTGCAGCCAATTGTGTCCGAGAAGGATGTCATAGCCGTCCAGCGTTGTCGCCAGCATGGGCATGCTGAATCCGAAATCGTCGCCACATTTCATCCACACCATGCGCTCTCGTTCCTGAATCGCAAGTGGCGTCCCGTCCACCAGTTGCGCGTCAATTTCGGGTAAACACTTCTCCAATGTCAGTTTCAACTGCTTCGCTGTTGTCACGTGGATTAGGCTGTGACTAGCCCCACCCTTCAAAAAAAAAAAAAAAAAAAAAAAAAAAAAAAAAAAAACCCATTCATTTTGCCTTCAACCAGCACAAGGTGATCTTTGGGTTTGCTCCCGTTATTCGTCCGAGTGGGGATGATAGCATGTATCGGGACCACAACTTGGTGGGAACGCTGAAGTTCGGGCGACAAAGCCTCGTCAGTAGGGGGCCCGTCTGCTACTGACTTCTCCCATTTCCCGGCTTCTTGTCGTTCTTCGTCTTCTTGGGCGCCGTCTGGGAGTACTTAGCTCGGTGACCTGGCTTGTCACATCGATAGCAGAGCGCGTGAAATATTTCATCGGGCGCTCACACGCCATTGATCGTGGGGCGGGGAGACTGTCCATGAAAACGACCAACATCCCTGTTGTTCTTTCTCGCCCACTATTGCAGTGCATCGGCTCCTGACGCTAGCTGGACAGCATCATCAAACGTCTTGGGACGGGACCGCTGCAACTCGTAATGAATATCAAAATGCAGTCCGCTGATGTACTTGTCCCGCTTTTCCGCTTCGCTGAGGTCGTCCACTTGGTCCGCAAGTGCCGAGAACGACGCAGTGTAATCTTGAACAGTAGTCACCTGCCGCCAGTTGCGCAGCTTCATGCGAGCGTCGTCTGAGGCGGATGAGTGCTCAAAACGAGCTCGCAGAGCTGTGCCCCACTGTTTCCACGTGCGAATCGTGGTCGTGCCGAATATTGTTTCTGCCTGTTGGTTTGAAGAATCCGAAGTCCCGTCCTTCACCTGCTTCACGCTTGTCGAAGTCCCAATTGCCAACTATCGTCGCCACCAATCCAACGCCGGTCCTCGGAGCAGCGACACGGCATAATTAATGTGTGCGTTGTCTGTATGCACACTTGCCACCGTGAAGAACAACCCCATGCTGAACAACCACCCTTGCACCGTCGTCGCCTTGTCTGAAGGGTTTAACGGGGGTGGCGTGGCCGGCTTGAGTTTAATCTTCGTCACTGTCACAGTGCGCACGTCGTCCTACTCCAACTCCCGTGCGAGCTCGTCGAGGACGGTTTCGCTCGCCGCGTCATCGGCTTCTTCCTTGACATTGTCCTTTGTGACTCCAGGCGACTCCTGACGCGCTTTACCACGCGTCTGGCGAAGCTCGGTGTTCTCCGTCCGAAGTCTCACGACTTCACTGTTCAAAATCGCCATCTGGGCTTGCATTGCCTGCATCTGAGCCATGACCTCGTCTAGCTGGGCCTGAGTTATGATGCGAATGCTACGCCTTTCGGGCAAGGGGAAGGCCATGGTAAGAAACCAAAGGGGGCGCAAACCCTATCGTAGTTGTGTGAGCTAATAACTCTAGCTCACGGACAACCGCTTTGCAGCCCCGTAGGGTTAACCACGCTTTGGAAATAAACTACCCTGAGAAAGCGATGTGAACCAGGAAAGTAGCTCTGACTCCAGATGTTATGAATAATAACTGAGAGTGCGCGGGATCATAATCACGAGTGCAAGAATGGGAACCTGGCATTATATAGCGAGAACTCTAGCTAGGCGACAAGCCCAGAGGGCTTGGTTGGGTACAGGCACGGTCGAAATGGCTTGAGGCGGCACGAGCCAGCCTCGGGGCCGCGTCGGAATCGGACCGAGCCTGGTCTTCCGAGAGTTCGGGTTTACGCGATTGCAGTATAACCCGGCGCTCATTAATTATGCCGTGTCGCTGCTCCAAGGACCGGCGTTGGATTAGTGGCGACGATAGTTGGTGATTGGGAGTCCGGGAACCGTGAAGCAGGCGAAGGACGGGACTTCGGATTCTTCAAACCAACAGGGAGAAACAATATTCGGTACAACCACGATTCGCA
Source organism: Closterium sp. NIES-67 (assembly GCA_027943415.1). Taxonomy (NCBI): domain Eukaryota; kingdom Viridiplantae; phylum Streptophyta; class Zygnematophyceae; order Desmidiales; family Closteriaceae; genus Closterium; species Closterium sp. NIES-67. Next base: position 58,907 of record BQMB01002421.1, read on the forward strand.
CGTGGAAACAGTAGGGCACAGCTCTGCGAGCTCGTTTTGAGCACTCATCCGCCTCAAAGGACGCTCGCATGAAGCTGCGCAGCTGGCGACAGGTGACTACTATTCAAGATTACACTGCGTTGTTCTCGGCACTTGCGGATCAAGTGGACGACCTCAGCGAAGCGGAAAGGCGGGAAAAGTACATCAGCGGACTGCATTTTGATATTCGTTACGAGTTGCAGCGGTCCCGGCCCAAGACGTTGCAGTGGGCGAGAAAGAACAACAGGGATGTTGGTCGTTCTCGTGGACAGTCTCCCCGCCCCACGATCAATGGCGTGTCTGCGCCCGATGAAGTATTTCACGAGCTATGTTTTCGATGTGACAAGCCAGGTCACCGAGCTAAATACTGTCCGACGGTACCCAAGAAGACGAAGAACGACAAGGAGAAGCCGAGAAACGGGGAAAGTCAGTAGCAGACGGGCCCCCTACTGACGAGGCTTTGTCGCCCAAACTTAAGCGCTCCCACCAAGTTGTGGTACCGATACATGCTATCGAACGAATAACGAGCGTGAACCCGAAGATCACCTGTGCTGATTCAAGGCAAGGTGAACGGCAAAAAAATAAAGAAATTTGTGGAGGGCGGGGCTAGTCACACCCTCATACACGTGACAACAGCGAAGCCGTTGAAACTGACGTTGGAGAAGTGTTTACCCGAAATTGATGCGCGAATAGTGGACGGGACTCGACTTGCAATTCGAGAACGAGCGCGCATGGTGCATATGAAGTGTGGCGACGATTTCGGATTCAGCATGCCCATGCTGGCTACGACGCTTGACGGATGCGATATTCTTCTCAGGCGTGATTGGTTGCGAAAATACAACCCGAGGATTGACTGGACAACTGGCGAATGCAGCGTGCACTCTGCGAATGGGTGGCGCGTACTTCCGTGCTGGCGCAGGAGGGATCCGGTGTCGACACGTGTCAACGCCATCACCCTCCATTGAGTCACCGCATCCGCCTTGACACCACAGGATGACACGTGGACTTTCTTGTCCTCTGGGCCGACCGTACAAGCGAATACGACACGTGGGTCACCTCCGATTCGCTTCTGGCCCACTCAGTGCTCAAATCTTATTTGACCCGAAAACTCGTTCCCGATGTTGACCACCTTCCTTAGGAGGGGGGGTAGTGTAAGGAATTTTATTCTTTACCTGGTTGTACTGCAATCGCGTACACCCAAACTCTCGGAAGACCAGGCTCGGTCCGTTTCCGACGCGACCCCCCTACTGGAAAAAAACTTGAAGTTGCAGTACACATTCCCTGGAATGTGATGAATGCTACTGTGTGCGTTAGGTAGGAAAATCGCTGATTGGGCAGCGAGAGTGGCGAGACCTGTCAATTCATCACAACGGAAGCGGGAAAGCAGAGGGGCGGGTGCAAGTCAACATTCGACAGTGGGGGGCGGGGGGGCAGATGGGGGCAAGAAACGAAATCGGGGAAGGGGGGTCAAAACTGCAGGGGGAACGGCGAGGGCGCTACAATGGGCGGAACGTGGATAAATTCGGGGGAGACCCGAATCGGAAATTGTGTGTGGGGATGTTCTCCAACTAAGGTGAGGCGTTTTTTTTATGCGGTAATCTGATTCCCAATGTTTATAATTTGAAACACATTTCAGGGAATGTGTACCGCGTCCTCGTACCAGAACCCAAACCACCGAAATATGCGGCCACGACATTGACGAGCCATATTGAATTTCGTCAAGGCCTTCTAGCAACGTCGCAAAAGGTGACCTGTGGCGCGGTACACTTTGGCTTCTGACAAATGGTATGGGACCAGCGGGAACATGTGTGCGCGGAGGTTGGGTTCGGTAGCTGGACTGGATTCTATTTTTGTTCATATTCGAGTACTGTTTGCATAACTGTGCTTCGTGACGTCATCTGCATGTCCTTCCTGCAAAACGAACGCTTAGGACGCCCCCTAACTCAAAGGTGGTTCAAGGGACGGAACAAATGGGTTTGGGCGACGAAAAGTTTGTGTTGAGCATTGTCGTTTCCTGTAGGGAAGCAGACGATTTTGGTAAACGAGTAACTTCGTTTCGTCTGGCTCGCGCTGGCCTCGCCATGCGTTTCCTCTCCACCCCACAACCACATCCCCTATGTTTGCTCCATGTCTCCGCCTGAAACAAACACTTCTGCGATATAAGCACGTTGACTTGACGGATTTCACTTGCCCACCTCCTCCTTTCGCCCGTCTCCTTTCTTCATTATATTCTGCTGTATGATATACTTCGTTCACCATTCCTAATCCTCACCTACTTGTCTCTCCTGCCCACCCCCTCCTTTTCCTCCCCTAAGAATTCTGTCAGCAAGAAACACAGCCGCAGCAAGCAGCCGCGCCGTCGCGACAGCGCAGCGCTATAGCGAGCAGTTACACCAGTCTGCATTCGAGACAGCCGGCCGCCGCTGCATGCCACGCGTCGCTCCTCCTGCCGTCCCCTCCTGAGGTCGCAGTGCTCCGCGAGTCCCCTTGCAAAGTCTCAAAGCGTGTTTCGGTCGGAGTCGCCTTCCCCCCAGCTGCGCATGTGCCCTCCTTGCCTGCTGTTCGTGAGTGCTCCTTGCATTCCCACCGCCATGCGCCAAGGTGAGCACCGCAGAAGCCATGGCGAGCCAGGAATCGCCTAGCAGCAGCTTCAACTGCAGTGTGGCTGCGACTGTGCTCTCGCACCTCTACTATGGCGACTTGCGGCAGCACCTGCACGCTGCATGCTGCCAGCCATCGTGCTTCTGTGCGTGAGGCCTCGTAGCAGCAGCAGCTGGGAGCATGCGGGCATGAGGGCATGAGGGCATGCAGGCATGAGGGCAGCCACGTATGCCGTGAAGTAAACCATGGCCCCCTTCCCCACTCCTCTGCTCGCCCTTCGTCTGGCCTCTCCCCACCCGTCGCTGCTACCGCATGTGAGCTGAGCATGCTCCCCTGCATCTCTGTCCACCCTACCTGCTCTCCCTCCTTGTCTGGCCTCTCATGTTTCCTACTGTCGCACCTGCTGATAATGATCACTCTCGTCTCCCATTCTCACCTGTTGCCATGCCGTCCCCTGGTCTCCATGCGTTCCTCGTCCACGCGTATGCTCCTTTCTTCTGAATTGCACTTCTCGTGCCTCCCGTCTCCTTTCTTACCTCTCTCCCTTCCTTGCATTCCCAACTGGTTTGGCCTGCTCCTCACGTCCCCCCATGTCATTTCCGCATCTCCTTTCCCGCATGGAATCGGCTGCCCATGCATTTCTTTCCAGTTGGCAAAGCTCATCATCGCCCTGCCTGTTCCTACCATGGTCAGTTCCTCGTCCGTCTCCTCTCTCCTGCCCTGTGCCATCCCTGGGAATCGGCCAGTGATTCTCTCTTCCCAGTCCCTTGGCTCCCTGCTTTCCTCCACAACTCTCATCAGTCATCCCTCCTCAACGGGTGCGGTATCGCCATGTGAGCATTGTCGCCCTTTCACCCATCCCTGCCCCGCACCCATCCTCTTCCAAACTTTCTCCACCCTAGCTGCTCTGCCTCCCTTTCTTCTCCGCTCCCCGTGTCTCGTATCGTCCAATTCACTTATGATGTCTCCTCCCCTCTCCGTCTGCCCTCATCTCCTTGCACTCCTCTTCTTCTCTCAGCTTTTCCATTCCTTAGGCTGCGGTTTTCCCATATGCTCTTCACCTCTCCTCGTCGCACACTCCCATCGCCTCTCTTTTCTCGTTTCTGGCCTTCTGAGGTGCTTTCTAAGGCGCTTTCTATCTGTCCTCCAGCGCAGTTCGCTTGCCTTTTGAAGTTGCTCCCCCCTCTCCTTCACCTTCCCCTACTCCCTCTCGCATCACTTTCCGCTTCACCCTTCCCCCTCTCTGTTTCTCTCTCCACCAGTCAGGGATCTTTAAGCGCACATGTCTGCAATGCACAAGCTAATATTGCGGCGTGGTGCCAGCCAGCAGGTCTTTGGTGCCGCCAAAATCATGAGGCCAACTACTGAGGCTCCTCAATGACGTCCGCTGGTCGCATTGGCTGGCTAGAAGTAAGCGTGATAGGGGGAGGGAGAGGGAGAGGGATGGTGACAAGTGAGGTACCATCCCTCCCTCCCTCCCTCCCTCCCTCCCTCCCTCCCTCCCTCCCTCCCTCCCTCCCTCCCTCCCTCCCTCCCTCCCTCCCTCCCTCCCTCCCTCCCTCCCTCCCTCCCTCCCTCCCTCCCTCCCTCCCTCGAATGGTCCTTTGTTGCTGGGGAATCCTAGGTACACGCTAGGCAGGTGGATCTGGCATAAGCAAGCACCGCTGGTGAGGTATGTCTAGTACCCTGCCCTACCACCTCTCCTCCTGTGGCTCTATCACGGTGAAGCAGTCCCCGGGGGACATGCCAGCTTCGAGGGCCCCCAAGGGGGGCCACTCCAGCGGCGACGCCTCATTCACCTTCCCCAGGTAGGTGAGTGCTTGTCCCCTTTGGAGGGTGACGGACCAGCGCTGGCGAAACTGGCTGAGTAGTTTTGCTGCCTGGTATGAACTGGGGTCGGCGTTGAAGAGGCGCCGGGCGGCCGTATGTGCCAGTAATTTGGGGAAGGCCGGCACTTCCGTGCAGGGGCAGCTGTATGTCTCCACAGCAAGCGGGAAGGAGCCGACGTACTCTGCCCTGTGGCGGTAGACGTCGATCTTCTTGTCCGCTTGCTCCCTGGCCATGTAACCGCGCCCCTTGCGGGCGAGAGGGTCCCTGGAGCTGATTGGGTCCGTAACAGTGACGTCGCAGATCCAGACCGCTCCCGAGTCCCGGTCCCGGATGGCTAGGTCGGTGGTTTTGCCATCGACCGGGTTGTATAGGGTCGTCTCTTTCGAGACGATGAGTTGCACGTCCTGGCCCATACGGATGCATTCGTCCCGGAGGGCGTTGTGTGTGTCGGTGCGCCCGTGCCCTGTCCCACAGCGGAATAGGTGGTTGGGGAGCCTTGGGTCTGGGATCTTGACCCGCAGCCCGGAGGCGCAGAAGGGGATGCCAGGGGGGAGGAGGTGGGGGGTAGGTCGCGGACCACGCCACGCACTTAGCCGGGTTGTGGGTCGGGCCCAAAGGGAGCAGCCCGTGGGTGAGGTGAGACACACCAGATGGAGCAGGACGGGGAGGGAGGGGAGCAGGGGCTACCGGGGGAGTGGGAACCAGAAATACGGGTGGGGAAACTGTGAGACCTCGGTGGGGAAAGCGGTGGTAGAAGGAGACAGACTCGTGGAAAGTGACGTGACGGGAGTGAAAGAAGCGGTGAGACGGCGGGTGGTAAAAGTGCCTGTCAGACGAGTCAAGAGGGAAATCGAGGAAGACATAGGGGACAGTGTGGGTTGTGAGCTTGTCCGTGCCAGAGGCACGAACGTGAACAAGGCAGCCCCAGACAAGGAACGCAGATGCGTCACCAGGGAACCCGGTCCAAAGAAGGGTCGGCGAAACGTGCGGCCGCTGGGAGTGCGGCCACATGTTAAGCTGGTGAGCGGCGTAGCGAACGGCGAACGACAACAAAAAATGGGGTACACCGGCATAGATCATGGAGGTGTGAGCCACCTCCATGACCAAACCGATGCGTCACTCAGCGACCCCATTCAACTTCGGGGAGTCCAGTAGGGTGTACGACTGGGTGATGCCCTCCGCACGACAGAACTGTCCAAGCCGACCAGAGGCGAACTCGTTGTCACGGTCGGAGTGGAGACACAGCACAGGGAGACCACTGTGGAGGCACGCAGCTACGACCCATGGGATAAGAATGCCAGGCACATCGTCCTTCCGCTCCAGATGGAACACCGTGGTGTAGCGCGTGCAGTCATCGACGATCACGAGAATGTAGCGCTCGTGACGTGGCCCAGGGACGGGAGTGGCGCGGTGGTACGGCGAAGCGAGGAGGAAAGGGGGGCACGGTGCAGCCGTCTCTCGACGCAGGGAGTGCACAGCGGCGCAGACGAAGGAGGGAGGGCAGGGAGCGACGTAGTGAAACCTAGAACGAGACCGTGCTGGGACATGTGACGCAGACGCGGGAGTGCGGGGTGACCTAGGCGGTGGTGCCACAGAAGCGACGGGTCAGTGAGCGACCGAGGTAGACGCAGGCCCCGGGGAGGACGTACCCAACGAGGGGGAAGCAGTGTCCAGTGTTGACAGGCCAGACACCGGGTCCCGGAGGAATGTTGCAAGGGGGGCACCTGAGGCGGCCTCGGTACAGACAGAGTACCGCTCGTGACCAGGGAACATAATGGTGACGCCGAGGTCCTGAAGACAGCCGACACCGACTAGGTTCCTTGAGAACAAAGGGATGTGCAGGCCTGTAAGAGAACCCGAGGGAACCGTTGGATAGGGAAGGGTAGTGTAGCTACAGTCAACGACGGGAAAAGAGGAGGGGCCAGCAAGTGACAGGTTTCTAGGAGAACTGTCGTTGACTTGGGTAAAATTATGAGCAGAGTGGCGAAAACTAGCGTATCCTCCACAAAACTTAGGGTAACATAGCATGGTTGAATGTGCACCCTTGCACTATTAGAATCACGCTAGGATCTGTAGGTCTCGTCACGGAGCAGCAGTCAAAGAAGTCGCGACTGTTCGGAAATAATATTCGGAAGCCCAAAAACCCTAATTAATGCAAAACATCTAGACACTTGTTTCCGTCACTGTATAGCCTTAGTTAGGTCAGTTCTTAGAGGGTACAGTCTTACGGAACCTTTGTAACCCTCTACATTTTCCCTTAGCTCATCATTCTCTCGACAACTTAACAATTTCTAGGTTGCAAGAACAAATCGTAACCGTACAGATCAGCAGCTCAAAGTTGTTGATCTGTCAGCAAATTACCCTTTGCTTTTCCCCTCCCCTCTGTTTCGATCCCCCCTTCCCCTCCGTTTCGGATTCCCCCCTCCCCTCTGTTTCGCTTCCCCCCTCCCCCCGTTTCAGCTCGATGGATGGGGGGGAGGATGTCAAACATATTTGTACATGTCATAATAGGCTAGATAGGTGCATGCTCTCAGAGGGCACAACCCCTTAGACAAAACCAACCTATTTGCCTCATTCTAGTAAACTTTTCTATTCTGACATGGTATCACGCGCTAGGTTAGGTCCTCCCCGCACACCCGCGCTTCCGCTCTCGTCCTAGCCCTAGCTGCCCGTTCCTAGCCGCCCCTTAGCGCCCCGTCGGTCTCGTGCGCCCCATCGGCCACGTTCGTCCCGTGGGCCCGTTAGCGCCCTATGGGTCCCTTAGCGCCCCAGCAGCCCCGATAGCGCCCTGCCGGCCCCGTTAGTGCCCTCGTGCCCCTTAGCGCCCCGTCGGCCCGTTAGCGCCCTATTGGGCCCGTTAGTGCCCTCTGGCCCCGTGCGCCCTCTAGCCCTGTTAGCACCATGCCGGCCCCGTTAGCGCCCTCTGGCCCCGTGCGCCCCGTTGGCCACGTTAGCGCCCCGTCGGCCTTATGCGCCCCTCTGGCCCTGCTCGCCTCGCCGCCTGTTAGCGCCCCGCCGGCCCGTTAGCGCCCTACCGGCCCCATTAGCGCCCCGCCGGCCCCGCGCGCCCCACTGGCCCTGCTCGCCCAGCCGGCCCCGTTAACACACTCTGGCTCCATGCGCCCTGTCGGCTAGTTAGCACCCTCTGGCCTCGTGCGCCCCGTTGGCCCCGTTACCACCTCGTTGGCCCCGTGCGCCCCACTGGCCCTGCTCGCCCTGCTGGCCCGTTAGTGCCCTGCCGGCCCCGTTAGTGCCCCGTTGGCCCCGTTAGCGACCGGCTGGCCCCATCGTGCCCGGCTGGCCCCATAGCGCCCCGCTAGCCCCGTGCGCCCCGCCGGCCCGTTAGCGCCCCGTCGGCCCTGTTTGCGCCCTGCTGGCACCTCAGCGCCCCGCCTGTCTGTGCGCCCCGTCGGCTCTCAGCCAGCCGGCTCCTGCTTAGCCGGCCCCCACTTCAGCGGCCAGCCGGCGGGCCGCCGAGCCGTAGCGCCGACCCACCAGCCTTGGCTCCCTTCAGCGCCGGCTCCCCTGCCAGCTGTCTCCACCGCTCTCCACCCCTCTCCACCGCACTCCACTGCACTCCACCATACTACACCGCACTCCACTACACTTCACCACACTCCACCGCTCTTCACCGCACACCACCGCTCTCCACCGCACCTCACCACTCTCCACCGCTTCCTTCACCTTTCCTCCTCCCTCTGTCAGCGGCCGTCAGAAGCTGTAGTAGTGGCGATGGCGGAGTCACAGCTTCGTCTGGACACGGAGGGTCAGGCACTCGACTTTGAGGCGTGCCTGATCAACCTTCGGCGTCACCTTACAGGTCAGCGCCAGGACGGTCACTCCCTGGCTGTTCATGTTGATGGCCTGCTGCCTTCCCTGATGCCCCCACCGCTGCTGAGCGTGGGGCTTTTTCCGCTGCTACGCTTGCCCGTGCCATCTGGGACTCGTGCGACGCCGTCGCACAGCTTGCTATCAGCCACGCGCTCCTGCTATCTAAGCGTCCCCCCTTTACCAGTGTAGCGAACGCCCATGCTTTCTTAGATGCTGTCATTGCGCGCTATTCTACCCCCGCCACTGCCTCTACTGGATGCCTGATCCTTCCCATGCTGTTCTCTGATCTTGCGTCCTTCCCCATTGTTGCCGACTTTGCCGCTCACCTCCGCGCGCTTGAGACAATCTACCGAGCCCCTAGCACTGAGGCACAGCTCACAACCTTTCCGTCGCCGTTCTGCGCTACCCTTTATCTCATCGCCACACGCCTCCTTGACCGCCTAGCCACAGCCCGCAACCACTTCCTTAGTCAGCACCCGGGTGACCTCACCCTCACCGCCTTTGCCACCACCCTGTCTGAGATAGAGACCCGCCAGCGCAGTATCGCTCAGCCTAGTGGTACTGCGGCGGTGCCTACCTTTCAAGGCTGTGCTCCCTCCCAATGCACTTACTCTGATGTCTCTACTGCTATAGCTGAGACTGCTGCTGCGGCCTCAGCGCAGAAGCGTCCGTGTAGGGGTCGCCGCTCCAAGGGGGGGCGTTGTGGGGGGAAGGGGGGTGGAGGTGGGGAGGGTGGCGGCGGTGAGGGCGGGGATGGTGGTTCAGACGAGGGGACCGGGGCTGGTGCCCCAAAGCAGCCGCAGCAGCAGACGCAGCCTCAGCAGCAGCAACAACAGACTAGGCAGCCGCACCAGCCGCAGCCGCTGCAGCAGTCATCACAACAGCAGCAATTGACGTGGGGACCTCCACCGTCTTGGTGGAATGGAGGTGCTAGTGGCAGTGGTCGTGGGGGGGGCGGGCACAGCTCCGTGTTGGGTGGCAGCTCCAGCGCGGTCTCTTGCCAGTACCAGCTTCGGACCGGCCCTCGACGTGGCACTGTCTGCCTCCGGTTCAGCCACACCGCCGACTGCTGCTACCGCTGCCTGGACGACTTGTTCTGCCACAGCTTCGGTCTTGCGTCAGACCTTCCGAACTGGTACGCCCTGGCTCGCCGTCGTGTGCCGGTCTTTGAGCTTGACGTGGATCAGATTAGGAATGCCATGTCTCTCATGTATGCTGATGACTCTAGTATGATTGAACCCTATTACTCGGTGTTGCCTAGCGTAGGTGTGTCCACTGTGTGTAGTTTAGGCTCCCCTGCTGTGTCAGGCGTACGACCGTCTGCCTTGTTTAGCCTAGGCTCCACACTAGCCCCTCCACCGGCTGCCGCTACCGCTTTGCTCTTCTTCACGCTCGACTTTGGTGCGTCTGCCTGCTTCTTCCGCGACCACAATTCACTCACGCGCTTGCCGCCCCTGCCGATGTCGCGCTTGCAGACCCCTCCTCAGGACCGATAGTTGCACGTAGCTCCACTACCCTTCCTTGTCCGGTGGTCCCCTCCGGCTCTCTTACAGACCTGCACATCCCCTCGTTCTCTAGCCGCCCCTCCTGGGCCCCTGCTGTAGCAAAGACCAGGTCGTCAACGTAGACAAGGATGTAGAACGGGGTCTGGCCAACACGAACGAAGAGCGAAGGGTCTGCAGACGACGGGAAGAACTGCAGGTCAGCCAACGTAGCACGCAGCGTGTCGTGCCACTTGCGCGGCGCCTGCCGCTGGCCGTAAATCGGGTGTCGGAGGAGCCACTAGGTCCCGAGGGCGAAGGTGCCGGTGAAGCCAGGCGGACGACGCAGGTAGACCTGCTCGTGCAGACTGCCCTGAAGAAACGCTGTCGAGAAGTCGAGAGAGTGCAGCTCGTAGTCACGTTGTGCTGCTACGTATAGCAGCGCCAGAAGAGAAGTCATCTTCGAGGTCGGGGCGAAGGTCTGGAAGAAGTCAACACCCTCGCACTGATTGAAGCCTCTAGCAATGTAGCGCGCCTTGAACACCGACGGCTCTCTAAGGGGGCGCTTCACCTTGAAGAGCCACCAGCCATCGACCACGTTCACCCCAGGTGGGGGAACTGCGTCGACGTAGGTGCCATTGGATCTCCAAGATGCCATTTCTGCGTCCATGGCACCTATCCACTAAGAGGCCTAGGGTCCCGAGGTCGCCTCACCGTATGTGCGAGGGGTCGGGATGTCAAAGGCGTCTGGGTCACCCTCACGGACTAGCAGCATGGAGCAGAGATGAGGCGTGACCTCGGCAAGGAAAGCAAGCTCGTACTGCCGGTCCTCCAGGACGTCATTGCCAAGGGCAGGACCACCCCTGATGGACAGAGGATGGGCAGGGTCAGAGACAAGAGCGGTGGCATAGTCAAGGCGGTGGGTAGAGGCGAAGTCAGCGACGGCAACGACAAGCGCGGAAAGACTCGAGACAGGAACACACGGGTCCGTAACGAGAGAGGCAAGGACCAGAGGAACAAGAGGACGAGCAGCACGAAAGTAGTCACACAGAGGAGGTGAGGACAAGACCGTGCTGGGACATGTGACGCAGACGCGGGAGTGCAGGGTGAGCTAGGCGGTGGTGCCACAGCAGCGACGGGTGAGTGAGCGACCGAGACAAGCAAGCCGCGACGACCTGGGGGGACGCCCTTCGGGGCCGGCTACGACGGGCGCGACGGGTCCTAGGAGGCAGAAGGGGCCCAGGAGAGGCGCGACGGGCTAGGAGGCGCGACGGGGCCCAGGAGGCGCGCGACGGGGCCAGGAGGCACGAACGGGGCCCAGGAGGGGCGCGACGGGTCCTAGGGGGCGCGACGGGTCCTAGGGGGGCGCAACGGGTCCTAGGGGGGCGCGACGGGTCCTAGGGGGGCGCGACGGGTCCTAGGGGGGCGCGACGGGTCCCAGGGGGGCGCGACGGGTCCTAGGGGGCGCGACGGGTCCCAGGGGGGCGCGACGGGTCCTAGGGGGCGCGACGGGTCCTAGGGGGGGCGCGACGAGGCCCAGGGGGCGCGACGGGGCTAGGAGGCGCGAAAGGAGCCCAGGAGGGGCGCGACGGACGGGCGCGGCTAGGACGGACGAGGGTAGGTCCTAGGGCGGAAGCGTGGGCGGGCGGTGGGACCTACCTACTGCTGATACCATCTTAGAACTGAATGAATTAGTGAAGAGAGAGAGAGTACAAGGGTATATACCTAAGATGTTGTACCCTCTAAGAGTCGACCCTATACAGTCTATACAAACATGAGTTATGCATATGTTTGACAGAGGGGACAGCCCCAATACTTGAACCCTGTACTCTCCTCTCTCTAACCCTCTCTTATTCTCTTCTCACGACAGAGAGTCACAAGAGCAGGCAGTCAGCAGTTGCAACCTAAACAGCAGTTGCAGCAGGAGCATCAACAGCTGCTGAAGAGGAATCGACAACAGCAGCAAGAGGCGCACCAGCAGCACCAGGAGGAGGAGCAACAACGGCATGCTTGGCGTTAGCAGGCAGAGCTGCAGCTGCAGCACCGTCGGTAACAGCTGGAGAGGCATATTGCCCGTCCTTCCTGCGAGTGCGAGCCACTCCGAGCCGAGGCAAGCCGCGGTTCAAACCCTCCAGTAACACACACGCTTTGCACAGCTCCTGTTGAGGGGGGAGGGGAAGAAACTTAAGAGCAACAGCAGCCCGAGTGCAGGCCACTCCAACGCGGCAAACCGTGGTTGAAACCCTCCAGTAGCACACACACCTTGCACCGCTCCTGGTATGGGGGGGGTGCGGGGGTGCGGGGGGGAGAGGGAGAGGGGGGGGAGGAGACTCACAAGTCAGCGTGAGCCATTTTGGTTCAAAACCTTCACGAGCATGCACGCCTTGCAGAGCTCCTGTTGAGAGGAGGCGGGGAAAATTAGGTGCATTTAGAACGACGCAAAACACCCCTCTCACAAGTCAACGAAAGTCATTGTGATTCAAGCCATTTAGAAACACACCCGCCTTGCAGAGCTCCTGTTGAGCGAAAGGGCAGAGGGGCGGCCATTCACGGCATCTCAGCAGCACACACACAATGCAAGGGGGGGTGCTGCTTGCTGCAAATGCATCTGTAAATGCATCTGTGAATGCATATGAGAAATGCATCTGTAAATGCATATGAGGAATGCATCTGATCACACAACTGAATGTGCAGAACAAGACATACTCCACAATCTGTAGCCTTGTCCATTACATGTGCGCCCAGTCGTAACTGTACCTGGCTGGAGATGTAACCGCACCGGTCACATGTACGCTGAGTTGGCATCTTGACATCAGCCTGGAATCTGAACTGCTCTGCTGATGTGATAATGTCTAGGATGGCTCGAGGCCTGGTTACACATGGAGTGAAAAGCATTTTGACAAATGAGGAGCATATAAAGAAGAAAAGCTTAGTAAAAAACAATATAAAGAAGAGCATAGTCAAACCTGAGACTTTGTAAAGAAGAAAGGAAAGACAAAAAAAAACCTGCTCACACCACCACGACCTTAGAGCCTCCACTGGAATCTACTAGAAGAAAATAATTCCGTTACCGTATGGCCTCTAGATCTTTTATGAATTCTCTTGCAAAGCCACGGTAGGCGTCTGGAGAGTAAATGCCTGTGGGGGGGAACAAGTCACAAAATGCACAAAGTGGGGGGTTTGTTGCAGTGCCTCAAACAAAGCCACAATGTGTGTCTGGAGAGTAGATGCCTGGGAAGACCGGAAAGGGGAGCAGGGGGGAGGAGAGATGGACGGGGGGAGGGGGGGGGGGGGGGTGAGGCGTTGTAGGCAAACACATAGGAAATATTATATTATAAAGAGTGAGCATACTGTGCCGGGAGTCTATTTTTGAGGCGCCTAAAAAATAGACTCCTCACGCATGGAGGAGGAGTTCAGGAAGAGGAGGAAACATGTCGGAAGCCGTATGGAGAAAGTGAGCAGGTTTGGACACAAAGTGGATGTGAGGAAGACGAGGGAGGAATGGAGGAGTCGATAGATAGAGTGCACACACCCCCCTGTTCGACCAATGAAGGAAAGCAAAAAAAAAGGGGGGGAAAATAAAGAAAGAAAGCCTAGCAAGTCGTGGAACACGCGTTTGCGGCTGCAACAAGGATGTCAATAACAAGGATGCCAATAACAAGGATGTCAATAACAAGGATGTCAATTACTAGGATGTCAATAACAAGGATGTCAATAACAAGGATGTCAATAACAAGGATGTCAATGGCAAGGATGTCAATAACAAGGATGTCAATAACAAGGATGTCAATGACAAGGATGTCAATAACAAGGATGTGCAAGAGTGTCAACGACACGGACAACAGCAACACGACACGAGATCTCACATTCAGTGGAAAAGTAATCCAGCTTCTTGAAATGCGCGTACGTGCTGATTGCACATTGATGTTCCAATCAAACAGGTGCAAGGGTGTGAAGGCGTGATGCACAGATGCAACAGGTGGTAGAGCAGGGGGGAGGGGGGAAGGGAGGGAGAGCGCCGCATAGGGAGAGGGGTCAAGTGGAGAGGAAAGGAGGCGGCAAAAGAAGCATTGTGTGTAATGAGTCGATTTTCGAGTCGACTCAAAAAGCGGCAAAAGAAGCATTGAAGAGAGCGTGAAAAGTGAAGGAGGAGAAAAGAAGGAGAGGAGAGGGGAGGAGGGGGGAAGGGAGGGCAGGAGTGGAGCAGACAGGAGGAGAGGAGTTAAGGAACTCTGCGTCAAAAGGAAACTCGGATAAAGGGAGTACTCTACGCACTTGCTGGATGAACAAACAAAGTAAGAACAAAGCACACCCTTTAAGAAGCCTCAAGCAAATACGCATAAGAGTTGAGTAGGCCAGGCAGTCCGAGGATTTGAGATCTGGGGTGGATATATGACGATCTCTTTCTCGTAGGTGCATATGAATGGCTTGCTTCCGGGTAGTGTGGAGTGAAGCAGTGAGGGGGTTTTGAGAACTGTGGGGCGGATATATGACAATCTCTTTCTCGTAGGTGTATTTGAACGGCTTGCTTCTGGGCAGTGCCGAGTCCTCCCCAGTGGTGATGGCGGGGCAGCGGCTGAGCCGCGCCACGTCCCCCCGCAGCAGATTCAGCAAGACAGTCTCAGCAAAATCATCGGCGTTGTGGCCTGTCACAAGCTTGTCTGCCGAGAGGAGAGCTGCGCCCCTGTCTAGAGCCTGTGGTGTAGGAAAGAGAAAGTGGCGGATTGAGATGAGAAGGGAGGCACAAGAGTGAGTCGTCAGTTCTGGCAAATCATTTGAACGGCTTGCTGCTGGGCAGTGCCAAGTCCTCCCCAGTGGAGATGGCGGCGCATCGACTCAGCCTCGCCATGTCTCCCCTCAACAGGGTTCAGCAGAACGGTTTCAGCAAAGTCGTCTGTGTTGTGCCCAGTGGCCAGCTTGTCAGCCGATAGCAGCGCGGCTCCCTGTCCGGAGCCTGAGATTGGGGATTGGCGGGCAGAAAAACAAGGGTGGGTAATCAGCTTCTGCAAAGGCGTCTGCACTAAGCTCCGTGACCAGCTTGTCTGCTGCTAGGCAAGTTGTCGGTACTAATTTGTCTGCTGCTAGGCAAGTTGTCCGTACTAATTTGTCTGCTGCTAGGCAAGTTGTCCGTACTAATTTGTCTGCTGCCTAGCAGCGCTGCTCCCCTGTCCTGAGCATGAGACGTGAGGGAAGAGGGGGAGGGAAAGCAGTCTCAGTTAAGCAACTGGCATTGTGCCTCCGAAGAGCCTCATTCATCACGTGAGCCTCGCCTCGTCACATCTCCCTGCAGCAGGTTCAGGAGCACCGTTGGAGTCAAAATCAACATTAATCTTCATTGGTTCAGGAGCGCCGTTTCGGCGAAATCACCAGCCTTGTGCCCCGTTGCTGATTTGTCTGCTCACATCATCAGCGCTGCTCCCCTGTCTAGCGCCTGACGTGTTCGGGGAACGGGGCCTTGTCAGAGACGAAATCAGAGGGAGAGGGGAAGTCGGGAAAAGCAAGCAGGGTCGGCAAAGCCATTGCCACAGTGGTCCCTGAACAGCTGGCACACTGGTTGAGTCTCTCCGTACCCTCCCCCCCCCCCCCACCCCCACCCCACAGATCCACAAAGAGACGATTTCGGCAAAATTGTCCGTAGTGTGCCCTGTGACTAGCTTGTCAGCTGGTAGCAGGGACGCGGCTCTGTCTAAAGCGTGTTATAAGAGGAAGTTTGGGGAAGATAGGGAGAAAAAGCAGAGCCAGACCCGTGTAAGGTGGAGAAGGTGTGGTGCTGTTGGTGATTTTGCTGATTTTGTTGATTTTGGAAAATAAGACCTAACTCACCTGTTGCAGAAAGACCCAGAAGAACGGGATTAAGAACACACCTGTTGTTCTGCATACCAAGTTAAAAAAAAGAAAGAAAGAAAAAAACCTTAACTAACTAACCCACCCACCTGCCTCCTGAATACGCCGCAGAAGGTGCAGTTGTTCTTTCGGCCAATGGAAGCAACTATCTCGTCCATGGTCCACCCGTAGAGGTCCTTATAGGAAAGGATGGTCAGTGGTATGCCATACTGTGAGTTGAAGGGGTGGGGGGAGGGAGGGGGAAGGGAAGAGGGGGTGGGAAGAAGAGGAAGAGAGGTTGAGCTTTGAGGGAGCTCTCTATTTCGTCCATGGTCCACTCATAGAGGTCCTTGTATGAGAGAATCGTGAGCGGAATTCCATACTGCAATGAGATGGAAGGGCGGAAGCGTGGAGGGCAGAATGAGGGGATTTCGAGCTTTGAAGCAGCTCACTTTCTGACCATGGTCCACGCATAGAGGTTCATGTATGAGGGAATGCTCAGCGGTACACCATACTGCAGTGAGATGGAAGGGCAGCGGAAGCATGGAGGGGTGAGGAGGGGGTTGCGAGCTTTAAGGCAGCTCACTTTCTGACCATGGTCCACCCATAGAGGTCCTTGTAAGGCAGAATCGTGAGCGGATTCCATACTGCAATTTTCCGAGGTGATGGGGGAGGGAGGGAGAAAGAAGTTGAAGCATTTAAGGCTTGGTCTGCCAGACCATGGTCTGTGTGCTGTGGAGGTCCTCATTCCTCTTGACCTTCTCCTTGTACCCCGTGATTCCCTCGTCGATGAAGAGGAGGAAGAGTTGGAGACCCAATACTACCTACCCCCCCCCTCCTCCTCCCCCCCCCCTCCTCCTCCTCCCCCCCTCCTCCTCCCCCCCCCCTCCTCCTCTCCCCCCACCTCCTCCTCTCCCCCCACCTCCTCCTCCCCCCCCACCTCCTCCTCCCCCCCCACCTCCTCCTCCCCCCCACCTCCTCCTCCCCCCCACCTCCTCCTCCCCCCCACCTCCTCCTCCCCCCCCACCTCCTCTTCCCCCCCCCTCCCCAACCCCCCCACACCTGCTTCTCGTTGCGCTTGACTGTCTCCAGCGAGTCGTCCCTATAGCCCGTGATGCCCTCGTCAATCGACAGGAGGAAGAGCTGAAGGCCGTAGTCGTGGCGGGCGTTGAGGAGAGACATGATGTGGGCGAGAACGGTGGAGTCTGGGGGAAGGAAGGGCGGGTGGAAAAGACGATATTTTACTTATTCATGAACATTCAGCCAGAGCTGGAGGCTGTAGTGTAGTGATGGTATGAATTGAACAGGGAGATGTGCGCAATAGGAAAGGTATATCTTATATCGGGGATATGGATTCGGGCACATCTAACCCAAGACGACGAGAACATCTAAAGCCTGTAGTCACTCTTCCCCTTTGACGCAGCGACGGCCACCTTCTACCCTCGTTTGAAGAGCATATGAAGCCTATCGTTAGAGTGGCAATGGGATTGAACTGACCCCTCACTCACCCTTGCCCCCTGACGCAGCCACGGCCACCTTCTCCCCTCGTTTAAAGAGCTTGTTTTCCACGATGGTGCGATGGATCTCAGACTCGAATAGCAGGAAGAAGCAGTCCTTGCACACCTAGCAGGGGGTGGAGAGGAGACCGGATTGAAAGGACGAACGGCGGGTGAGGAGAGTGGCAGCAGCAATGTCCACGATGGTGCGATGGACCTCAGTCTCGAATAGCAGGAAGAAGCAGTCCTTGCACACCAGGCAGGGGCCACAGGGATGGGTGGGGGGGGGGCGCCCTGAAGGAGAGAGAGCGGCAGCCGCCGTGTCCACACCACAATGGTGCGATGGATCTTTGTTTCGAACAACAGGACGAAGCAGCCCCTGCACACCTGGCAGGGGCTAAAGGGATGGAGGAGAGATGGGGAGGTGGAAGGGGAGGGGGGGGGCGCCCTGAAGGAGAGAGAGCGGCAGGCGCACCTGCTGCCCGGTCTTGGGTCGTTTCACCATGGCGCGCTTCTCCCCGCACTCCCCGCACAGCAGCCTTCCGCCTGCGCTTCCCCGCGCCCTCACCACTGCGCCGCTTCCGCTGATGCGCACGCTCGGCGCGCTGCTGCCGCTACTGCTGCCATCTCTGTTGTCGCTGCCAGTGATGGTAACGCTAGTGGTAACACTGCTTGTGGAGGTGGTAACAGAGGGGAGTGGGTTGCAGCCATTCTCTGACGTCATGCAACCGTCATTGACGGATATACAACCACCTGACTGAACGGCGCGGTTGCTATCCTCGCTACAGTTGGATTCGCAACAAGACCGAGCACAGTTGCTGCTGTCGCGGACGTCAGTTATTCTCGAGGCCTGTTTGTCTAGATTCCCGTGAGCATCAACCCAAGCACACGCGCTTCCGTTTGTAGGCATGACGCGCGGCGAGCGAGTGAGAATATTGCCTGGTGAAGTTAGGGTTCAATGGAGTGGTTGCCACTAAGCTGAGTTCCTTCCTAAGTCTCTAGTCCTAGATAATGACGTGCTGCATGCGTAGAAAAGCTATTAATTCCAAGTGGTTATACGCAGCTCGCTATGTATTGTTGAGGATACGCAAGCACAAAATAATGATCAGATCAATAACGAATACAAACAACAAAACCCAGAATCATGCAAACCAAGACGTTGACGGAGAGCTTGTGAGTGGTCGCTATTGCGTGTCGAGGGAGGATTCCCGTTTGTCGTAACGACTGCCCATACCATGTCTGAAGCTGCGGCACTTGCAATCATGTTCGCAAACCTATTCGTCAAGTTCGCTGCTTAGCAGATCTGACCACGATAAATCTTTCTGCAGCGCACCATATCCCTCCATCCTCCCTTCTAAAAACCATCAGGAGGTTCAGTTCGAACCCATTGGATAGCATGTTTCCGCAACCCGATCCGCTTCTTTCCGTCCAGAAATAAGCCCTCCCTCGATGTTTGGCAGTCAGCCGTTTGTGTGCAAGTACTTCTGTCAGTCGGGAGATTTTCCGTCAGCCGCTGATCAAACCTTGGGCCACACCACAAACTTCTGACACCATCTCCCGTACCTGTCTGTCTGAACTCTCCCCCCCAACCTCATTGGGCCAGCCGTCAAATCTTCCTCCTGCCTCCTTTTGAGAGCCTTTTTCTTCCTCGGCATTTTCCTTGGCCCTGGTCCTGTCCTTGGCACCTCGCTTCCTTCCAAGCCTCCGACTTAGCTTTGCTTAGACGCCTATTTGCGTCGGAACGCCATGGCACCAGAGGTGAGTGTATGGCGAGACTCGTTCGCCCTGAGACTCGTTATAGCTCTCGTATCCGTTTGAGAACGCCGATCTTCTTTAAATTATCCTTGTTCGTTTGTTCGTCCTCATCCAAAGCGTATGAGCGATCGAAAGCTCGCGATCGCAAGCTCGTGATCGCGTTTATAGAACGCACTAGACGAAGTTTAACGGTGACGGAATAGTCTTTCGCGTATGGCGATCATAGTCTATAAGACGCGCTATGGCAAGCACACGAAGCGTAAGATCCTCGTCCAGTTTTCGTTATTTCGATCGATGTTACGTATCTCAGGAGTCAACGTTGTCATTGCAATGCGTGTGGTAGAAGTGGAGTTTTGAGCCGTCTCAAAACCACACGTCTATCAATCGATGTTACGTATCTCATAAGTCAACGTTATTCATTGCAATGCTAGTAGGGACGTTTGTAATTGCTTGCGTTGGAAAAGCTTCAAACGGTTGAGGATTGTGTTTCTTACCAGGCTCCAGCTCTAACTGACCCATCAAGACTCCTTCCTTTCTCCCATTCTCTATCCCGCTCTGTTTATCCTATTGTTTTCTTCCTTGTTTGCGTTTTCCCCTTCTACATTTTCAGGAGAAGGATCTCAAGGCAGCAGCAGCACCGCCTGCTGAGGCCGCGGCGGCTGCTGGGGAGAAGGAGGAGGACCCTGAGCGGAAGAAGAAGAAGGAGGAGAAGGTGAGCTTAGTTTTGAAGTGCCGCCTAGTTTTGAGTTTTGAGGCGCCTCAAAACCAGCAGCAGCACCGCCTGCTGAGGTCGCGGCGGCTGCTGGAGAGAAGGAGGAGGACCCTGAGCGGAAGAAGAAGGAGGAGAAGGTGAGCTTAGTTTTGAGGTGCCGCATAGTTTTGAGTTTTGAGGCGCCTCAAAACCAGCAGCAGCAACGCCTGCTGAGGCCGTGCTGGCTGCTGGAGAGAAGGAGGACCCTGAGCGGAAGAAGAAGAAGGAGGAGAAGGTGATCCGTGTGGGGTGGCCGGACCTTGTTTTCCTAGTCCTCAGAAACGGCCGGACCTGGCGGGGTGTTTTTTTATATTTTTTTTTAATATAGCCGTGTCGTGGTGTCCGGACCTTCTCTCCCTAATCCTCAGAAGCAGTCTGCATTCTGGCAAAGGCCATCTCATGTCATGGCTGTGCATGAATTCCGTTTTTTCTTCTTTTCTACAGCGACCCGACCATGTCGCATCATCAGTGTAGGTCAAGTTTTCTCGCAACAATGTAGGGAGGGACGGTGGGTGGATGGACGATCTCAAGCAGGTTACCAACGCGATATGGTCACTAACCTGTTATTACACCGTGAAAACTCTGTCATTCTGTCTGGTTCAGTCAATCTGGTTCTGTCGCCTGGTTCTCAGTTCTCGTTTCCGTCAACCCTCGTTATCGTCACACACAGGCGCGTGAGAAGGAGCTGAAGAAGCAGAAGGCAGCAGAGAAGGCGGCCAAGGCCAAGGCAGCAGCCGCTGCTGCTGCATCTGCAGAGGTACGGGTCATATATGCCCTTTTACATTCGTCTAAGTCCTTTCCACTATCGTGAATCGTGATATGAGGAAAGGTGGCATTAGAGGACTCAGATGCATTACGGGGGTGCGAGCTGGGGTTTTTTGCACTCTCATCTTTGTTCTTCTTGAAATTGCTACGACATGACATGGTGACATGGTGACGTGGTGACGTGGTGACGTGGTGACGTGGTGACGTGGTGACGTGGTGACGTGGTGACATTGTGACTTACGAGTCACCGTTTGAAGACTCAGACGCGCTGCAGCCCACAGGGGTGCGAGCTGGGGTTCTCAGAATTTTCTCATCTTTGTTCTTCTTGAAATTGCTACGACACAACTTTGCTGGTGCCTTCTTTTCTGTCGCCTTTGCTTGCCTGATTCGCTCGCTTGGTCTTCCCGACATGGGTAAGCCCATTCTTGAATCTCCCTTCCATCCCCCTTCCTCTCCCTCTTTCCATCTTTGTCATCTCTTTCTCGTCCAGCCTTCAAAGAAGGCAGAGGCGAAAGCCAAGAAGGCAGCAGCGGCAGCAGCAGGCGCAGGAGCAGGGGAGGAGGCAGATGCAGTGAATCCCCCCACGGAGGCCGGGCAGAAGAAGAACCTCGCCAAGGAGATGGCCAAGGCGTACAACCCCAAGGCTGTCGAAGCATCGTAAGTAGTAGTGGTGAAACTGCACACAGTGATGAATTACCCTTATAGCGCGGATGCAGTGAATCCCCCCACGGAGCCAGGGCAGAAGAAGAACATCGCCAAGGAAATGGCCAAGGCGTACAACCCCAAGGCTGTCGAAGCATCATGAGTAGTGATGCATTACATAGTATTGAATCACCCTTATAGCGCGGACGCAGTGAATCCGCTACAGAGTCTGGTCAGAGGAAGATCCTTGACAAGGAAATGGCCAAGGCGTTCAAACCCAAGGCTGTCGAAGCATCATGAGTAGTGATGCATTACATAGTATTGAATCACCCTTATAGCGCGGACGCAGTGAATCCGCTACAGAGTCTTGTCAGAGGAAGATCCTTGACAAGGAAATGGCCAAGGCGTTCAAACCCAAGGCTGTCGAAGCATCGTGAAAATTAATGAACCCCCTTGTAGGGAATGGATCACCTTACAGCGCGGATGATGCAGCGAATCCGCCCACAGAGCCTGAGCAGAAGAAGAGCCTCGCCAAGGAAATGGCTAAGCCGTGCATCCCCAACCCAAGGCCGTTGATGCATAGTGTTGTGAGTGTTAGTGAACCCCCTTGTAGAGAATGGATCACCTTATGGCGTGGATGCAGCGAATCCGCCCACAGAGCCTGGTCAGAAGAAGAGCCTTGCAAAGGAATTGCAGCCACGAGGCCATTGAGGCATTGTCATGAGTAATAATGAGTTTCCTTACAGTGGGACACGTGTGACTCTGGATGCATGAATCATGTTAGCAGTGCTTACTTGCCCTTCTCATCCCCCTTCACATCTATTTTTGAGGCGCCTCAAAAATAGACTCCTCACGCAGTGCTTACTTGTCCTTCTCATCCCCCTTCACATCACATCCCATGGTTGGTTGATTGGACCCCATCAGGTGGTACGAGTGGTGGGAGACTTCGGGGTTCTTCAAGGGCGACAATCAGAGCACCAAGCCGCCCTTTGTCATTGTAAGTCCCACGAGTGCAAGCGATATTGCAGGTCGAGGGCTTTGATCATCGGCCTGTAGAAGCAGTATTGAACTAGGCCCTTGGTTTTGGAGTCCCTTGTGCTTAGAAGCATACGGTGCCATCTTTCTTCTCAGGTGCTTCTCAGCACCATCGAGTCTTGTTGCTCGTCTCAGGGAGAGGCACTTTTCTAGGCCGTTTTCTTGCAAAACCTCTCTGTCAAATACACTCCCCCTTCCCCTTTTCCCCTTCCTCTCCCCCCCCCTTCCCCCCTCCCTGGCGGGTGGTGCCGCCCCCAAATGTGACGGGTGCGCTGCACGTGGGCCATGGGCTCACAGCAGAGTTTCAATTAAACCCCCCCCCCCCCCCCCTCCTCTCCCCTCCTTCTCCCCTTCTCCCCTTGCTCTGAATCAATTCCTTACCTCCCTCTCCCCCTCCCCTCTCTCCTCCTCTTGCAGGTGGTGCCGCCCCCGAATGTGACGGGCGCGCTGCACATAGGCCATGGGCTCACAGCAGCAGTGGAGGACACGATCGTGCGCTGGAAGCGCATGAGCGGCTTCAACGTGTGCTGGGTGCCGGGCACGGACCATGCTGGCATCGCCACCCAGGTAAACTATGTGATGTGCTTGTTTGATGAAGGTGCGTTGATGGGGGCCGAGAGAGAATGAGCGGAGTCAACGTGTGCTGGGTGCTTGCTGCCGGGCGCGGACGCGTGCATTGCCACTCAGGTATGGGGTAGGTGCTGAGTAAGTTCATTCGTGACAAGGGCTTCAAGCACCGCTGCATTGTTGACTGCTCTGACGGTGCTACATTCGTACCTTGATGTATCACTGCCTCATACCCCCATATCCGATGGTGGTGGCGGAGAAGAAGGTCATGCACGAGAAGACGTCTATGCATGGCTGTGTGTATGGCTGTTGCACCATGGCTGCATGTCTCACTGCGGCACCATGTCCTCATGCGTCACTGCTGCATGCCTCCCCTGGCAGGTGGTGGTGGAGAAGAAGCTCATGCGAGAGAAGGGCCTATACGCATGGCTGCATGCAGCACTGTCTGTCTGTCTGTGTCCCCATGTCCTCATGCGTCACTGCTGCATGCCTCCCGTAACAGGTGGTGGTGGAGAAGAAGCTCATTCGGGAGAAGGGCGTGTCTGCATGGTATGGTAGCATGTAGCATTGTGTCCCCATGTCCTCATGTATCACACTGCATGCCTCCCCTGGCAGGTGGTGGTGGAGAAGAAGCTGATGCGTGAGAAGGGCCTGTCGCGCCACGATGTGGGCAGGGAGGATTTTGTCAAGGAGGTACGGTGGTTGTGGTGGGAATGTAGTATGGCAATCTGTGTAATTTACTTACACGCCAGAAGGGCCTGTCGCGCCACGACGTGGGCAGGGAGGATTTCGTCAAGGAGGTACGGTGGTTGTATCAACGGGTGCGACTGCTTTCTTTCGCTTGCGGAGTGTTATTTTACTCCTTCTGAACGATGATGTTTGTCCTTCAGAAGGAGCGGTACGCTGCCTGCGAACTTCTTCTTCTAATGTGCTCGTTCTCTGCTGGCTATCTTGGGCCATGCCTCGTTCTCTGCTGGCTATCTTGGGCCATGCCTCGTTCTCTGCTGGCTATCTTGGGCCATGCCTCGTTTGGCACACGCCCGTTGCCCTGAGTCTAGTCCACGCATCGTTGGTTTTTTTTTTTTTTGTTAAATCTATCTCTTGCCCTACCAGGTGTGGAAGTGGAAGGAGGACTACGGAGGCCGCATTGGGAATCAACAGCGCAAAATGGGGGCGTCTCTCGACTGGTCCCGAGAGGTAAGCAACATTCGAGCCAAGTTCCTCCTCCTCATGTCTCAAGCTCCTCCTCGCCCTTGCATTTCACAGTCGCCGCCAGGGTTTACGGACTGACCACGAAACGCAAATCTAGCGCTACCTCGTCTACTTTCGGCCACCTTACGCCTCTCCCTCTCCAACACCCTTGTCCTGCCGTGCCCTTTCTTCCCAGCCCGCCTGTCCCACCCCTCCTGCTCTCCTCCTGCCCGACCGACCATTGAACGCTAATCTAGCACTCCCCCCTCCACTGTCAGCCACCTTACGCCTCTCCCTCGTGAAGACCCGTGACCCCTTCTGGCTCCCATCCCCCATCTCCCACCCAACCCTCATTCTCCTGCACTGGCATATCTTTCCCTCTTCCCCCTCCCCTCCCTCACAGGCTCACCCCCCAGTGCTTCACTGTGGACAGCAGGCTCTCTCGTGCAGTCATCGAGCACCCCTGTGCAGTGTCCAAGCCAAGGGAGACACCCTCAGGATGCACTCTTGTCCTGCCGCCCCCACTCTTCCCCACCCGCCCATCCCACCCCTCCCGCTCTCCTCCCCCCCCCCAAGTGCTTTACAATGGACAATAAGCTCTCTCGCGCCGTCACTGAGGCGTTTGTCAGGCTGCACAGCCAGTGCACAACCACCTCTCTTCGAAAGCCGTTTCCCTCCCCCCCCCCCACACACACCCCCCCTTTTTAGTGTGTCGCCATGATTTTTGAGGCGCCTCAACTCCCCCCCCCCCCCCCACACACACCCCCTTTTTAGTGTATCGCCATGGATGACAAGCTTTCTCCCGCCATCACTGAGGCGTTTGTCAGGCTGCTGACATGCTCACTCTTCCCCCTCTCCCCTCTCTGCCCCTCTCTGCCCCTCTCTGCCCTCTCTGCCCCTCTCTGCCCTCTCTGCCCCTCTCTCCCCATCTCCCCCCCTCCTCTCCCCCCAGTGCTTTACCATGGACGACAAGCTCTCCCGCACCGTCACTGAGGCGTTTGTCCGGCTGCTGACATGCTCGCTCTTCCCCATTTACCCCTTCTCTTCACGCCTCTCTGCTGCTCTCCCCTCTCTTCCCCTCTCTCTCCTCTCCCCCAGTGCTTTACCATGGACGACAAGCTCTCTCGCGCCGTCACTGAGGCGTTTGTCCAGCTGCATGACCAGGGGCTCATTTACAGGTGAGCGTGTTAGAACCTATGAAGGCTGCTTTCAGAGATTATTGAGGCTGACCGGTTAAGTGATGAGACACAGGGCTGCTGTGTAGTTGGGAAAAATAGTTCTTTTCTCCCACTGCTTGTCCCCCATACACAACGGCGTCCCTCCCAGCCTGTTCTCCTCCTGTTACCTCAGTCGTTCTTCCCTCCTCCCTGCTCTTTTCTCAACCCCACCTGGCTTTTACCTCTCTCCTTTACTCTTGTCCTGACTTCCCTCTGGTCCTCCTTCCCTTTCGTCAGGGATAACCGTCTGGTCAATTGGGACTGCGTCCTCCGAACAGCGATTTCTGATATTGAGGTGAGCCGCTGGCATCAGCCATATCAGCTGAACCGCTTCTCCCCCCCATCAATTATTATCACCTATTATCAGCTTAGTTGTATTTTCCAGTTTTCAGGCATACTGTATACGCATAAACTGAGGTATCACAAACGGAAGGGTACACTCTCCTCCCCATCCCCGGCTACGACAAGCCTGCGTACCCCTTATAAGCTGACTCAATGTTCCGCCATGTCATTCCTCCCTTACCAGGTGGAGTATCATGATCTCAAGGGCCGCACCCTCCTTCCCGTCCCCGGCTACAGATAGCATGCGTACCCCTTATAAACGGACTCATCATTCCCCCATGTCACTCCCCTTCCCAGGTGGAGTACCATGATCTCAAGGGTCGCACCCACCTCCCCGTCCCCGGCTACGACAAACCAGTGGAATTCGGAGCTATCACTTCGTTCGCATACCCCTTAGAAGCCGACTCAGCACAGGGAGAAGGCAGCGAGGAGGCTCTTAAGGAAATAGTGGTGGCAACCACCCGGCCGGAGACCATGCTGGGGGATACGGCAGTGGCGGTGCACCCAGATGATCCTCGTTATAAGGCGCTCCATGGCAAGTTTGCAGTGCACCCGTTCAGCGGCAGGCGCATCCCAATTGTGTGCGATGCTGAGCTGGTGGACATGGCGTTCGGGACCGGTGCTGTCAAGGTGAGATTGAGGGGGAGAGGTGGGTGGGTGGGTAGGTGGGGGAGAGGGGAGCGAGTAGGGGGAGGGGGTGGTAAGGGTTGGATCAGATGATCCTGACTGTGTGCGATGCTGAGCTGGTGAACATGGCGTTCAGGACCGGTGCTGTGAAGGTGAGAACACTCGTCAGGATTCTAAAAATATCCACATGGCAAATTGCAATGTTTTTGCAATCCCACCATTTCAACTCTCGTACACCCTCACTCTCCTCCCCCTTTCGACCCCAACGATTTCGCCACAAGCTGGCAGCACAGCCTGGAGTGCATCAGCATCTTCTAACGCTATCTTACTCTCACTCTCATCCCCTCTCACTCCCACAAACAGACCACCCCCGCTCACGACCCCAACGATTTCGCCACGGGCAAGCGGCACAGCCTGGAGTTTATCAACATCTCCACCAACTCCCTCACACTCTCACTCTCTCATTTCTCTTTCGCCCTCAACACCCAACCCAACCAACCATCAGATCACCCCCGCTCACGACCCGAACGATTTCGCCACGGGCAAGCGGCACAGCCTGGAGTTTATCAACATCTTCCAACTCCCTCACACTCTCACTCTCTCATTTCTCTTTCGCCCTCAACACCCAACCCAACCAACCGTCAGATCACCCCCGCTCACGACCCGAACGATTTCGCCACGGGCAAGCGGCACAGCCTGGAGTTTATCAACATCTTCCAACTCCCTCACACTCTCACTCTCTCATTTCTCTTTCGCCCTCAACACCCAACCCAACCAACCGTCAGATCACCCCCGCTCACGACCCGAACGATTTCGCCACGGGCAAGCGGCACAGCCTGGAGTTTATCAACATCTTCACGGACGATGGGCTGATCAACGCCAATGGAGGCAAGGAGTTTGAGGGCATGAAGCGGTTCGACGCGCGCACAGCCGTGCTGGAGAAGCTGCAGGAGAAGGTGCGTGTTGTGAGATGGAGGGTGGAACTTTGGGGGACTGCACAGCAAGCGGCACAGCCTGGAGTTAGTTGTGTTCACGGCCGATGGGCTGATCAACGCCAATGGAGGGAAGGTGTTCGAAGGCATGAAGCGGTTTGATGCGCGCACAGCCGTGCGGGAGAAGCTGCAGGAGAAGGTGGGAGATGGGGAGAAGGGGTAGGGTAGGGTCTCCTATTTGAGAAGGGGAAACCTGGCCATGCCATCTCCAACTACTCTTGAGTCGACTCAGGTCTGGCTGGACGTGTTTGCATGAGCCCGGGCTTCTGCTCGCGCAGCAAGGACAGCATCGAGCCCATGCTCAAGCCGCTTGTGTCCTGCCCTCACCTCCTACTCTTTTCCTCCGTTCCCCTTTCAGGGTTTATACAGGGGTGTAGCCGACAACCCCATGCGCCTGGGCTTCTGCTCGCGCAGCAAGGACATCATCGAGCCCATGCTCAAGCCGCAGTGGTATGTCAGCTGCGCTGACGTGGCGGCCGACGCGTGCCAGGCTGTCAGGGACGGCCAGCTGGAGTTCATCCCCAAGGCACACGAGGAGACCTGGTTCAGGTGAATATCTCTTGGTTGGGGTGGGGACAGGTGATAACTGGGGCAGGTTATTGCTGGGGCATGTTGTTGTCACTGCTGCTCGGGGAAGGTGTTGCTAGGCTGGCCACTGGGTTGCCAGGCTGTGAGGGACGGCCAGCTGGAATTCATCCGCATGGCGCATGAGGAGACTGGGCTCAGGTAGGTATTGCTCTTGTATGGGAGGGGTTTAACCTGGGTAGGGCAAGGTGCTATCAGGCTAAGGTTAACAGGCTTTGACGGGCGGCAAGCTGGATTTCATCCCCAAGGCACATGAGGAGACCTGGTTCAGGTGAATATCTCTCTTGTATGGGAGGGGTTTGTTCTGGGAGGGGTTTGTTCTGGGGGGGGGTTGTTCTGGGTCTTGCTGTTGCTAGGGCAAGGTGCTATCAGGCTAAGGACGGACGGCGAGCTGGAGTTCATCCCCAGGGCGCATGAGGAGACGTGGTTCAGGTGAACACACGTCTCTTGTATGGTACAGGGCGTTACCAGGGTGGGGGGGGACTGAGGGAGGGTATTACTGGGGAAAGGCGTTCAGGCCTGGCCGTGTCAAGCTGTCAGGTTGTTATGTTACTGGGGGAAAGTCTCACACCCGTTGCTCCTGTCTCGCACTACTATCCCACTGCCCGCTGTTCATGATCCCTCCCCTTTCCCTCGTCCCCCCTCCCTTCCTCCTCCCCCCACCCCCCTTCCCCCCTGCCTCCTTCCCCCTTCCCCCTCTCCCCCCCCAGATGGCTGGAGAACATTCGTGATTGGTGCATTTCCCGCCAGCTGTGGTGGGGCCACCGCATCCCCGCGTGGTACGTCACATTCGACCAATCAGACGAGGCCGCCGCCCGGGACTTCCCCGTGCGCGAGTTTGGCGCGTACAACTCCAACTGGGTCGTCGCCCGCACCGACGCTGACGCGCGCCGGGCAGCCGAGGAAAAGTTTCCGGGCAGAAAGTTCGAGCTGGGGCGCGACCCGGATGTTCTGGACACGTGGTTTTCGTCAGGGCTGTTTCCGTTCTCGGTGTTTGGGTGGCCGGAGGAGAGTGCGGACCTGAAGGCGTTCTACCCGACTGCTCTGCTGGAGACGGGGCACGATATTCTGTTCTTCTGGGTCGCCAGGATGGTCTTCATGGGACTGCGGCTGACGGGACAGCTGCCTTTCAAGCAGGTGGGTATAGGGCAAGCAAGGGGGGTGGTTTATTGCCATGTAAGCAACGGTTCGGCGACGTCCATTGCTTTTCGCGACCTCTCAAACTTTCTGTCTTCTTGTCCCGGTCTCTCCTCCTCTTTGCAACAGAATGGCATAAAGATTGGCTTTTTCTCCATTCGCCTCCATCCATCCCCCCATCCACCTTTCACCCCCTTAGGTCTATCTTCACGCCATGGTGCGGGACGCTCATGGGCGCAAGATGTCCAAGTCGCTGGGCAATGTGATCGATCCCCTCGAAGTGATCAACGGCATCACCCTGCAGCAGCTGCAGGCCAATCTGGAGAAGGGCAACTTGGACCCCAGGGAGGTCAAGAAGGCGCAAGCAGGGCAGGCGGCGGACTTCCCCAATGGGATTGCGGAGTGTGGGTGCGATGCACTGCGGTTTGCACTGGTCAACTACACCACCCAGGTGAGACCCGGAGGTGAGTGTGAGGTTAGTCTAGGTCCTTCAAACCAGAAGCACCCTCAACGGCATCACCCTGCAGCAGCTGCAAGCCAATCTGGAGAAGGGCAACTTGGACCCCAGGGAAGTCAAGACGGCCCAGGCGGGGCAGGCGGGGGACTTTCCTAATGGGATTGCTAAGTGCGGATGCGATGCCCTGCGGTTTGCCTTGGTCAACTACACCACCCAGGTGAGACTAATGGGAATCTGGAAAAGGGCAACTTGGACCCCAGAGAGGTCAAGAAGGCGGAAGCAGGGCAGGCGGCGGACTTCCCCAACGGGTGAAATGCATTGCGGTTCGCTCTGGTCAACTACACCACCCAGGTGAGGGTTTTTATACAGGTCAAAGTGCTTGAATGTGTGCCTGTCAAATCCTCACCTGGGTTGTGTCAACTCCTGTTCTGAGGCCTCTGAGCCTCTCATTGCATGACTGCCTGTTCCCACTTCCCCTCCCTCCCACCTCATCCCCTTCCCCGCCATCCACACCTTGTCCAGTGGATGAACATCGTTCTGGACATCCAGACGATTTTTTAGGCGCCTAAAAATTCGAACATCATTCTGGACATCCCCCCCCCTGCCCTTCCCCTCCCTCCGCCAGTGGATGAACATCATTCTGGACATCCAGCGCGTGCAGGACTACCGCCTGTGGTGCAACAGGCTCTGTTTGAGGCCACATATCCCCACTTACCCTGTGAATTTGTCCTCTCCATTCCCTTCACCCCTCCCTCCCTCCCCCCCACGTCTCCAGTGGATGAACATCAACCTGGACATCCAGCGCGTGCAAGGCTACCGCCTGTGGTGCAACAAGCTGTGGAACGCAATCCGCTTCGCCATGATCAACCTCGGAGACTCCTTCACCCCCCCCTCCGTCCTCCCTCAGCCTCCCCCCTCCTCCTCCTCCTCCTGCTCTCCTCCTCTCACTCCCACGCTCAACTTCGCCTTCTCTGCACCTCTCCCGCTGTCCTGCCGCTGGATTCTCTCCGTGCTGAACGCCACTGTAACGCGTGCAGTAACTGCACTGGAGGGTTACGACCTGGCAGAGGCCACTACAGCGGCGTATGCGTGGTGGCAGTACCAGCTGTGCGACGTGTTCATTGAGGTGTCCAAGCCCGCCTTTAATGCAAGCGAAGGGGAGGAGGCGCTCAAGCTCAAACAGGTGGGGTTCTCTGTTGCTGTGAGGATTCCACTGGTGTTGAGGCAGGCCGCTGAAAAGCACTGTGGCAGCACCAGCTGTGCAACGTGTTCATCGAGGTGTCCAAGCCCGCTTTTCAATGCTAGCGAGGGGGAGGAGACGCTCAAGCTGAAGCAGGTAGGGTGCTGCTAAGCTGTTATGGCAGTCTCGTGTGTGTATGGTGGCAGTACCAGCTGTACGACGTGTTCATCGAGGTGTCCAAGCCCGCTGTGAATGCAAGCAAGGGGGAGGAGGCGTTGAAGCTCAAGCAGGTCGAGTGCTGCTAGGCTGTTATGGCAGTGTCATAACAGCTGGCTATTGTGTGCATGATGGCAGTACCAGCTGTGCAACGTGTTCATTGAGGTATCCAAGCCCGCTTTCAATGCCAGTAAAGAGGGGTAAGCCACTGAAGCTGAGGTTGGCAGGGGACTGCTTTTGAGTCGACTCAAAACCAGTAAAGAGGGGTAAAGCACTAAAGCTGAAGTTGGCAGGGGATGCTGCTGGTAAGCCACTGAAGCTCAAGCAGGTGAGCTGTTGCCCTTGTGTGTCTGCCTGTGGCCCTGTGAATGTGCCTTGACGCATGCGCCTGCTGCACCCCTTCACGCCATTCGGCTCAGAGGATACCCTCTAATCTAACCCCCTCCATGCCTCAGCTCTTTGTGTCCTATCCATCTCCACCGCTCTCCACCCCTCTCAGGTCACACCAGAAGTCCTCTGGTTGTGTCTGGATGCAGGTCTCACCGGCTGCACCCCGTCATTCCATTCCTGACGGAGCAGTCGTGGTTCTCTCCTTTACTCACTACTGCTTGACCTGCCCCCCCTCTCCACCCCTTCCCACCCCTTTCCGCCCCTCTCCACCTCTATCAGGCCACCCGCGAAGTCCTCTGGGTGTGTCTGGATGCAGAGGTCGCACCGGCTGCACCCCGTCATTCCATTCCCGACAGTGCAGTCGTGGTTCTCTCCTCTCCTCTACTCAAATCCAAGCTTGGCCCCCCCCTCCTATTCCCTCCACCCCTCTCCACCGCTATCAGGTCACTCGTGAGGTGCTCTGGGTGTGTCTGGACGCGGGTCTGCGTCTGCTGCACCCTTTCATGCCATTTGTGACCGAGGAGTTGTGGCAGCGGCTGCCCAAACCCGCCGACTACACATGGCCTTCCATCATGATCGCCCCCTACCCCTCGCCCGTCAAGGTATGCACGTGGATGCACAGTGCACTCTCCCCTCGCCCATCAAGGTATGCACGTGGATGCACAGTGCACTCTCCCCTCGCCCATCAAGGTATGCACGTGGATGCACAGTGCACTCTCCCCTCGCCCGTCAAGGTATGTACGTGGATGCACAGTGCACTCTCATTCCCCCACCCCATTCCCCTCCCCCATTCCCCACCCCATTCCCCTCCCCCATTCCCCTCCCCCATTCCCCTCCCCCATTCCCCTCCCCCATTCCCCTCCCCCATTCCCCTCCCCCATTCCCCTGCAGCCCGAGCAGCGGCCTTTCTCTACCCCCCCCTCTTCCCCGTGCTCCCACCCTCGCCTCTCGACTTTTGAGGCGCCTCAAAACTCTTCCCCGTGCTCCCACCCTCGCCTCCCGTCGCAGGAGTGGGCAGACCCCGAGGCAGAGGCAATGATGGCGACAGCCGAAGCAGCAGTTCGCTCCATCCGCTCCCTGCGCATGGCGTACGCGCTGCAGCCCAAGCAGCGGCCCACGGCGTCTGCTCAGTGCAAGAGCGAGGCAGCTGCTGCTGCAGTGGCGGCTGCTGTTGGGGAAATCAGGACGCTTGCAACTCTCGCAGAGCTGCAGGTAGGGTGGAGAACAGGTGTGTGTGCGTTCTGTAGCTAGATTGCAGCCCCCAAGCAGCGGCCCACAGTATATGCTCAGTGCAAGAGTGAGGCGGCTGCTGCTGCAGTGACTGTTGCTGTAGGGAAGATTAGGACCCTTGCAACACTGGCAGAGCTGCAGGTATTGACGAGTGCTAAGTGTGGAAGGGGAATGGGTATTGCACCTAGACTGCTTGCAACCATGGGTATGTATGCCTGTTGCATCTAGATTGCGGCTCATGCAACTGCCTACAGGGTATGGGTTGTGCAAGAATGAGGCGGCCGCTGCTGCTGTGGCGGCTGCTGTAGGGGAGATCAAGACCCTCACAGCACTGGCAGAGTTGCAGGTAAGGAATAGAGCGGTCTGTATGCATGTGTGCTGCACCTAGATTGGAGCCCAAGCAACGGCCCACGGCGTATGCGCAGTGCTAGAGCGAGGCGGCTGCTGTCGGGGGGATCAGGAGTCAGGACCCTCGCAACACTGGCAGAGCTCATGCTCATGAGACCCAAGGTTACAAGGCATGTGATCAGCCCATTGCATCTACCTCCCTGCCTATCCCAGGCCCCAGGTTGCATCTAACTCCCTGCCTATCACAGGCCCCAGGTTGCAACTAACTCCCTGCCTATCCCAGGCCCCAGGTTGCATCTAACTCCCTGCCTATCCCAGGCCCTAGGTTGCATCTAACTCCCTGCCTATCCCAGGCCCTAGGTTGCATCTAACTCCCTGCCTATCCCAGGGACCAGGTTGCATCTAACTCCCTGCCTATCCCAGGCCCCAGGTTGCATCTAACTCCCTGCCTATCCCAGGCCCCAGGTTGCATCTAACTCCCTGCCTATCCCAGGCCCCAGGTTGCATCTAACTCCCTGCCTATCCCAGGCCCCAGGTTGCAACTAACTCCCTGCCTATCCCAGGCCCTAGGTTGCATCTAACTCCCTGCCTATCCCAGGCCCTAGGTTGCATCTAACTCCCTGCCTATCCCAGGCCCCAGGTTGCATCTAACTCCCTGCCTATCCCAGGGACCAGGTTGCATCTAACTCCCTGCCTATCCCAGGCCCCAGGTTGCATCTAACTCCCTGCCTATCCCAGGCCCCAGGTTGCATCTAACTCCCTGCCTATCCCAGGCCCCAGGTTGCATCTAACTCCCTGCCTATCCCAGGCCCCAGGTTGCAACTAACTCCCTGCCTATCCCAGGCCCTAGGTTGCATCTAACTCCCTGCCTATCCCAGGCCCTAGGTTGCATCTAACTCCCTGCCTATCCCAGGCCCCAGGTTGCATCTAACTCCCTGCCTATCCCAGGGACCAGGTTGCATCTAACTCCCTGCCTATCCCAGGCCCCAGGTTGCATCTAACTCCCTGCCTATCCCAGGCCCCAGGTTGCATCTAACTCCCTGCCTATCCCAGGCCCCAGGTTGCATCTAACTCCCTGCCTATCCCAGGCCCCAGGTTGCAACTAACTCCCTGCCTATCCCAGGCCCTAGGTTGCATCTAACTCCCTGCCTATCCCAGGCCCTAGGTTGCATCTAACTCCCTGCCTATCCCAGGCCCCAGGTTGCATCTAACTCCCTGCCTATCCCAGGGACCAGGTTGCATCTAACTCCCTGCCTATCCCAGGCCCCAGGTTGCATCTAACTCCCTGCCTATCCCAGGCCCCAGGTTGCAACTAACTCCCTGCCTATCCCAGGCCCTAGGTTGCATCTAACTCCCTGCCTATCCCAGGCCCTAGGTTGCATCTAACTCCCTGCCTATCCCAGGCCCCAGGTTGCATCTAACTCCCTGCCTATCCCAGGGACCAGGTTGCATCTAACTCCCTGCCTATCCCAGGCCCCAGGTTGCATCTAACTCCCTGCCTATCCCAGGCCCCAGGTTGCAACTAACTCCCTGCCTATCCCAGGCCCTAGGTTGCATCTAACTCCCTGCCTATCCCAGGCCCTAGGTTGCATCTAACTCCCTGCCTATCCCAGGCCCCAGGTTGCATCTAACTCCCTGCCTATCCCAGGGACCAGGTTGCATCTAACTCCCTGCCTATCCCAGGCCCCAGGTTGCATCTAACTCCCTGCCTATCCCAGGCCCCAGGTTGCATCTAACTCCCTGCCTATCCCAGGCCCCAGGTTGCATCTAACTCCCTGCCTATCCCAGGCCCCAGGTTGCAACTAACTCCCTGCCTATCCCAGGCCCTAGGTTGCATCTAACTCCCTGCCTATCCCAGGCCCTAGGTTGCATCTAACTCCCTGCCTATCCCAGGCCCCAGGTTGCATCTAACTCCCTGCCTATCCCAGGGACCAGGTTGCATCTAACTCCCTGCCTATCCCAGGCCCCAGGTTGCATCTAACTCCCTGCCTATCCCAGGCCCCAGGTTGCAACTAACTCCCTGCCTATCCCAGGCCCTAGGTTGCATCTAACTCCCTGCCTATCCCAGGCCCCAGGTTGCAACTAACTCCCTGCCTATCCCAGGCCCTAGGTTGCATCTAACTCCCTGCCTATCCCAGGCCCCAGGTTGCAACTAACTCCCTGCCTATCCCAGGCCCTAGGTTGCATCTAACTCCCTGCCTATCCCAGGCCCCAGGTTGCAACTAACTCCCTGCCTATCCCAGGCCCTAGGTTGCATCTAACTCCCTGCCTATCCCAGGCCCCAGGTTGCAACTAACTCCCTGCCTATCCCAGGCCCCAGGTTGCATCTAACTCCCTGCCTATCCCAGGCCCCAGGTTGCAACTAACTCCCTGCCTATCCCAGGCCCTAGGTTGCATCTAACTCCCTGCCTATCCCAGGCCCTAGGTTGCATCTAACTCCCTGCCTATCCCAGGCCCCAGGTTGCATCTAACTCCCTGCCTATCCCAGGGACCAGGTTGCATCTAACTCCCTGCCTATCCCAGGCCCCAGGTTGCATCTAACTCCCTGCCTATCCCAGGCCCCAGGTTGCAACTAACTCCCTGCCTATCCCAGGCCCTAGGTTGCATCTAACTCCCTGCCTATCCCAGGCCCCAGGTTGCAACTAACTCCCTGCCTATCCCAGGCCCTAGGTTGCATCTAACTCCCTGCCTATCCCAGGCCCCAGGTTGCAACTAACTCCCTGCCTATCCCAGGCCCTAGGTTGCATCTAACTCCCTGCCTATCCCAGGCCCCAGGTTGCAACTAACTCCCTGCCTATCCCAGGCCCCAGGTTGCAACTAACTCCCTGCCTATCCCAGGCCCTAGGTTGCATCTAACTCCCTGCCTATCCCAGGCCCCAGGTTGCAACTAACTCCCTGCCTATCCCAGGCCCCAGGTTGCATCTAACTCCCTGCCTATCCCAGGCCCCAGGTTGCAACTAACTCCCTGCCTATCCCAGGCCCTAGGTTGCATCTAACTCCCTGCCTATCCCAGGCCCTAGGTTGCATCTAACTCCCTGCCTATCCCAGGCCCCAGGTTGCATCTAACTCCCTGCCTATCCCAGGGACCAGGTTGCATCTAACTCCCTGCCTATCCCAGGCCCCAGGTTGCATCTAACTCCCTGCCTATCCCAGGCCCCAGGTTGCAACTAACTCCCTGCCTATCCCAGGCCCTAGGTTGCATCTAACTCCCTGCCTATCCCAGGCCCCAGGTTGCAACTAACTCCCTGCCTATCCCAGGCCCTAGGTTGCATCTAACTCCCTGCCTATCCCAGGCCCCAGGTTGCAACTAACTCCCTGCCTATCCCAGGCCCTAGGTTGCATCTAACTCCCTGCCTATCCCAGGCCCCAGGTTGCAACTAACTCCCTGCCTATCCCAGGCCCTAGGTTGCATCTAACTCCCTGCCTATCCCAGGCCCCAGGTTGCAACTAACTCCCTGCCTATCCCAGGCCCCAGGTTGCATCTAACTCCCTGCCTATCCCAGGCCCCAGGTTGCAACTAACTCCCTGCCTATCCCAGGCCCTAGGTTGCATCTAACTCCCTGCCTATCCCAGGCCCTAGGTTGCATCTAACTCCCTGCCTATCCCAGGCCCCAGGTTGCATCTAACTCCCTGCCTATCCCAGGGACCAGGTTGCATCTAACTCCCTGCCTATCCCAGGCCCCAGGTTGCATCTAACTCCCTGCCTATCCCAGGCCCCAGGTTGCAACTAACTCCCTGCCTATCCCAGGCCCTAGGTTGCATCTAACTCCCTGCCTATCCCAGGCCCCAGGTTGCAACTAACTCCCTGCCTATCCCAGGCCCTAGGTTGCATCTAACTCCCTGCCTATCCCAGGCCCCAGGTTGCAACTAACTCCCTGCCTATCCCAGGCCCTAGGTTGCATCTAACTCCCTGCCTATCCCAGGCCCCAGGTTGCAACTAACTCCCTGCCTATCCCAGGCCCCAGGTTGCAACTAACTCCCTGCCTATCCCAGGCCCTAGGTTGCATCTAACTCCCTGCCTATCCCAGGCCCCAGGTTGCAACTAACTCCCTGCCTATCCCAGGCCCCAGGTTGCATCTAACTCCCTGCCTATCCCAGGCCCCAGGTTGCAACTAACTCCCTGCCTATCCCAGGCCCTAGGTTGCATCTAACTCCCTGCCTATCCCAGGCCCTAGGTTGCATCTAACTCCCTGCCTATCCCAGGCCCCAGGTTGCATCTAACTCCCTGCCTATCCCAGGGACCAGGTTGCATCTAACTCCCTGCCTATCCCAGGCCCCAGGTTGCATCTAACTCCCTGCCTATCCCAGGCCCCAGGTTGCAACTAACTCCCTGCCTATCCCAGGCCCTAGGTTGCATCTAACTCCCTGCCTATCCCAGGCCCCAGGTTGCAACTAACTCCCTGCCTATCCCAGGCCCTAGGTTGCATCTAACTCCCTGCCTATCCCAGGCCCCAGGTTGCAACTAACTCCCTGCCTATCCCAGGCCCTAGGTTGCATCTAACTCCCTGCCTATCCCAGGCCCCAGGTTGCAACTAACTCCCTGCCTATCCCAGGCCCCAGGTTGCAACTAACTCCCTGCCTATCCCAGGCCCCAGGTTGCATCTAACTCCCTGCCTATCCCAGGCGTTACGCCACCATTAGACTCATTTGCTCTTGAAGAACACTTTCTGAGACGCCTGCATTTCTCTGTTGGTGCATATGCCTCTGAGGGAATGGCCCTGTTGCTCGCTGCAATGGTCTTGCTACTGGAGGGAATGGCCCTGCTGCTCGATGCAATGGTCTTGCTACTGGAGGGAATGGCCCTGCTGCTCGATGCAATGGTCTTGCTACTGGAGGGAATGGCCCTGCTGCTCGATGCAATGGTCTTGCTACTGAAGGGAATGGCCCTGCTGCTCGATGCAATGGTCTTGCTACTGAAGGGAATGGCCCTGCTGCTCGATGCAATGGTCTTGCTACTGGAGGGAGGGAGTGGGCTTGCTGCACCCTTGGTCTCACCACTCACCTTCTCCTTCGCACCTCTCTTCCATGTGCTCCCAGCAGGCGAGTCGGCCCCTGCAGCGTGTGCGTTACCTGTCGTAGACGAGAACGTCTCAGTGCATCTGCTGCTGCTGCGGCTGCGGCTGCTGCTGCTGCTGCACTGCAACCTGCCTGCCCCATATCACACCTCTCCTCCCTCTACCCTCCTTCCCTCTCCTCCTCCCAGGTGCTCCCAGCGGGCGAGTCGGCCCCTGCAGGGTGCGCTGTGGCCATAGTGGACGAGAACCTCTCGGTGCACGTGCTGCTGAGGGGGATGGTGGACGCCAAGGCAGAGACACAGAAGCTGGGCAAGCGCAAGAACGAGACCTCCAAGTGAGTCTCTCTACCTTTTCAGTTAGTGTGTGCTGCTGAGGGGCATGGTGGACGCCAAGGCAGCGACTGAGAAGCTGGGCAAGCACAAGAACGATACTAGCAAGTAAGCTCCCTACCTTATCTATTTCAGTTTTCTCAAGCGTCACCAGACTAGATGAGAGCCTGTCAAGCTGCTGAGGGGGATGTTGGATGCCAAGGCAGAGTCAGAGAAGCTGGGCAAATGCAAGAACGAGACGAGCAAGTAAGCTCCTCCTGCCTTTTCTGTTTTGAGTTGTCTCAAGAGTCACCTGAGAAGGTGAGAGCCTGTCAAGCTGCTGAGGGGGATGGTGGACGCCAAGGCAGAGACAGAGAGGCTGGGCAAACGCAAGAACGAAACCTCAAAGTACGTGGCTTTCCTTTTTCTGGTTTGAAGCTTAGAGGTGACTCAAGAGTCTCCACGTGATGACTTAGAGCCTTGTTGGTGTTACCTGACGCAAGGGCAGGGACAGAGAAGCTGGGCAAACGCAAGAACGAGACCATCTCTCTACAGTGCATCCTTTCAAAATCTGCTGACGGGGATGGTAGACGCCAAGGCAGAGACAGTGCAGCTGGGCGAGCGCAAGAACGGAACTGCCAAGCAAGTGGGCTGCCTCGTCTGGTCGGAGACGCTGAGGGACTCAACCCAGCAGTCACCCTAGCGGTGGGGTTGACCCTTGCTGTCAGTGTTTACTGAGGGGGGTGGTGGATGCCAAGGCGGCAATAAAGGCGAAATGGTAGAAATAAAACGCAAGAAACTCAGAACGAGACATCCAATCGAATGAGTCTCTTTTTTGCTCCCTAACGAAAACCCTCCTCGTTAATATCCATCGACATATAGTTAGTTTTTTGTTCACCTCGTCTGTTGTCACATCCCATCTCGTCATGCCTCAAACTGTAAAATTGCCTGAGCATACACCGGAGCATACACCGGAGCATGCACCTGAGCATACACCGGAGCATGCACCGGAGCATGCACCTGAGCATACACTTGAGCATACACCTGAGCATACACCGGAGCATACACGATGAGCATGCTGATAACTTCTCAAACGACATGAGCATGCATTGAAAATTCCACTGTGCTTTCCACCTGCCAGGCTCCAGGAGGCTCTTGCCAAGAAGATGGGAGTGCCTGGATACGAGGAGAAGGTGCCAGCAAACGTGAGGGAGGAGAATGCTAGCAAGGCTGCACCATATGCCCCATGGCGTATGTCCTAACTTCCCCTGTTCCTCCCTTTGAACCCTCCTCACCCACCAGGCTCCAGGAGGCCCTTGCCAAGAAGATGGGAGTGCCGGGGTACGAGGAGAAGGTGCCGGCAAACGTGAGGGAGGAGAATGCCAGCAAGGCTGCCAAGCTGGCGGCTGAGCTGGCAAGCATTGATGAAGCCATCAAGAATTTTGAGAAGCTGATGCTTGATGAAGGTTCCGCATGAAGGGATGTGACTGGATATGCATGCGTCTGACCACGCGCCTTTTTGTATCTGATATGGTGACTCCGCGCTTCTTCGATTCCTCACTCAACTCGTCAAGAGTGGTAGCTGGGTGCACTCCAGCGGGCATTGTGAGATTGAGGTATCGCACGTGGGCTTTCTTATGCAGTGCAAGAAAGTAGACTTGTTGAAATCCAATGGAACACATAGGGTGATACAAGCAAGATTCGCAAACTACATCGTAGAACACTCCTAAGGGTGATTGTTTTGGGGTATTGTAATGAAGTGCGAAGAAGAGTGTGTGTTGAAGGATTGATTTATGAGGAAACAATACAACTGAGGCAACATAAAAAAGGCCGGGAGCATGGATAGCCTGTCAACATATATTTTGTTACAGGCTAGATAGGTGTGTATATAGTACAACACCTTAGGTTATATTCCCTTGTACCCCATTATTCTAGTCAACTTTTTACTCTGAGATGGTATCACGCTAGGTTAGGATACCGCCCACCCGCGCTTCCGCCCTCGTCCTAGCCCTAGCCCAAGCCGCCCGTCGCTAGCCGCTGCTAGCCGCTCGTCGGCCGTAGCCGCCGGCCCGCCGGCTGCCCGCCGCCCGTTGGCCGCCTGTCGCCGCTGGCCGCCCGTAGCCGCCAGCCTGCTGGCCGCCAGCTGCGCGCCGCCCGTCGCTGCCGCCCGTCGCCGCCAGCTGCCCGTAGCCCGCTGGCCGCCTGTCGCCACCCGTAGCCTCTGGCTGCCTGTCGCCGCTGGCCACATGTAGCCGCCAGCAGCCCGTAGCCGCCAGCCCGCTGGCCACCTTTAGCCACCAGCTGCCCGCCGCCCGTCGCTGCCGCTCGTAGCCGCCAGCTGCCCGTAGCCTGCTGGCCGCCTGTCGCCGCCTGTAGCCTCCAGTCGCCCGCCGCCTGTCACCGGTGGCCGCCTGTCGCTGCCAGCCCGCCTGTCCCCGCTGGCAGCCCGTTGCCGCCAGCCTGCCCGTCGCCGCTGGCCGCCCGCTGCCGCCAGCCGCCCATAGCCACTGGCCGCGCGTAGCCGCCAGCCGCTAGTAGCCACAAGCCGTCCGTTGCCACTAGCCACCCGTAGCCGTTGGCCGCCCGTAGCCGCCAGCCGCCCGTTGCCGCCAGCCGCCCGTAGCCGCTGGCCGCCCGTCCCTGCAGGGCGCCCTTTGCCACCAGCCCGCCCATAGCCGTTGGCTTGTCTGTAGCCGCCCGCCCGTCGACGCCGGACGCCCGTAGCCGCCAGCCACCGCCCCCCACCCCGCCGGCCTTGGCTTCCCCTCCGAGGCGGGGCTCCCGCCGGCAATCTCCACCGCTCTCCACTGCACTTCACCGCTCTCCACCGCACTCCACCGCTCCTCACCGCACTCCACTGCACTCCACCATACGCCACTGCTCTGGTCTCTGACCCTGCCCGTCCTCCATCCGTCGGGGGTACTCCTGCCCTTGGCAGTGTTGTCCTGCAGGACCGGCAGTACGACCTTGCTTTCCTATCCGAGGCCGCGCCTCATCTCCGCATCCATGGCAGCTATCCACTGAGAGGCCTAGGGTCCCGAGGTCGCCTCAGCCTTGGCCATGTTGTCAGCGAACAGGACCGGGGCAGAGCTAGGCCGCTCACCTAAGTCTGTGAGCAAGATCGTCAGCCAGCGGAGCTCCTGTGCCGCCATGGCACCGGCGTAGATCTCAGCCTCATAGCTAGACTAGGCAACAGATGAGGAGTGAGCGGACCTCCACGAGATGGCACCTGAACCAACGCTAAAGCACTAGCCCTGGGAGGACTTGAGGGTCTCAGCGTCGTCCGCCCAAGAAGCATCTTGTGCCCAGTAAGGACCACTGGCCTGCGTCCTCCTAGCACTAACCCCATGCCCGAGAGTACTAACAAAAAACCCTCTTAGCGGTCGACCAGTGCTGTGGTCGGTGTCTGCCTGTGGCCACAAAACGAGCTAGGATGCTGAGAGGGTATGTGAGATCTGGACGAGTGCAAGTCATCAGGTACATGAGGCAACCCACCAGCTCTGCGTAAGGACCACTGGGCTCTACTGACTTCTTAGGAACTGGAGCTGAGAGTATATGATCTACTGGCAGAGGTATGGGCTGTGCATAGGAGAACTAACGACCGAACTTCTGAAAGACCTAGCGCACCAAGTGTGACTGTGTAAGAGTGATGGTTCGCGCTGCTCTGTCCCTGGAGATCTGCAGGCCAAGGTAGTGGCGCAGCTCTCCTAGGTCAGTGCAGGTGTGTGTCCTCAGCAGCTCGACCTTCACGGAGGCTAGGGCATCTCTGTCTGCAGTGGCGAAGACCATATCGTCTACGTAGACAAGGATGTAGCACAGCGTCTAGCCAGCACGAACGAAGAGCGAGGGGTCAGCAGAGGAAAGAACTGCACGTCAGCTACCGTAGCACGCAGAGTGTCGTGCCACTCACGAGGCGCGTGTCACAGGCTGTAGACTTGGCGCCGAAGGAGCCACTGGGTCCCAGAAGTGAAGGTACCAGCAAAGCCATGAGGATAGCGCGGGTAGACCTGCTCGTGTAGGCTCCCATGAAGAAATGCAGTGGAGGAGTCGAGGGAGTGTAGCTCGTAGTCACGCTATGCTGCTACGTGTAGTAGCGCTCGAAGAGTAGTCATCTTCGGGGTCGTGGCGAAGGTCTGAAAGAAGTCCAACCCCTCACGCTGACTGAAGCCTCTAGCCAGGTAGCACGCCTTGAACACTGGCGGCTCTCCAGGGGGGCGCTTCACCTTGAAGAGCCACCGGCCATCGACTACGTTCACCCCAGGTGGGGGACTTGCGTGGACGTAGGTGCCGGTGGATCTCGAAGATGCCATCTCCTGCTTCATGGCAGCTATCCACTGAGAGGCCCAGGGTTCTGAGGTCGCCGCATTGTAAGTGCGAGGGGTCGGGTTTGTCAAAGGCGTCTGGGTCACCCTTAGGGACTAGCAGCATGGAACAGAGATGGTGAGCAGCCTCAGACAGGAAAGCAAGCTCGTATTGTCTGTCCTCTAGGACGTCACTGCCAAGGGCAGACGCACCCCCTATGGACGGAGGACAGACAGGGACAGAGACCAGAGCAGTCGCGTAGTCAAGGCGACGGATAGAGGCGAAGTCAGCGAGAGCAGCGACAAGCGCGTCAAGAGTCGAGACAGGAACAGACAGGTCGGTAACGAGGGAGGCAAGGACCCAAGGAACAAGAGGACGAACAGCACGAAGGTAGTCAAGCAAAGGGGGAGGCGCGACAGCGAGCGATGACGGATGAGGCGAAGGCAGAAGGGGAGGACAAGACGCGTGGGAACAAAGCAACATAGGGTGAGAATGCTGAACAGGAGAGACAGGGCGAGTACGAGAGGGACGGCGAGACCAGACGTGAGACTGAGGCGTCTGGTCAGGAGACAGTGGAGGAGAGACAGGAGGGGAACAAGGGGGGAGATGAGACGGAGACGAGTCCGGGGGAGGGAACACAGAGTTGTAGACAAGAAGGGGAGGCGGCGGGGCAGGCGCAGGCGAGATGTCAGGGGAGGGAAGGCCGAGCAGGCGAAGGGTGGACATCGTCGGCGACTGCTGCTGCTACTGCTCGACGCTGACACATGTACCACCAACTGCACCACGGTAACATCCGGAACACTCCACTCAAGCACCCCCAGAACGATCAACCCCAGGAGCAAGAACCCTTTCGAGCACTGGTGCCACCCCCAGGCCCGTCAGGACAAGCCACGACAGGAACCCCTGGACTAGCACCCTCCTCAACGCTAGCAACCCCAGAGTCCACGAACAGCTGCTGCTGCGGTGGCAACGGCGGCTGCTGCTACGGCGGCTGCGACGACGGCTGCAGTGGCTGCTGCGGCGGCGGAGGAGGAGACACCGGGGGAGAGGCAGGTGGCAAGAGCAGCGCCACGGGGGCCCCAGAGTCAGCCGACTCCTCGACCGGGACAACGGACAGGAGGGGAGTGACGTGGGACACACCAGAGGGAGCAGGACGGGGAGGGAGGGGAGCAGGGGCTACCGGGGAGTGGGAACCAGAAACAGGGAAGGGGAAACCGGGAGACCTCGGTGGGGAAAGCGGTGGTAAAAGGAGACAGACTCGTCGAAAGTAGCGTCACGGGAGTGAAAGAAGCGGTGAGACGGCGGGTGGTAAAAGTGCAAGTCAGACGATTCAAGGGGGAAACCGAGGAAGACACAGGGGACAGTGCAGGCAGTGAGCTTGTCCGTGCCAGAGGCACGAAAATGAGCAAGGCAGCCCCAGACATGGAACGCGGACGCGTCACCAGGGAACCCGGTCCAAAGAAGGGTCGGCAAAACCTGCGGCTGCTGGGAGCGCGGACACAGGTTAAGCTGGTGAGCGGCGTAGCGAACGGCAAACGGCCACAGAAAATGGGGTGCACCGGCATGAATCATGGAGGTACGAGCCACCTCCATGACCAAACCGATGCGTAGCTCAGCGACCCCATTCTACTGCGGGGAGTCCGGTAGGGTGTACGACTGGGTGATGCCCTCCGCACGACAGAACTGTCCAAGCCGACCAGAGGCGAACTCGCTGCCACGGTCAGAGTGGAGACACAGCATAGGGAGACCACGGTGGAGGCGCGCAACTACGACCCACGGGATAAGAACGTCAGGCACGTCGGCCTTCCGCTCTAGGGGAAACACCGTGGTGTAGCACGTGTAGTCGTCGACGAGCACGAGAAAGTGACGCTCGCGACGCGGTCCAGGGACGAGGGCTGGGCCCCAGACGTCCAAGTGCAGGGTCTGGAGGGGTGCAGTGGCAGGGCAAAGCGAAGAGGAGTGAGGAGCACAGCGCAGCTGTCTCTCGACGCAAGGCGTGCACGGCGGCGCAGGCGAGGGAGGGAGGGCAGGAAGCGATGCAGGGAGACCTAGGATGAGACTGTGCTGAGACATGTGACGCAGACGTGGGAGTGTGGGGTGACCTAGGCAGTGGTGCCACAGAAGCGACGGGTGAGTGAGCGTCCGACACGAGCAAGCCACAGCAACCTGGGTAGATGCAGGACCCGGGGAGGACGCGCCCACCCAGGAGGAAGCAGTGTCCAGCGTAAACAAGCCAGACACCGGGTCCCGGGGGAACCTGAGGCAGCCTCTGTACAGACAGCGTACCGCTTGTGACCACGGAACGTAGTGGTGACGACGAGGTCCTGAAGACAGCCGGCACCAACTAAGTTTATGGAGAACGAAGGGATGTGCAGGTCTGTAAGG
The DNA here is from genome assembly GCA_027943415.1 of Closterium sp. NIES-67. NCBI lineage: Eukaryota > Viridiplantae > Streptophyta > Zygnematophyceae > Desmidiales > Closteriaceae > Closterium > Closterium sp. NIES-67. Next base: position 103,424 of record BQMB01002421.1, read on the forward strand.
GAACCCGAGGGGACCGCCGGACAGGGACGGGTAGTGTAGCTGCGAGCTACGACAGGACTTGAGGAGGGGTCAGCAAGTGCGACAGCCGCATGCGCGGCAAGCGGCGCGAGGGTGGCGTGGTCTCGGAAGAGGCAGGCTGACGCACCGGAGTCAAGTGTGAAGGACAGCGAAGCAGTAGCGGCAGACGGAGGAGGAGTGAGTGTAGAGCCCAGGCTGGACAAAGTAAACAGTCCTACACCTGTCGCAGCAGGGAAGTTTGAACTACACACAGGTGCTACGCCTAAGGTAGAGAACACAGGGTAATAAGATCCGGACACACTAGAAGCGTCAGCATACAGAGAATGCAGGGCAGAACTAATCTGATCCATGTCTATGTTAAAAACAGGCACACCGTGGCGCAGCAGACTAGGCCAGTCAGGGAGGTCCGGGGCCGAGCTGAAGCGGCAACGAAAGAGGTCGTCGAGGCGGCGGAGGTAGCGGGCGTCGGGTGCGGGCGGCGGCACATGGTGTCATGGAGGGGTCTGGTCTGGAGCTGGTACTGACAGCTCACAGCACTGAAGCTGCCTGTAGACGCCGAGCAGCGCGGGCCACCACCGCGGCCACCACCTCCTGGGGCCCCTGGCCACCCCCGGCGGGAGGCGGGGCCATTGCTGCTGCTGCTGCGGGCGGCTGCTGCTGCTGCTGCGACTGCAACTTTTGCTACTGCGTCTGTTGCGATTGCTGCTGGTCCTGGACACCAGCTCCAACCCCCTTGTCATAACCACTGTCCCCGCCACCACCACCACCACCACCAACGCCACCACCACGCCCTTCCTTGGGGTCGTGACGGCCCCGAAGCTGTCGCTACTGCGGGAAAGCCGCAGCTGCTGTCTCAGTGGTAGGGGCGGCCGTGGGAACCGTGGCAGAGACGTCAGCGTACGTGCACTGGGAGGGAGCACAGCCCTGAAAGATAGGGACTGCCGCAACATCGCTCAACTGAGCGATAGTGCGCTGACGAGTCTCTATCTTAGACAGAGTAGTGAAAAAGGCGGTGAGGGTGAGGTCGCTAGAGTGCTGACTAAGGAAGTGGTCGCGAGCAGTGGCTTAAGCAATCAGGCAGGCGCATGACAATAAGGTACAGGATAGCGCAGAACGGTGGGGGAAAGGCAGTGAGCTGGGCGGTAGTGCTAGCAGCGCAGTAGCTAGTCTCTAGTGCTCGGAGGTGAGTAGCGGAGGTCAGCGACAGTGGGGAAAGAGGAAAGGTCAGGAAATAGCATGGGGAGGATCAAGCGGCCAGCAGAGGCGGAGGCAGGGATGGAGTAGCGCGCAACTACTGCATCTAGGAAGTCCTTGGCGTTCGCGACAGCAGTGAAGCGCGGTCGCTCTGGCAGAGGAAGCGCATGACTAATGGCGAGTTGCGCTACAGCATCGCGAGAATCCCAGACAGCGCGAGCGATCGCAGCAGCAGCAAAGGCCTCACACTCAACAGTGGTGGGGTCAGCAGGGAGGGGATTAGGCGCAGAAGGGCGAGGAAGCAAGCCATCAACATGCATAGCCAGGGAGTGCCCATCATGGCTCTGACCTGTCAGGTGCCAACGGAGATCGACAAGCCAGGCGGCGAACTCGATCGCGTGTCCCTCCATGTTCAGGCGATGTACAGAGTCCGCCATCGCGCAGCCTCAGCGATATAGGTCCACGGCGGCACAACGTTACGGCGGCACAGCGTCACGGCGGCACAGCGGCACGGGGACTCGGCGGCACAGCGGCACAGGTGCGCAGCGGCACGGCGGTAGGGCTCTCCGGCTGGAAAACCGTTGGGAAGGCCGAGGAGGGCCCGAGGCGCACAGGGCCCGAGGCGTGCAGAGCTGGCAGGGCGCGAAGGGCCGGCGGAGCGCTAGGGCCAGGAGGGCGCACGAGGAGCCAAGGAGGTGCAAGAGGGCCGGGGAGGTACGCGAGTGGCAGGCGGGCGCACGAGGGGCCGGGAAGCGCGAAGGGCCGGCTAGGCGCACAAGGGGCTGGCGAGCACGCGAGGGGCCGGCTAGGCGCGAGGGGCCGGCAAGAGGCTAAGGAGCCGGCTAGGTGCGAGAGGCCAGTGAGCACGCGAGGGGCTGGCTAGGCGCTAAGGGGCCGGCTAGGCGCGCGAGGGGCCGGCTAGGCGAGAGGGGGGGGGGGGGCTAGGTGAGAGGGGGTCGGCTGGGCACGAGGGGCCAGCTAGGCGCGAGGGGCCGGCTATTGCGCGAGAGGGGACGGCTAGGTGCGAGGGGCCGGCTACGGCGCGAGAGGGGCCGGCTGGGCGCGATGGGCCAGTTGGGCGCGAGGGGCCGGCTACGGCGCGAGAGGGGATGGCTGGGCGCGAGGGGCCGGCTAGGCGCGAGGGGCCAGCTAGGCGCGAGGGGCCGGCTACGGTGCGAGAGGAGCCGGCTGGGCGCGAGGGGCCAGCTGGGGGCGAGGGGCCGGCTAGGCACGAGGGGACGGCGGGCACGCTAGGGGCGGCAGACGCGCTAGGGGACGGCGAGGCGCGGTAGGCTAGGGCGAGGGGCGGAAGCGGGTGGGGGGACCTAACCTACTCATGATACCATGTTAGAATACTAGAATGATAGGAACAAGAGTGTACAGGAAAGATATATAATCGGAGATGTACTCTCTAAGAACACAAGCCTATCTAGCCTATAACTTCTACATATAAACATATGTATAAATTGACAGATCCTCCTATGTCAGGAAACCTCGACTGGAGGGCAGAGCAAAGCACATTCAGCTGCGGTACTTCCTCATGCGCGTGCTATAGCAGCGCCGCCAGACCCGCGTAGTACATTTGGCCTCAGGTGCCAACACGGCTGATATCTTTACGAAGGCGCTTGCGCCTACATATCATCAGCGGCACTGTGTCTAGCTTGGTCTAGTTCATGTAGCTTCTCACTTGCTAAGACCTTGATTGCGTACGTGTGGTTCGTAAAATGGCGCGAAGCGCCTAGATCTAGGCACCCAACAGCAAGGCGGACGATAATGCATGCGGCTCGTCAGGAGACCACATCCGGGACCGCGATTTGAATTTCGTGGCAGAGCTCCGCGGCAATCCCATTAAAGCAGTGTACGCGTTACTGCTTAAAACCAAGGAAATACCATTTCCTTACAGGTATACTCTACTGGATTCATCTGAGTGTGCTGCTTGCGTCACTGTAGACACTTATGGAAACTCTGTTAGGTTTGCGAATTCGGGTTTCCAGCAAATTTGGTGTGCGTCGCCAAAAGCCAACACAGCATTTCGTGTTTGTCACATCCAATGGTCTCGATCCCTATCATACACGTGGTTCGTATGGATTGGCCTTTGTGCTGGCATGGCGCTTTTATCCCGAGGCGCGCATCACGAATCGCCTGCTTCGATAGTGTCGCGCATTCGACAATTTCCGCGTTGGCCCAGTTTCTCAATTGGCTCAAATTTCGCAATGCGACTGCTGCGCGGGCTTTGCCCACCCGCTCACGGAAATCTCTCGCGTGAAAAAAAAGGCTACCAGCTCCATTCCCCAAATCGACAGCATCGCCGCATCGAACCGTAGGACCCCGTACAAGAACGCGTGAGACCGTAGCGTACCTTTCTGATAATCCACCTGCAGCCCCTCGCACCGCAACGTCCACGGAATAAAACCACCCAAACCATATATGCAGATTTTTCTCTCATCCCTTCCTCCTCAGCTTTCGAAGGCAAGGTTCAGAATCACCGCTAGCGTGTGAGGTGCTGCAGACGATGGTCGTCCCCAGACCAGCCCAGCCCGGCCCAGGCTTCAGTTCAGCAGCGTCGTTTCGTTTGTGGATAGACCAGCCCGCAAGCAACTGCAAGTAGCATCATATAACGCCGTTACGCCGTCTCTCTGCGACACTCACCACACCAGCAGCAGCTCCGTCCACGTGCGAAGAAGCTGCCGCCTCAAAGTTGATCGTCACTTCAGTGCCGCCATCCCGTCCGTGCTTACTCGATCGATAGTGTCGCGCATTCTGATTCCCAAGCGTAGAACCAGAGGCGCGGAAGGCGATAATCCTTCTTGGAGAGTTCGGCTTGTTGCAGGGACTCCATTTTTACCCGGAGAAAGGGAGAGTTCATTTAGCAGGTGCTGAAAAGTCGCCTAGTGCTACAGCACCTGCTAGGATAAAAAAGTCCTTCCAGCCATGGCTCTCCTCCCAACGCATCACCTAGCGCCATTAGGACTCCATGACACAAGGAGTACGAAGGCATCTCTCCGCCCTGCATCGCGAAAGTCCCCCTCGCAGCGAGAACGCCTCGCGTGATTCTAGGAAGCCCGCCGCTCCTCTCCCCTCCCACTCCCTCTTCCTCCCCCCCCTCCCTTCCCCGCCCTCTCCGCCGTCCCGCCCTCCCCGCCCTTTCCCCTCCTCTCCCTCCACATTCACCTACACGGATCGGTGACATGTGCGCGCCGTACTGCGGCGGCTTCTGCTTGTAGCGGCTTCTGCTGCTGTCAGGCAGTAGATTTGCCGTATAGGCTAGACCGTCGATTTGCTCTCGATACGACATTCCACACAAGGCTTAGGCGCTGTAGTAGCCGCCAGGCTGTCCGCGTAGTCCTATAATGTCTTTCGCTCCCGCCGCGACATGAAATGGCTGCGCCCGACGCCGCCGCAGACAGGCGGCCAGCCGGATCGACCGGTCAACCCCCGAAACCCGGTCAACGCGGTGAGCCCAGTCAACCCTGTCAACCCAGTCGATGCGCCCAAAGCTATGGAGAAGACAGTCAGGCCGTGGACGAAGTACCTTCGCGTGATCAAAACGACTGTGACAAAATCGAGCGCAGCAATAAAGTACAGCCATGTCAGCCAGGTCCATCATGCCACGTGTTCGGCGGCATCGTCCACGTCAGCGCTCAAGCCGCTCCCGCCCTGCCCCTGGAGCCAGCCTTGGATGACGGATCCGCCGTACGCTCCCACGTGTACGATCTACTCCGCGAGGCACGCCGCCATTGGCGGGCTGGCGCCGCCGAATGCGGCGTGGAATACGGCGGCATCGGTTCCCTCGCCGCATTCGGCGGCGACGGCCACTGTGCGGGGAATCGTGGCGGCGGTAGCGGAGGAGGGGGTGAAGAGCCGAGCCTGGAGGCTCGGTTCAGGCTCGGGACGGAGCTGGGGCGAGGCCATTTCGGCGTGGTGCGGCTCTGCGAAGACCGGCGAACCGGCGAGCGGTTCGCCTGCAAGACCGCTCTCAAGTCGCAAATAACTGTGCGTTACGACTTGCTTCGTTAACTTTCTGGTTTGCCTCATGCTTTTTTTTTTTTCCTCATAGATGACTCCAATCTAACAAGCGAGCGGTTCGCCTGCACGACCGTTCTCAAGTCGCAGATGACTGTGCGTGACTCTTCATTATTTCCGGCACGTTCAATAAAAATGTTTCGTGGTTTGCCTCATGATTGGGGGCTCTTTGGTCATTTTTTTAGTCGACTCAAGAAAAAAAAAGAAAAAGAAAAAAAAAAAATCACCTTTTGAGTCGACTCAAAAATATTTTTTGTGGTTAGTCTCATGATTGGGGCTCTTGGGTCGAGGACCAAGGCAGGCAGGTCGGGGACCAAGGCAGGTAGTGGCTGGCTGGGATCCACTTTGCAGGCAGTGCTTGCGCGCTGGCGGCTTAATTACCGTTTGAGTATATTTCTTTGTACTCTTTCCATTCCCTTTTATTGCCTTCTTCCCTCCCTTCCGCCCCGCATCCGCCGCTCCATGTCTCCCGCTCAGCAGACTCCCGAGGCCATGCGCGAGTTAACGCGCGGAAGTGCTGATTCCGCTGCTGTTGCAAGCCGCGCGCGGGGGAAGAACAGGCGCATGCAGCGCGCGGGGTAAAACAGGCGCAAGCAG
>BQMB01002422.1:0-70000 GCA_027943415.1 Closterium sp. NIES-67
CGGGGGCGCTAAGGGCCGGCAAGGCGTGTAGGGGACCAACGGGCGCGAGAGGGGTCGTCGGGGCGCTAAGGGCCGGCGGGGCGTGCTATGGGGAATGATAGGGCGGTAGGCTAGGGCTAGGGTGGAAGCGGGTGGACGGACCTAACCTACTATGATACCGTAACTCTCCGGATATAGGTGCATCCCTTTATTTGGCCCATTGCGCTTATGGAGTGCAAGTTCGCTTATATCCGTTATTTCATTATAAGCGCACCCATATTTTTGAAAAATTATTTCCTATAGGCGCATCACATTTTTGTCAAAACGTATGTTAAACGGGGGATTTCCATATCGGAGTTTACAGTGGCGAAAAAAATTGCCCGGATGTTTAGCACTTTGAAACATATCGCTATGCAACACTTGTTTCGAAAATAGTAACACCATTTTTTTCTTGTCCTGTAACAAGGTTTTCAAGTTCTGCTTCAACCGTTTCTTGCTTGGCTCGAATGTGACACAACCGGAAAGCGGGGTTGAGATTTACTCCTCTACTGTCGATGCGGACAGTTCATACCGAGCGACAGACTAGATCTATTTTCGCCCGTCACTCGGTGTGCACATCGTCACACGCAACAGCTGCTAGTCGAGGAGTTAGTCCTGAAGCGAACCTACGACCGCATTGCCATGAAGCCGGTAGATGACAAGATGCGCGCGCGAATCCTTAGCATGTTGCGCAAAGGGCATTCGACTAGGAAAATAGCCAAAGTTCTTGGCATAGGCAAGAGCACCGTGCACGATTACGGTTTGAAGGTGATTGCCGAGACTAGTTTTGAGGGGGTGCGACCCACGATGCCCACGGCCGGCCGCCCCCGCTTAATCTCAACCCGACTTCAGCGCGGAATAGTTCGAGCGATTACAAGCGGCGAGGCGAAAAGCAGTGTAGATGCCGCAAAGATGTTGCAGGAGAAGCACGGTCTCGCTGTAGACTCGAAGACGGTCAAGAACTCGTTACGATTCGCGGGGTTGATCGCCGTGCAGCAGCCCAAGAAACCCAGGATCTCACCGAAAAGCATACGTGATCGTCTCGATTTCGCGAGGTCGCATGCCGACTGGACGCTGGAGGACTGGAAGCGGGTGATTTGGTCTGATGAGACCAAGATAAACCGTTACTGCTCCGACGGACGTGCGTACGCCTGGATTCGTGAGGGCACCAGTCTCCAGAGCCATCAAGTCCAACAGACAGTTAAGCATGGGGGTAGTTCTGTGATGGTGTGGGGTTGCATGACGTATGAGGGGGCGGGGTTCATGTGCAAGATAGACGGCAGGATGGATGGGCCGCTCTATCACAGCATCTTGCAAGATGAGCTCAAACAGACCATCGATTTTTTCAAGCTTTCCCCCTCAGAGATCATTTTCCAACACGACAATGATCCCAAGCACAGGTCCCGTCTGGTCCAAGACTAGCTTGGGGAGCAGGAGTACGTGGTGCTGGAATGGCCCTCGTCCTCCCCGGACCTTAACCCGATAGAGCACCTGTGGGCATACTTGAAAAGGCAGCTGGCGACGTACGAAAAACCACCTCGTGGTTCATGTTAGAATAGCAGAATGACTACAACAAGTGAGAACATGGGAGATATAGGGTTGGACCCTCTATGAACACAAACCTATCTAGCCTATAACTTATGTATATCAACACATGTATAAGTTGACAGTTCGTGCTTTGTTGAGTGCTTATGTTTTGCCAACTCCCTGATATTTCTTTTTTCTTTTTTCTTTTTTCTTTTTTCTTTTTTTTTTGTTGAAGTGAAAGAATAACTAGAACAGTGACATACAAGGGGATATAACCTAATGGATTGTACTCCCTAATGGGTTGTTATCCTATATAGTCTATAACAACATACAATATATGTTCGACACATCCCCTAGCCTGGAAAGAGGCAGTGCATGATGAGAGAGAGGCAACTCAGGGTGGCACTACTATTCCAGCCTCTGAGGCAGGGATCTAAAGACCAGTCAAACGAGTACAAACAAGGCAAGAGCAAGACCAGGGCGGCACTACTAGTCCAGCCACTGGGAAGAGGCCACAAGGCCAGTCAGGGTAATATATATTAAGGTCTGTACACAATCAAGGTCCTAGCAAGTGAGAGGCTACAGGAACGAGACCTAGCTGTACACAGTGCCGCTAATGATCTTTAGGCGCAAGTGCCTTCGTAAAGATATAAGCTGTGTTGGCACCGGAGGCCAAGTGTACTACACGAGCCTGGCAACGGTGCTGCAGCTCGCGCAGGAGGAAGTACCGCAGCTGGATATGCTTCGCTCTGCCCTCAAGTCGAGGCTCCTGACACAGGAGGATCATGGCCCTGTTGTCAGCGTACAGAACTGGGGCAGAGCTAGGCCGCTCACCCAGGTCAGTGAGCACGAAGGTCAGCCAGCGGAGCTCCTGTGCCGCCATGGAACCAGCGTAGATCTCAGCCTCACACCTAGACTGGGCAACAGTCAAGAAGCGGGTGGACCTCCACGAGATGGCACCAGCACCAAGGCTAAAGCAGCAGCCCTGTGACAACCTGAGAGTCTCGGCATCGTCTGCCCAAGAAGCGTCTGTGTGCCCGGTAAGGACCACTGGTCTACGTCCTCCTAGCACTAGCCCCGTGCCTGATGTACTTGCTAGATAACGCAAAACCCTCTTAGCTGCTGACCAGTGCTGCGGTCGGTGTCTGCCGGGGGCCACAAAGCGAGCCAGGATGCAGAGAGGGTATGCGAGATCTGGACGAGTGCAAGTCATCAGGTACATGAGACAACCCACCAGCTCTACGTAGGGACCACTAGGATCTACACCCTCCTCCGAGAATGGGGCAGAGAGTCTATGGTCTACTGGCTGAGGGGTGGGCTGTGCAGTAGAGAGCTGAAGACCGATCCTCTGAAGGACCTGGCGCACCAAGTGTGACTCTGTGTAAGAGTGATGGTGCGCGCTGCTTTGTCCTGGAGATATGTAAGCCGAGAAAGCAGCGCAGCTCTCCTAGGTCACTGCAGGTGTGTCTCCTCAGCAGCTCGGCCTTCACGGAGGCTAGCGCGTCTCTGTCTGCAGTAGCAAAGACCAGGTCGTCTACATAGACACGGATGTAGAACGGAGTCTGGCCGGAACGGACGAAGAGCGAGGGGTCTGCAAAGGAAGGGAAGAACTGCAAGTCAGCAAGTGTAGCACGCAGCGTGTCGTGCCACTCACGGGGCGCATGTCGCAAGCCGTAGATGGGGCGTCGGAGGAGCCATTCAGTGCTAGGGGGAAAGGTATCGGAGAAGCCCTAGGGATGGCGCAGATAGAACTGCTCGTGTAGACTTCCCTGAAGGATATCTGTGGAGAAGTTGAGGGAGTGCAGCTCGTGGTCACGCTGTGTTGCTACGTTTTGTATTGCCCATAGTAGTCAGCTTCAGGGTCGGGGCAAAGGTCTGAAAGAAGTCCACCCCCTCACGCTGACTGAAGCCTCGAGCAACGTAACACGCCTTGAAGACAGGCGGCTCTCCAGGAGGGCGCTTCACCTTGAAGAGCCATCAGCCATCGACTACGTTCACCGCACATGGGTGAACTGCGTTGACAAAGGTATCGGTGGATCTCCAATATGCCATCTCCTGCTCCATGGCAGCAATCTACGGAGAGGCCTAGGGTCCCGAGGTGGCCTCAGCGTAGGTGCGAGGAGTCGGGATGTCGAGGGCGTCTGGGTCACCCTCAGGGACTAGTAGCATGGATCAGAGATGGGGAGCGGCCTTAGACAGGAAAGCGAGCTCGAACTGCCTGTCCTCTAGGACGTCACTGCCAAGAGAAGCCACACCCCGGACGGCCGGTGGACAGGCAGGGTCAGAGACCAGAGCGGTGGCGTAGTCCAGGCGGCGGGGAGCGGCGAAGTCAGTGACAGCAGCGACAAGAGCCGACAGACTTGAGACCGGAACGAATGGGACCAGGAACAAGGGGACGCGCAGCACGAAGGAAGTCCGGAACGGAGGCGGGGCCACAGCAAGTGACGACAGGGGAGGAGACGGGAGGAGAGGAGGAGCATGAGACGCATGAGAGCAAAGTAACATAGGGTGAGAACGTGGAACAGGGGATGTAGGACGAGCACGAGACGGACGACGAGACCTGACGTGAGACAGAGGAGTCGGGTTAGGAGAGAGGGGAGGAGACACAGGAGGATAACGGGGAGGCAAAAGAGGCAGGGAGGAGTCCGGGGGAGGAAAAACTGGGCCGTGTACCGGCGGAAGAGGAGGTGGTGGTGACGGAGGAGGCACCGGCAGGTGGTCAGTGGAAGGAAGACCGAGGAGGCGAAGAGCGGACACCGGCGGCGACGATTGCTGCCCGACTCCAGTACCATAGCCTCCAGCAACAACATGGCTCCCTCTGAGAAGCTCATTGCCAACACCCCAAGAGCCCGCTCCAGAACCAGCTCCAGCCCGCTCCCAAGCACCCCCAGAACGCACGAACCCCATAGGCGGTGACGTTGGCGGCTGCGGCTGCGGCTGGTGCTGCGGCTGCGGTTGCGGCTTCGACTGCGGTGGCAGCGGCGGAGGCGGCTGCGGCTTGGGCAGCAATGGATGTGACAGGGGAGGGGAGACCAGGGCAGGGACAGGCGGGGGAAGAGACTCCGCCGAGCCACGAGAGTCAACAGACTCCTCGGCAGGGACAACCGACAGGAGGGGGGTGACGTGAGACACACCAGACGGGGCAAGGCGGGGAGGGGGGGGAGCAGGGGCGACCGGGGGAGGGGGGGGAACCAGGAACTGGGGGGGAGTGACCGGGAGACCACGGTGGTGAAAGCGGTGGTTGAAGGAGACGGACTCGTCAAAAGTGACATCGCGAGAGTGAAAGAAATGGTGAGAAGGCGGGTGGTAGAAGTGCCAGTCAGAAGAGTCGAGTGGGAAACCTAGGAAGGCATAGGGGACCGTGCGAGCAGTGAGCTTGTTCGTGCCAAAGGCACGAACGTGAACAAGGCAGCCCTAGACGTGGAACGCAGACGTGTCACCAGGAGACCCGGTCCAGAGGAGGGTCGGCGAAACCTGCGGTCGCAGAGGGTGTTGCGACAGGTTAAGCTGGTGGGCGGCGTAGCGAACGGCGAACGGCCACAGAAAATGGGGTGCAACAGCATGGATCATGGAGGTACGAGGAAACTCCATGACCAAACCGATACGTCGCTCAGCGACCCCATTCTGCTGCGGGGAGTCCGGCAGGGTGAACATCTGGGTGATGCCCTCCGCACGATCGAAACGACCAAGGACGCCGGAGGCAAACTCGCCACCACGGTTGGAGGGAAAACGCAAGACAGGGAGACCGCGGTGAACACGCTCAGAGACAAGCCACGGGAGAAGAATGTCAGGCGCGTCGGCCTTCCGCTTCAATGGAAACACGGTGGTGTAGCGTGTGTAGTCGTCGAAAAGCACGAGGAAGTAGTGCTCGCGACGCGGCCCATGGACGGGGGCGGGGCCCTATACAGCGGCGACAGAGGTCGGAGGAGCGAAGGAGGACCCAAGGCTAAACAAGGCAGGGGATCCTACGCCTGACGCAGCTGGGGAGCCTGAACTAGGCACACTGGGCACACCTACGCGAGGCGGCACAGGGTAATAGGAACCAGGCACACTAGAGTTATCGACATACAGCACATACAAAGCAGAGCTAATCTCATCCATATCCATATCAAAGATCTGAACACCACGACGGAGCAGACTGTGCCAGTCGGGTAGGTCAGGCGACGGGCCGAAGCGGAGACGAAACAGGTCGTCTAGGCGACAGAAACAACGAGCGGGGGTATGGCCGATCTAACTGCATACGTGGCCGCGACGAGGACTACTCTGGAGCTGGTACTGGCAGCTCCCGTCACTCTGACTACCACCCGATGGCACTCCGCGTGCACGACCACTGCGACCACCGACACCGCCGGCTCCAAGCCACACGGGGAGGCAACCGACCTGTCGCTGCTGCTGCGGCGGCGGCTGCTGCTGCTGCTGGTCCAGCGACGGCGCCTACTGCGGCTGCTGCTGGTCCAGCGACGGCGCCTGCTGCGACTGCTGCTGGGGCTGCTACTCCGAGGCACCAGCCCCAGCCCCCTTGTCAGTACTACCAGCGGGCGAGCCACCTCCACCACCGGCACCACCCCCTCCTCTGCTACCTGTGCCGCACCCAGCCTTGGGGCGGCGACCCTTACGCGGACAAAACTGCACTGCGGCGGCTATCTCCGCAGCCGGAGCTGTCTCAGCAACCGCAACAAAATGGTCGGAGAAAGCGCACTGAGCAGGGGCACAATCTTGAAAGATAGAGACCGGCACGGTACCGCTAGACTGGGCGATAGAGTGCTGACAAGTCTCTACGGTAGACAGAGTGTCAATAAAGTCAGTGAGGGTGAGGTCAGCGGGGCGGAGACTAAGGAAGTGATCGCGGGGCGTGGCAAGACGGTTGGGGAGGCGGGGTTGCAAGCAGGTAGAGGGTAGAGCAGATGGGGGGCTGAAACACACGAAGCTGGGCCTCAGTGCAAGCAGCGCGCCAGGTCGTGTCTAGCGTGCGCAGATGGGCGCCAAGGTCAGCGGGGGCACTCGGACAGGGAGAGGGAATGACTAATCGCAAGTTGTGCGACCTCGTCACGCGACAACCAGACAACACGTGCAAGGGTAGCAACGACAGCGGACTCATGGTCAGAAGACGTGGGGTCAGCGGGTAGAGCAGCAGGGGGGTCCGCGGGTAGAGCAGCAGCAGCAAGGGGAGCGTACCGTCGATGTGGACGGCCAGGGAGTGGCCGTTCTGCCGCTGACCAGTCAGGTGTCGTTGGAGGTCGACGAGCCACGAGTCGAACTCAATCAGCTGCCCCTCCGCATCAAAATGCAGGACCAAGTCCGCCATCATGGTCGCTGCAGCAGCCGAAAGGCGGTACTGAGCAGTAGGGTGCGGCGGAAAGCGGTGATGTGCGGTGCAGTGATGTACAGTGCGGTAGGGTGCGGTGCAGTGCGGTGTAGGGTGGTGCAGTGCAAAGCAGTGCAGTGCAGTTCCGAGCGGTGCAGCGCGGTGCAGAAAAAACGGGGTCGGCTAGGCAACGGGGTCGGCTAGGAGGCGGGAACGGCTAGGAGGCGGGGCCAGCTGGGCGACTAGGCCGGCGAGGCGTCGGGGCCAGGTGGGAAGCATGGCCGGCTAGGAGGCAGGGCCGGCTAGGAGACGGGGCCGGCTGGGCGACGGGGCCCTTGAGGTGACAGGGCCTGCTAGGTGGTGGGGTCGACTAGGAGGCGGGGCCGGCTGGGCGACGAGGCCGGCGAGGAGGCGGGGTCAGCTAGGAAGCGGGGCTTGCTGGGCTGCGGGACCGGCTAGGCGACGGGGCCAGTTAGGCAACGGGGCCGGTCGGACGACGGGGCCGGCTATGTGACGGGGCCAGCTAGGCGACGGGGCCAGTCGGACGACGGGACCGGCTAGGCGATGGGGCCGGCAAGGATTCGGGCCTGACTGAGCTATGGGGCCGACTAGGACGAGGGGGCCATTGGGCGGCGGGGCCAGCTAGGAGGCGGGGCCGACGGGGCCGATGGGGCGGCGGGGCCAGCTAGGAGGCGGGGCCAATGGGGCGGTGGGGCCGGCTAGGAGGCGAGGCCGACAGGGCCGATTGGGCGGCGGGGCCTGCTAGGGGGCGGGACCGGCTAGGAGGCAGGGCCGGCTAGGCGACGGGGCGGGCTGGGCTAAGGGGAGGGCTGGCACGTGTGGGAGGAGAACGGGGCGGCTAGGACCTAGGGCGGAAGCGCTAGTGGGCAGGGGGGACCTAACCTACTCATGATACCATGTTGAAGTGAAATAATAACTAGAACAGTGACATACAAAGGGATATAACCTAATGGGTTGTACTCTCTAAGGCACAGTCCTATATAGTCTATAACAACATACAATGTATGTTTGACACTGATCTCGCGCAAATTTTGTATCCCTTGTATCTGTTTCGTTCGTCGCCTCTGAATTTCGTCGCGAGTTTGAGATCGTATTCTGAAGTTGGGCCGACGAGCAAAGTTTTCCCATGCGGCTCGAAATGTCTCGAAATGTCTAAAATTGGGAATGCAATGTTGGGCCGTGCGCTTTGGCTTTTGCCGAAACCCAAAATTTCGCCCATGTGCCCTGCGACGTGGGCGCACGACCAACGCGATCAACACATTAGGCGCAAACTGGTATCGTGGGTGAATGCACCTCGTCTGGACGCGACCCACGTTTGCAAAGACGACCCAGTGGCACGGATACCGCATCATCTGCCCGTAACCACATACAAACAAACGAGGCACGAAACGAATAACGGGCAGAACTTCTTGGACCCCAAGTTCGGCTCTCAAGCCACAAAAACCAGACATAAAAATCGCAATGCAATCTATAGTTTAGCAGTGCAGGTTCGTAGTTTTTGGGGCTGTTGGCGGTTTTTTTTTGTTCCAATGTTGTTGCAGAATCGACCGTCAGGTTGCAGCCGCGCATCCGGTACATTTCTCTGTTCGCCTATGGGTCATAGCCCGTTGTGCGCACTTCCCAGCTGGACACGAAATTTTGGAGGTCGCATTTTCGCGGCTTGTTTTTGCAGCCGCATTCGCGAGCGTTTTGCAGCAAGGTAGGGTTTCCACCAAGGCCATAGTTATCAGGCTTTTTACGCAGATTTTGCTCTCTCTTTTTTTCAGGGTGTTCTCTTGTACCGACCCGGATGAACCAGCCTTGAAAACGAAATAACCAGGGCCAACCAGTAAGAAAACCACTACCAAAAACTGATTTTCATGGTGTTTTTTTAGATCGACACTGATCAATCAGCGCGGCCTAAAACGAATCTAAGGGCCTGGTTGTCGAGAAGAAAACTGAATGGATAGTATAGAGGGAGAGAACAAGGGTATATACCTAAGAGTGTTGTACCCTCTAAGAGGTGACCCTATACAGTCTATACAAATATGAGTTATACATATATTTGACACACCCCCTAGACTGCATAGGGGCAAATCCTGAACAAGCAGCTCAGGGCGGCACTACTAGTCCAGCCACGGAGACAAGGGTCTAAAGACCAGTCAAAAAGGAGTACAGGCAAGACAAGAACAAGACCAGGGCGGCACTACTAGTCCAGCCACTGGGAAAGGACACAAGTCCAGTCTGAGTACATATATAGATATATATAGGACAGTACAAAGTCAAGGTCCTAGCAGGTGAGAGGCTACAGGAACTAGACCGAGCTGTACACAGTGCCGCTGATGATCTTTAGGCGCAAGCGCCTTCGTGAACATATCAGCTGTGTTGGCACCTGAGGCCAAGTGAACTACGCGGGCCTGGCGACGCTATTGTAGCTCGCGCAGGAGGAAGTACCGCAGCTGAATGTGCTTTGCTCTGCCCTCAAGTCGAGGCTCCTGACACAGGAGTATCATGGCCCTGTTGTCAGCGTACAGGACCGGGGCAGAGCTAGGCCGCTCACCTAAGTCTGTGAGCAAGAAGGTCAGACAGTGGAGCTCCTGTGCCGCCATGGCACCAGCGTAGATCTCAGCCTCACAGCTCGACTGAGCAACAGACGACGAGCAAGTGGATCTCCAAGAGATAACACCCGAACCAAGGCTAAAACAGTAGCCCTGCGACGACCTGAGCGTCTCAGAGTCGTCTGCCCAAGAAGCGTCTGTGTGCCTAGTGAGGACCACTGGCCTGCGTCCTCCTAACAATAACCCCATGCCTGATGTACTTGCTAGATATCGTAAAACCCTCTTGGCTGCCGACCAGTGCTGTGGTCGGTGTCTGCCAGTGGCCACAAAGCGAGCCAGGATGCTGAGAGGGTATGCGAGATCTGGGCGAGTGCAGGTCATCAGGTACATGAGGCAACCCACCAGCTCTGCGTAGGGGCCGCTGGGCTCTACTGGCTCCTCAGGAACAGGAGCGGAAAGCCCGTGGTCTACATGTAGAGGTGTGGGCTGTGCAGAGGAGAACTGAAGACCGAACCTCTGAAGGACCTGACGCACCAAGTGTGACTGGGTCAGAGTGATGGTGCGTGCTGCTCTGTCCCTAGAGATCTGCAGGCCAAGATAGCGACGCAGCTCTCCAAGGTCAATGCAGGTGTGTCTCTTCAGCAGCTCAGTCTTCACAGAGGCCAGTGCGTCCCTGTCAGACCAGGTCGTCTACGTAGACAAGGATGTAGAACGGAATCTGGCCAGAATGCACAAACAGTGAAGGGTTAGCAGAGGACGGAAAGAACTGCAGGTCTGCTAACGTGGCACGTAGAGTGTCGTGCCACTCGCGGGGAGCCTGACGCAGGCCGTAGACCGGGCGCCTGAGAAGCCACTGGGTCCCATGAGGGAAGGTACCAGTGAAGCCCTGTGGTCGGCGCAGGTAGACCTGCTCGTGTAGGCTGCTCTGAAGAAAGGCAGTAGCGAAGTCGAGGGAGTGAAGCTCGTAGTCACGCTGTGCTGCTACGTGTAGCAGCGCCCGAAGAGTGGTCATCTTCGGGGTCGGGGCGAAGGTCTGGAAGAAGTCAACCCCCTCGCGCTGACTGAAACCTCTGGCCACGTAGCGCGCCTTGAAGACAGGCGGCTCTCCAGGGGGGCGCTTCACCTTCAAGAGCCACCGACCATCGACTACGTTCACCCCAGGCGGGGGAACTGCGTCGACGTAAGTGCCGGTGGACCTCCAAGATGCCATCTCCTGCTCCATGGCAGCTATCCACTGAGAGGCCCAAGGTCCCGAGGTGGCCTCAGTGTAGGTGCGAGGGGTCGGAATGTCGAAGGCGTCTGGGTCACCCTCAGGGACTAAAAGCATGGAGCAGAGATGGGGAGCAGCCTCGGACACGAAAGCCAGCTCGTACTGCCTGTCCTCTAGGACGTCACTGCCAAGGGCAGGAGCACCCCCGACGGACGGAGGACGGGCAGGGTCAGAGACCAGAGCGGTAGCGTAGTCAAGGCGGCGGGTAGAGGCGAAGTCAGCGATAGCAGCGAGAAGCGCGTCAAGGCGCGAGACACGAACAGCTGGGTCGGTAACAAGGGAGGCAAGGACCCGAGGGACAAGGGGACGAGCAGCACGGAGGTAGTCAGAGAACGGAGGAGGTGCAACAGCAAGGGACGAGGGAGGAGGGGACGGGAGGAGAGGAGGACGAGACGAGCGGGAACGGAGCAACATAGGGTGGGTGGGCAGGACAGGAGAGACGGGACGAGCACGGGAGGGACGACGAGCGCAAACGTGAGACGGAGGGGTAGGGTCAGGGGACAGCGGAGGAGACACAGGAGGGGAACGAGGAGACGAGTCCGGCGGCGGGAACACAGGACCGTAGACAGGAAGGTCAGCGGGCGGTGGGGGAGACACCGGCGCGCGATCCGGGGAGGGAAGGCCGAGTAGGCGGAGAGCGGAGACCGGCGGCGACGGGTGCTGCGGCGGCGACGACGGCTGGGCTGGAACTCTCGGACCAGCAGAGGCAGAACGACCGTCGGCAGAACACTCAACAGCAGCACCCCCAAAACCAACACCCCCGGAGCGAGAACCCCCTCCAACACCAGCGGCACCCCCGGAAGCCGCAGGACGAACACCCTCCTCCACACCAGCACCCCCAGGGTCCAAGAGCGGCGGCGGCAGTGGCGGCGACGACTGCGGCGGCGACGGCTGCGGCGGCGGCGACAGCGGCGACGGCTGCGGCGGCGACGGCGACGACGGCGACGGCGACGGCGGCTGCAGCGGGGTCGGCGACTGCGACAGTGGGGGCGGAGGCACCGGGGAAGGGGGACGCGGCAAGGGCAGACCGGGGGTACCACCAGAGTCAGCAGACTCCTCAACGGGGACAACCGACGGGAGGGGAGTGACGTGAGAGACACCAGACGGGGCAGGACGAGGCGGGAGAGGGGCAGGGGCTACCGGGGGAGAGGGAGCAAGGAACAGGGGGGGGGCAACTGGGAGACCTCGGTGAGGGAAGCGGCGGTAAAAGGAGACGGACTCGTCAAAGGCAACGTCACGCGAGTGGAGGAAGCGGTGAGACAGCGGGTGATAGAAAAGCCAGTCAGACGAGTCCAGGGGGAAACCAAGGAAGACACAGGGGACAGTGCGGGCAGTGAGCTTGTCCGTGCCAGAGGCACGAACGTGAGTAAGGCAGCCCCAGACGTGGAATGCAGACGCGTCACAGGGGGACCCGGTCCAAAGAAGGGTCGGCGAAACCTGCAGCCGCTGGGAGCGTGGCCACAGGTTAAGCTGGTGAGCAGCGTAGCGAACAGCGAACGGCCACAGAAAATGGGGGGCATCGGCATGGATCATGGGGGTGCGGGCGACCTCCATGACCAAGCCGATGTGGCGCTCAGCAACCCCATTCTGCTGTGGCGAGTCCGGCAAGGTGTACGACTGGGTGATGCCCTCCGCACGATAGAACTGTCCAAGCCGACCAGAGGCGAACTCGCCGCCATGGTCGGAGTGGAGACACAACACGGGGAGACCGCGGTGGAGACGCGCAGCCACAACCCACGGGAGAAGAACGTCGGGCACGTCGGCCTTCCGCTCCAGGGGAAACACCGTGGTGTAGCGCATGTAGTCGTCCACGAGCACAAGGAAGTAGCGCTCACCGCGCGGTCCGGGGACGGGGGCAGGGCCCCAAACGTCCAGGTGCAGGGTCTGCAGGGGGGCAGTAGCAGGGCGCAGCGAGGAGGAGTGAGGGGCACGGCGGAGCCGGCCCTCGACGCAAGGCGTGCACAGTGGCGCAGTCGAGGGAGGAAGGGCGGGGAGCGACACTGGGAGACCTAAGACAAGACCATGCTGGGACATGTGACGCAGACGAGGGAGAGCAGGGTGACCTAAGCGGTGGTGCCAGAGAAGGGACGGGTGAGTGAGGGAACGACACGAGCAAGCTGCAGCGACCTGGGAGGACGCACCAACCGGGGGGGAAGCGGTGTGTAGGGTAAACAGACCGGACACCGGGTCCCGGGGGAACGTCGCAAGGGGGGAACCTGAGACAGCCTCAGAACAGACAGCGAACCGCTCGTGCCCGGGGAACGTGGTGGTGACGCCGAGGTCCTGGAGACAGCCGACACCAACCAGGTTCCTCGAGAATGAGGGAACGTGGAGACCTGTAAGGGAGCCCGAGGGAATGGCTGGACAGGGAAGGGACATAGAACTGCGAGCGACGACAGGACCCGTTGAGGGGTCGGCGAGAGAGACGACAGCTGGCGTAGCAAGCGGCGTAAGTGCGGAACGGTCGCGGAAAAAGCAGGCAGAAGCACCAGAGTCGAGAGTGAAGGACAGCGCAGCAGTGGCAGGGGCGGGGAACAGAGCCGGTGCAGAGACGAGGCTAGACAAACTAGGCAGTCCTACGCCTGACGCAGCAGGGGAGGCTAGGCTACACAACGGTGCAACACCTAAACTAGAGAACACAGGATAATAAGATCCAGCAACACTAGCAGCGTCAGAATACATGGCATGCAAAGCAGCACCTATCTGATCCATGTCTAACTCAAAGATCGGCACGCCCTGGCGGAGCAGGCTGTGCCAGTCGGGGAGGTCCGGGGCTGGGCCAAAGCGACGACGAAACAGATCGTCGAGGCGGCGGAAACAGCGGGCAGTCGGGTGCGGGCGGGGGCACAGAGTGCCACGAAGGGGCCCGGTCTGAAGCTGGTACTGACAGGTGACAGCACCGGAGCCGCTGGTAGACGCCAAGCTGCGCGGGCCGCCACCACTGCCACCACCTCCTGAGGTGCCGGGCCAACCAGGCGGGAGGCGAGCCCACTGCTGCGGGGGCTGCGGCTGGGACGGCGGCTGCTGCTGGGACGGCGGCTGCGGCGCGGGCTGCTCCTGCTGCGGCTGGGGCTGCTGCTCCTGATCACCGATGCTAGTCCCCCAGACGGACTACTCTCACGACCACCAGCACCACTACCTGCACCACCACCCCTACCACCCTGGCGACCACGGCCACCGCGGCGCGAGCGCTGCTGCGGGTGGACCGCAGCAGCCGTCTCGGTGAGAGGGGTCGCCGTGGCGACTGCAGCCGAAACGTCAGTGAACGTGCACTGGGAGGGGGCACAGCCGTGAAAGATAGAGACTGCCGGCGCACCGCTCGACTGAGCGATAGTGCGCTGGCGAGTCTCGATCTCGGTGAGGGTGTCGACAAAGGCAGTGAGAGTGAGGTCAGCCGGGTGCAGGCTAAGGAAGTGATCGCGAGCACTAGCAAGGCGGTCTGGCAGGCGCATGGCAATAAAATAGAGCGTCATGCAGAAAGGGGGGGGGGGCGCAGTGAGCTGGGCAGCAGTGCTGGCAGTGCGATAGCGGGTCTCTAGAGCACGCAGGTGAGTGGCAAAGTCTGCGACGGTAGGGAAAGCTGCAAGGTCTGGGAAAAGCATAGGGAAGAGCAGGCGACCAGCAGAAGCAGACGCGGGTGTGGAATAGCGGGCAATAACAGCGTCTAAGTAAGCTTTGGCCGTCTCAATAGTAGCAAAACGCGAGCGCTCAGAGACAGAAAGGGCATGGCTAATGGCTACCTGAGCGACTGCATCGCGGGAGTCCCAGACCGCACGGGCAAGCGCAGCAGTAGAGAAGGTCTCACGGTCATCAGAGGAGGGATCAGCAGGGAGGGGGGCAGGTACAGGGGGGCGGGGGAGCAAGCCGTCCACATGGACAACCAAAGAGTGGCCATCCTGACGCTGACCTGTGAGGTAGCGGTGGAGATCGGAGAGCCAGGCGGCGAAGTCAACCGCATGGCCCTCGGCGTCCAGTCGGAGCACGAAGTCTGCCATCGTGCAGGGTCAGCGGCACAGCTCCACAGGAACACAGCTACAGCCCCCTCCAGCACAGTGGCCACGAAGCGCCTCAGCACGGGCGAGCGGAGGAGACGGAGCCCGAGGCGGCACAGCAGGACGAGCCGGGACGAAAGGGCCAGGCAGGTACGGTGGGGCCAGGCAGGCACGGCAGGGCCAGGCAGGCGCGGCGGGCCAGTCAGGGGCGGCGGGGCCAGGAGGCACGGCGGGGCCAGAAGGCGCGGCGGGGCCAGGCAGGTGCGGCGGGGCCAGGTAGGCGCGGCAGGGCCAGGCAGGCGCGGCTGGGCCAGGCAGTGCGGCGGGGCCAGGCAGGCGCGGCGAGGCCAGAAGGCGCGGCGAGGCCAGGCAGGTGCGGCGGGGCTAGGCAGTGCGGCGGGGCCAGAAGGCGCGGCGGGGCCAGGTAGGTGCAGCGGGGCCAGGCAGGCGCGGCAGGGCCAGGCAGGCGCGGCGGGCCAGTCAGGGGCGGCGGGGCCAGGAGGCGCGGTAGGGCCAGGCAGGCGCGGCGGGGCCAGAAGGCGCGGCGGGGCCAGGCAGGTGCGGCGGGGCCAGGCAGGCGCGGCAGGGCCTGGCACGTGCGGCGGGCCAGTCAGGGGCGGCGGGGCCAGGAGGCGCGGCAGGGCCGGGCAGGCGCGGTGGGGCCAGGCAGGCGCGGCGGGGCCAGGCAGGCGCGACGGGGCCAGGCAGGTGCGGCAGGTGCTAGGAGGCACGAGGGGCCCAGGAGGGGCGCGACGGGCTAGGAGGTGCGACAGGGGCCCAGGAGGGGCGTGACGGGCTAGGAGGCGCGAGAGGGGCCCAGGAGGGGCGTGACGGGCTAGGTGGCGCGCCAGGGGCCCAGGAGGGGCGCGACGGGCTAGGAGGCGCGAGTGGGGCCCAGGAGGGGCGCGACGGGCTAGGAGGCGCAATAGGGGCCCAGGAGGGGCGCGACGAGGCCTAGGTGGGGGCGGCGCGACGGGGCTTAGGTGAAAGCGCGACGGGGCCTAGGAGGAACGGGCGGAAGCGGTAGGTGGGGGGGGGGGGGTCGAACCTACGGGTGATACCATGTCGAGAAGAAAACTGAATGAATAGTATAGAGGGAGAGAACAAGGGTATATACCTAAGAGTGTTGTACCCTCTAAGAGGTGACTCTATACAGTCTATACAAATATGAGTTATACATATATTTGACACTGGTTTCCACCACGGTTTTCCCACCGTTATGGTCCAAACCCGAATCGCATGGGAAAACTTGGAACCGATGGGAAAACTTTGCTCGTCGGCCCAACTTCAGAATACGATATGAAGCCCCCAAATGTTTTCGCCTGGCTAGATGTCAAATTTCGCCTATTTCCCCCCTTTTTTCCCGGGCTCGGCGCGCTTAGGAAAGGCAACCCCCCTCGCGCTCTCATAGTATTAGATATATTCGATTCACAGCAAGCAACATAAAGGGCATCTACAATCCAGAGAAACATTTACCGTAGTCCCCCGGATATAGGTGCATATGTGCTTATAGGGATTAGGTTCAAAAACCAGCTTGCGCTTGTAATCGAATTAAAAATATAAGCCCATGTGCTAATACGAAGGACTATGATTTGAACACACCAAAATGTAGCTGGGTTTATTTTGGTTCCAACACAACTGTCTTCAAAAGAGGACGCGCAGAAATATCGCGCGAAATATCTGGCGAAATTTTCGCCAGCACAACTACTACGCTGGGAAGGCAGGTTAGGGACCAATCATAGGCAACAGTGATCGGGAAACGCAGGAATCTAGCTGGCAAGGTGCTTGGGAGGGGTGCGAGAGTGCTGCGGGAGATATGGCAGAGTTTTCGATATGGAAGTTTCCGCAATTCAATGCGCTTATAGGGAATAGATTTTCTAAAACAAAGGTGCGCTTATAATGAAATAACGGATATAAGCCAACTGGGCTTAATAAATGGCTGCGCCTATATCCGGGTGATCCATACCATATGAACTCTATTTTATTTGCAACCACGAAGCTGATTGGTTCATATTCTCCACTTGAGCCAACACCGCATCCAGATCTGAATCCACCATGCCAGTTTCCACATCCTCGTCGATTCTCAGGGCCATCCTGTTTGGTGCGGTGACCAGGTACCGGTCTTTGAGCGCCTGCAGCTGTGCGAGCACCTGGACCATGGTGGGCCGAGCAGCGGTGCGCATGTTGGTGCAGGAGAGGGCGAGGTGCGCCAATGCGAGGAGGAGGTCGTCCGATGGGCCATCCAGGGTGGGGTCCCTGAACGCCGCCACGTTGCCCAGCTCCACCAGCTCTGCCACCCACAGCTTCAGGTTGAACGGACTCTCCTCCTTGCCCTCCTCGACCTCCGTTGCCTTCCTCCCCGTGATCACCGCCAGCATCACCACGCCGAAGCTGCGCACACGGAGAGAAATGGGCAGCCACAGTGTGAGGGCGAGGAAATGCGATAAGAGAAGGCGGGGGTTACAACAGTACTTTTGTGGAATGACTACAGGCTTGAACTGGGAAGGGGTAGTGGCACCTAACAAGTTTAGTACACAAGCCCTTCTAGCAAAATATTTGCAGCGTCCATGGGCATGGCGAGTGTACCTGTACACATCAACAGCGGGAGTGGCCTTCTGCGATCTGACATAGGCAGGGTCCATGTAGCCCGGTGACCCCATGACGCGCGTTGCCATGACCGTGGTGCCCTCGCCGCACCGCACGAGGCCAAAGTCCGCCACCTTGGCTTGCATGTTGGCGTCCAGGAGAATGTTGGCGGGCTTGATGTCGCGATGCACCATGTTGAATGAGTGCAGGTACTGCAAGCCCGCACCCACCCCCATCAGTATGCTCATGCGCTCGCGCATGCTCAGGGGACGAGGGGCGTCTGGCGGAAGGACAAATATGGGAAGAATAAGTGGAACGATGGAAAGTCAGTTTCTGTAAGTAAAGAACGTCCATAAATACTGTGAGACATGTCAACCAGACTTAAATCCTGTGCATGAAACATGCCCACGCCCAATGCCACATGCCCCTTGTCACATGCTCATTCCCCATGTCCCCATGTCCCCCCCAGCCTGCCAGCACGCACCTTTGTCGATCCACCTGTCGAGGTCCCCGTGGGGCATGAACTCGTAGACGAGGATCTGCTCCATGCGGCTGTTGGAGGAGCCGTAGCACACGCACAAGCCCAGCAGGCGCACCAGGTGCGAGTGGTGCTTGGACGCCATGGCTGCCACCTCCGTGTGGAAGTCGTTGGACAGCAGCTTCGCGCGCTTCACCGCCCACACCTCCCCGTCCTGCGCGCTCACCCCCCGGTACACATCGCCAAACGCCCCACTGCCGATCAGATTCTCCTCCGCCCAATTGCCGGTGGCCTTCTCTAACTGCTTCAGTGGGAACTCCCGACACACCGCCACCACCTTCGCCCCCTTGCTCTTGTTCAAACTGAAACCTGCTTCCCCCGCTTCTGCTGCACCACCTGCAGGCTCGTGAAACACCACCTGCTTCTGCCTGTTCTTGTACCGGCGCCAGCCGAAGTATAGAAGAGCAACAAGCAGGAGTGCTGCTACTGCCCCCCCTGTGGCGCCCAATGCCACCGCTGTCTTGCTGATCCGGGCAGGAGGAGAAGGCGTGGAAGGGGGCAGCGGAGAGGTGGCAGGAGATGGAGAGGTGGATGGTGGTGGCTGTGGCGAGTTCAAAGGTGGTGATGGGTTGACAGATGGTGGTGGCGGTGGTGGTGGTGATGTTGATGAGTTGAAGGATGGTGGAGGAGTAGGAGGAGGTGCATCTGTCAGAGGTGGCGATGGTGGTGTGCCAACGGACGAGCTAGGGCTCTGGGCTGAAGGGCCAGCAGTTGTTTAGACCACGTGCGCACATGAGGGGCGGATGGGAGAAGAGAGGAGGGGATGGCGAGGGATGGGATGGGATTAGTCGGCAAACACTGGACTGGGTTAGTGACGGTCGAGGGCACAGCTGACAGCTTGGAGGGATTACGAGGGATGATGATGGGAGTGGAAGGAACCAATAAATCACAACCCTAGTGATGAGAAACGCAGGCACACGAAGCCACACAGCGTGAACACAGAACATGGTAACAAAGAAACTTGCACTGTACAGGTCGCATGATGAATCTTGCACTGCGAAACATGCAGAGCAAGCATGGTATTGCGTGACGACGCACCACGGATTCCGCCTCTCTCACCTGAGCACGGACCCGTGGCACAGCCTGCGCCGCAGTAGGGAGGGCCACACTCCCAGATGACGGCGTCATACGGCCTTCAAAGGAAGCAGGTGGCACGGAGAGGGGTCAATGGAAGAGGGGTCAATGGAAGAGGGGTCAATGGAAGAAGAGGGGTCAATGGAAGAAGAGGGGTCAATGGAAGAAGAGGGGTCAATGGAAGAGGGGTCAATGGAAGAAGAGGGGTCAATGGAAGAAGAGGGGTCAATGGAAGAAGAGGGGTCAATGGAAGAAGAGGGTCATGGAAGAAGAGGGGACACATACGAGAACTGGGGCATGGAGGGGGCATGGAGGGGGCATGGAGGGGCATGGAGGGGGCATGGAGGGGGCATGGAGGGGGCATGGAGGGGCATGGAGGGGGCATGGAGGGGGCATGGAGGAGGCATGGAGGGGGCATGGAGGAGGCATGGAGGGGGCATGGAGGGGGCATGGAGGGGGCATGGAGGGGGCATGGAGGGGGCATGGAGGGGGCATGGAGGGGGCATGGAGGGGGCATGGAGGGGGCATGAAGGGGGCATGGAGGGGGGCATGGAGGGGGCATGGAGGGGGCATGGAGGGGGCATGGAGGGGGCATGGAGGGGGCATGGAGGGGGCATGGAGGGGCATGGAGGGGGCATGGAGGGGGCATGGAGGGGGCATGGAGGGGGCATGGAGGAGGCATGGAGGGGGCATGGAGGGGGCATGGAGGGGGCATGGAGGGGGCATGGAGGGGGCATGGAGGGGCATGGAGGGGGCATGGAGGGGGCATGGAGGGGGCATGGAGGGGGCATGGAGGGGGCATGGAGGGGCATGGAGGGGCATGGAGGGGGCATGGAGGGGGCATGGAGGGGGCATGGAGGGGGCATGGAGGGGGCATGGAGGGGGCATGGAGGGGGCATGGAGGGGGCATGGAGGGGCATGGAGGGGGCATGGAGGGGGCATGGAGGAGGCATGGAGGGGGCATGGAGGGGGCATGGAGGGGGCATGGAGGGGGCATGGAGGGGGCATGGAGGGGGCATGGAGGGGCATGGAGGGGGCATGGAGGAGGCATGGAGGGGGCATGGAGGAGGCATGGAGGGGGCATGGAGGAGGCATGGAGGGGGCATGGAGGGGGCATGGAGGGGGCATGGAGGGGGCATGGAGGGGGCATGGAGGGGGCATGGAGGGGGCATGGAGGGGGCATGGAGGGGCATGGAGGGGGCATGGAGGGGGCATGGAGGGGGCATGGAGGGGCATGGAGGGGGCATGGAGGGGGCATGGAGGGGGCATGGAGGGGGCATGGAGGGGGCATGGAGGGGGCATGGAGGGGGCATGGAGGGGGCATGGAGGGGGCATGGAGGGGGCATGGAGGGGGCATGGAGGGGGCATGGAGGGGGCATGGAGGGGGCATGGAGGGGGGCATGGAGGGGGCATGGAGGGGGCATGGAGGGGGCATGGAGGGGGCATGGAGGGGGCATGGAGGGGGCATGGAGGAGGCATGGAGGGGGCATGGAGGGGGCATGGAGGGGGCATGGAGGAGGCATGGAGGAGGCATGGAGGGGGCATGGAGGGGGCATGGAGGAGGCATGGAGGGGGCATGGAGGGGGCATGGAGGGGGCATGGAGGGGGCAGCAGCACCTGCAGCAGACGTCGTTAGGGCACGGATTGCCCACTTCCCCGCATGTGAACACTTGAGCACGGCAGCACGGCGGCGCAAGGAGGAGGAGCAAGAGGAGAAGGACGGGGAGGAGGACGGGGAGCGGTGATAGAAGCAGGCATTGCTGACGTCGCCGAATCACCGCGGATGCTCGCCGAGAGGTTCGGCTCGCAGTAAAAAGTTCGCCACTCATCACCGGCACTCACTCCTCGCGGGACCGTATTTCCTCACGCTGCAAGTACCAGCAACTAATCGAACCACTCGGTCTAGGATCAGCAGAAGCGGTCTGGGATCAGCAGGAACGGGTAGTAGTCGTAGTAGCGAGCGAGAACAGGTAGGTGGAATGAAGCAGCGTGAGATACAAGTGCTGTTGTCACGACTAGCCTGGCTGCCATGCAATGTCACGCGACTGTCTGCGAGCTACTAGAACGACGAACAGCGCGCGACACGCGGTGGTATAAAGAAGTATCCCATCAGGCAGCGACGCCCCGAGCCCCGTTCGCCGCTGGTGGCCGGCCATCGCTGGGTGGCCGAACAAGAGGAACAGACGGTGGGGCGAGTGGAGTGCAGGAGACGCAGGGAAACAGGCGGGGAGATGGGGTTGGATCGAGTTGATCTCGCTCCTTCTTGACGGGAGGCGGTCCTGGCCGTTCCCTGCACA
This sequence comes from Closterium sp. NIES-67, assembly GCA_027943415.1. Lineage (NCBI taxonomy): Eukaryota > Viridiplantae > Streptophyta > Zygnematophyceae > Desmidiales > Closteriaceae > Closterium > Closterium sp. NIES-67. The sequence goes on from BQMB01002422.1 coordinate 21,166, forward strand.
AATTGACAGCCCGTGTGGCCCACGGCTCGAAAATATCAGACCTGTAACATTCTTGTTTGTCAACCATGATCGTTAAATTTTATCGAAATAACACAAATGCTTCGTATTGTTCTTGTTACAAAACTCTCATTGCAATTGTTATTTTATCATGTGTGTCAAGCCGTGCAAATTTTGGCTGAAAATTCAAAAGCTACGCACCTAGTGTTGGGCTGATAAATGCCCTTAGGATCTTTCCAGGAACTAAGTCCCAGTTGTAAAAGGAGACTTAAGTAGTGCAGCGGAAGTTGAGTAGTTGAACCCTTTGTCAAAGTGAGAACGAATGATTACTAGAGGTGGAAACCTAGAACAAATACTAGTTGGTTGTACTCACTAGAAGCATACCTCAGTCTAGCCTATAACTTCTACATAGATAATATGTATAAGCTGACACACCCCCTAGGCTAGACAAGGGGTGAAACTAAACAAGAAGCAAACAGCTCAGGGCGGCACTACTAGTCCAACCACTGAGGCAGGGGTCTGGAGACCAGTCAGCAAGAATACAACCAAAACTGAAGCAAGCCAGGGTGGCACTACTAGTCCAGCCACTGGAGGTAAGGCCACAAGGCCAGTCTGACAAGCATATATAATAGAGAGTACACAATCAGGATCCTAACAGGGGAGCAGCTACAGGAACAAGACCAAGCTGTACACAGTGCCGCTGATGATCTTTAGGCGCAAGCGCCTTAGTAAAGATATCAGCTGTGTTGGCACCTGAGGCCAAGTGAACTACGCGGGCCTGGCGGCGCTGCTGTAGCTTGCGCAGGAGGAAGTACCGCAGCTGAATATGCTTCGCTCTGCCCTCAAGCCGAGGCTCCTGACACAGGAGTATCAGGGCCCTGTTGTCAGCGTACAGGACCGGGGCAAAGCTAGGCCGCTCACCTAAGTCTGTGAGCAAGAAGGTCAGCCAGCGGAGCTCCTGTGCCGCCATGGCACCAGCGTAGATCTCAGCCTCACAGCTAGACTGAGCCACAGACGACAAGCGAGTGGATCTCCAAGAGATAGCACCCGAACCAAGGCTGAAACAGTAGCCCTGCGACGACCTGAGCGTCTCAGCGTCGTCTGCCCAAGAAGCGTCTGTGTGCCCAGTAAGGACCACTGGCCTGCGTCCTCCTAGCACTAACCCCATGCCTGATGTACTAGCAAGATAACGCAAAACCCTCTTAGCGGCAGACCAGTGCTGATGTCGGTGTCTGCCTATAGCCACAAAGCGAGCCAGGATGCTGAGAGGGTATGCGAGATCTGGGCGAGTGCAAGTCATCAGGTACATGAGGCAACCCACCAGCTCTGCGTAGGGGCCACTGGGCTCTACTGGCTCCTCAGGAACGGGAGCAGAGAGCCCATGGTCTACGGGCAGAGGTGTGGGCTGTGCGGAGGAGAACTGAAGACCGAACCTCTGAAGGACCTGACGCACCAAGTGTGACTGGGTCAGAGTGATGGTGCGTGCTGCTCTGTCCCTAGAGATCTGCAGGCCAAGATAGCGACGCAGCTCTCCAAGGTCAGTGCAGGTGTGTCTCTTCAGCAGCTCGGCCTTCACAGAGGCCAGTGCGTCCCTGTCAGGAGTAGCGAAGACCAGGTCGTCTACGTAGACAAGGATCTAGAACGGAGTCTGGCCGGAACGCACAAACAGTGAAGGGTCAGCAGAGGACGGAAAGAACTGCAGGTCTGCTAACGTGGCACGTAGCGTGTCGTGCCACTCGCGGGGAGCCTGACGCTGGCCGTAGACCGGGCGCCTGAGAAGCCACTAGGTCCCAGGAGGGAAGGTACCAGTGAAGCCCTGTGGTCGGCGCAGGTAGACCTGCTCGTGTAGGCTGCCCTGAAGAAAGGCAGTAGAGAAGTCGAGGGAGTGAAGCTCGTAGTCACGCTGTGCTGCTACGTGTAGCAGCGCCCGAAGAGTGGTCATCTTCGGGGTCGGGGCGAAGGTCTGGAAGAAGTCAACCCCCTCGCGCTGACTGAAACCTCTGGCCACGTAGCGCGCCTTGAAGACAGGCGGCTCTCCAGGGGGGCGCTTCACCTTGAAGAGCCACCGACCATCGACTACGTTCACCCCAGGCGGGGGAACTGCGTCGACGTAAGTGCCGGTGGATCTCCAAGATGCCATCTCCTGCTCCATGGCAACTATCCACTGAGAGGCCCAAGGTCCCGAGGTGGCCTCAGCGTAGGTGCGAGGGGTCGGGATGTCGAAGGCGTCTGGGTCACCCTCAGGGACTAACAGCATGGAGCAGAGATGGGGAGCAGCCTCGGAAAGGAAAGCCAGCTCGTACTGCCTGTCGTCTAGGACGTCACTGCCAAGGGCAGGAGCACCCGCGACGGACAGAGGACGGGCAGGGTCAGAGACCAGAGCGGTAGCGTAGTCAAGGCGGCGGGTAGAAGCGAAGTCAGCGACAGCAGCGACAAGCGCGTCAAGGCGCGAGACAGGAACAGCAGGGTCGGTAACAAGAGAGGCAAGGACCCGAGGGACAAGGGGACGAGCAGCACGGAGGTAGTCAGAGAACGGAGGAGGTGCAACAGCAAGGGACGAGGGAGGAGGGGACGGGAGGAGTGGAGGACGAGACGAGTGGGAACGGAGCAACATAGGGTGGGTGGGCAGGACAGGAGAGACGGGACGAGCACGGGAGGGACGGCGAGCCCAAACGTGAGACGGAGGGGTAGGGTCAGGGGACAGCGGAGGAGACACAGGAGGGGAACGAGGAGGAAGACGGGCCGAAGACGAGTCTGGCGGCGGGAACACAGGACCGTAGACAGGAAGGTCAGGAGGCGGTGGGGGAGACACCGGCGCGCGGTCCTGGGAGGGAAGGCCGAGCAGGCGGAGAGCGGAAACCGGCGGCGACGGCTGCTGCGGCGGCGACGACGGCTGGGCCGGAACTCTCGGACCAGCAGAGGCAGAACGACCGTCGGCAGAACACTCAACAGCAGCACCCCCAGAACCAACACCCCCAGAGCGAGAACCCCCTCCAACACCAGCGGCACCCCAAGAAGCCGCAGGACGAACACCCTCCTCCACACCAGCACCCCTAGGAGCCGAGAGCAGCGGCGGCAGTGGCGGCAACGGCTGCGGCGGCGGCGACAGCGGCGACGGCTGCGGCAGCGACAGCGGCGGCGGCGGCGATGACAGCGGCGACGGCGACGGCGGCGGCAGCGGGTCGGCGACTGCGACAGTGGGGGCGGAGGCACCGGGGAAGGGGGACGCGGCAAGGACGGACCGGGGGTACCACCAGAGTCAGCAGACTCCTCAACGGGGACAACCGACGGGAGGGGAGTGACGTGGGAGACACCAGACGGGGCAGGACGAGGCGGAAGAGGGGCAGGGGCTACCGGGGGAGAGGGAGCAAGGAAAAGGGGGGGGGCAACTGGGAGACCTCGGTGAGGGAAGCGGCGGTAGAAGGAGACGGACTCGTCAAAGGTGACGTCACGAGAGTGGAGGAAGCAGTGAGACGGCGGGTGGTAGAAAAGCCAGTCAGACGAGTCCAGGGGGAAACCGAGGAAGACACAGGGGACAGTGCGGGCAGTGAGCTTGTCCGTGCCAGAGGCACGAACGTGAGCAAGGCAGCCCCAGACATGGAACGCAGACGCGTCACCGGGGGACCCGGTCCAAAGGAGGGTCGGCGAAACCTGCGGCCGCTGGGAGCGTGGCCACAGGTTAAGCTGGTGAGCCGCGTAGCGAACAGCGAACGGCCACAGAAAATGGGGGGCATCGGCATGGATCATGGAGGTACGGGCGACCTCCATGACCAAGCCGATGCAGCGCTCAGCAACCCCATTCTGCTGTGGCGAGTCCGGCAACGTGTACGACTGGGTGATGCCCTCCGCACGACAGAACTGTCCAAGCCGACCAGAGGCGAACTCGCCGCCACGGTCGGAGTGGAGACACAACACGGGGAGACCGCGGTGGAGACGCGCAGCCACAACCCACGGGAGAAGAACGTCGGGCACGTCGGCCTTCCGCTCCAGGGGAAACACCGTGGTGTAGCGCGTGTAGTCGTCGACGAGCACAAGGAAGTAGCGCTCACCGCGCGGTCCGGGGACGGGGGCAGGGCCCCAAACGTCCAAGTGCAGGGTCTAAAGGGGGCAGTAGCAGGACGCAGCGAGGAGGAGTGAGGAGCACGGCGAAGCCGACCCTCGACGCAAGGCGTGCACGGTGGCGCAGTCGAGGGAGGAAGGGCAGGGAGCGACGCGGGGAGACCTAAGACAAGACCGTGCTGGGACATGTGACGCAGACGCGGGAGAGCAGGGTGACCTAAGCGGTGGTGCCAGAGAAGGGAGGGGTGAGTGAGGGACCGACACGAGCAAGCTGCAGCGACCTGGGAGGACGCACCAACCGGGGGGGAAGCGGTGTCTAGGGTAAACAGACCGGACACCGGGTCCCGGGGGAACGTCGCAAGGGGGGAACCTGAGACAGCCTCAGAACAGACAGCGATCCGCTCGTGCCCGGGGAACGTGGTGGTGACGCCGAGGTCCTGGAGACAGCCGACACCAACCAGGTTCCTGGAGAACGAGGGAACGTGGAGGCCAGTAAGGGAGCCCGAGGGAATTGCCGGACAGGGAAGGGACGTAGAACTGCGCGCGACGACCGGACCCGCAGAGGGGTCAGCGAGAGAGACAACAGCAGGTGCAGCAAGCAGCGTGAGCGTGGAACGGTCGCGGAAGAAGCAGGCAGAAGCACCAGAGTCGAGAGTGAAGGACAGCGACGCAGTGGCGGAGGCCGGGGACGGAGCCGGTGCAGCGACTAGACTAGGCAACCTAGGCAGTCCTACGCCTGACGCAGCAGGGGAGGCTAAGCTACACAGTGGTGCAACACCTAAACTAGAGTACACAGGGTAATAAGATCCAGCAAAACTAGAAGCGTCAGAATACAAAGCATGCAAAGCAGCACCTAGCTGATCCATGTCTAACTCAAAGATCGGCACGCCCTGGCGGAGCAGGCTGTGCCAGTCGGGGAGGTCCGGGGCCGGGCCAAAGCGACGACGAAAGAGATCGTCGAGGCGGCAGAAACAGCGGGCGGTCGGGTGCGGGCGCCGGCACAGAGTGCCGTGAAGAGGCCCGGTCTGAAGCTGGTACTGGCAGGTGACAGCACCGGAGCCGCCGGTAGACGCCAAGCTGCGCAGGCCGCCACCACGGCCACTACCTCCGGAGGTGCCGGGCCAACCAGGCGGGAGACGGGCCCACTGCTGTGGCGACTGCTGCTGGGACGGTAACTGCTGCTGGGGCGGCGGCTGCGGCTGCGGCTGCTCCTGCTGCGGCTGGGGCTGCTGCTCCTGCCCACCAGTGGTAGTCCCCGCAGGCGGACTATCGTCACCACCACTACTGCCACCACCACCCCTACCCCCCTGGCGACCACGGCCACCGCGGCGCGAGCGCTGCTGCGGGTGGACCGCACTAGCCGTCTCGGTGAGAGGGGCCGCCGAGGCGACCGCAGCCGAAACGTCAGTGAACGCACACAAGGAGGGGGCACAACCGTGAAAGATAGAAACTGCCGGCGCACCGCTCGACTGAGCGATAGTGCGCTGGCGAGTCTCGATCTCGGTAAGGGTGTCGACAAAGGCAGTGAGAGTGAGGTCACCCGGGTGCTGGCTAAGAACGTGATCGCGAGCACTAGCGAGGCGGTCTGGCAGGCGCATGGCGATAAAATAGAGCGTCATGCAGAAAGGGGGGGGGGAGCGCAGTGAGCTGGGCGGCAGTGCTGGCAGTGCGATAGCGGGTCTCTAGGGCACGCAGGTGAGTGGCAAAGTCTGCGACGGTAGGGAAAGCAGCAAGGTCTGGGAAAAGCATAGGGAAGAGCAGGCGACCAGCAGAAGCAGACGCGGGTGTGGAATAGCGGGCAATAACAGCGTCTAAGTAAGCTTTGGCCATCTCAATAGTAGCAAAACGCGAGCGCTCAGAGACAGGGAGGGCGTGGCTAATGGCAACCTGAGCGACTGCATCGCGGGAGTCCCAGACCGCACGGGCAAGCGCAGCAGTAGAGAAGGTCTCACGGTCATCAGAGGAGGGATCAACAGGGAGGGGAGCAGGTGCGGGGGGACGGGGGAGCAAGCCGTCGACATGGACAACCAAAGAGTGGCCATCCTGACGCTGACCTGTAAGGTGGCGGCGGAGATCGGAGAGCCAGGCGGCGAAGTCAACCGCATGGCCCTCCGCGTCCAGTCGGAGCACGAGGTCCGCCATCGTGCAGGGTCAGCGGCACAGCTCCACAGGAACACAGCGACGCAGGAACACAGCGACAGCCCCCTCCAGCACGGCGGCCGCGAATCGCCTCAGCACAGGCGAGCAGAGGAGATGGAGCCCAAGGCGGCACGGCAGGACGAGCCGGGGCGAAGGGGCCAGGCAGGTGCGGTGGGGCCAGGCAGGTGCTGGCGGGGCGAGGCAGGCGCGGCGGGGCCAGGCAGGCGCGGCAGGGCCAGGCAGGCGCGGCGGGGCCAGGCAGGCGCGGCGGGGCCAGGCAGGCGCGGCAGGGGCCAGGCAGGCGCGGCAGGGCCAGGGAGGCGCTGCGGGGCCACGCAGGCGCGGCGGGGCCAGGCAGGTGCGGCGGGGCCAGGCAGGCGCGACGGGGCCAGGCAGGGCGCGACGGGGCCAGGCGGGCGCGACGGAGCCAGGCAGGGCGCGACGGGGCCAGGCGGGCGCGACGGAGCCAGGCAGGGCGCGACGGAGCCAGGCAGGGCGCGACGAGGCCGAGCGGGGTACGGGCGGAAGCGGTAGGTGGGGGATGCTAACCTACGCGTGATACCATGTCAAAGTGAGAACGAATGATTACTAGAGGTGGAAACCTAGAACAAATACTAGTTGGTTGTACTCACTAGAAGCATACCTCAGTCTAGCCTATAACTTCTACATAGATAATATGTATAAGTTAACACCCTTGTACTAGTATGTGAGAACAAGTGATTGATTAAAAGAACAAGCATACAGAAATATATAGAAACTAGGAAAGTAAAGCAGTTTGTAGAATACAGTTGAAGAGCGGTTATCGAGTCGCACAGCGACTCGATTGTCGCTTCGGTTACCATCCTTGCAGTTGTAACGGTCAGTCGCAACCTCCGGTTGCGACTCTTCAAGTCCTTTCGTGTTCTTTGTCCATCCCCTCGTGTAACCTCCGTTGACTCGTGTACCCGTTACGATCTTTCTCGAGTGTGGTGTTACACTTCAGAAACGCTCAGAAGAACTTAGGACACTAGCTACTTAAGATAGGAAACTAGGAGGCTAGGAAAGTCGCCATGGAATGGCAGGAGGAAAGTAGATCTAGGAGCTGGAAGAGAATGTCGAGAGAGAAGGGTTGTTGAACTAGAAGAGAATGAGGTACAAGAAGGGGAGTTATCCCCTCTACAGTAGGATGCAATAGCACAACTATCAAGCCTATCAATTATATATAACTTATATAATCTTGACATTTCCAACACCTAGGTACCTACCGGGACTTGTGTCATTCGTCCATGCACTCTACTTTAATACAGTCTGTAGCTACATATTGAGGGCTGCAAGCACATGTTGGGTGGTGGGAAGGGCATCGTGCACATTGGGTAGGTCCCAGGAAGGCTGCTGTACGGAGGAGAATAGCCAGGGAGCGATGGTGGCGTTGAAAGCAGCTGAGTCCGGCACCAGCATGGCCTCCCAGTCCACCTGATGGGAGACGAGGGGAGGTCGGACGGAATGGTGGAGGGGAGGGAGGGAGTCTACTTTTGAGTCGAATCAAAAGAAAGTGGCTGATTCAGGGATCAGCATTGGCCCGCAATCCACCTGAGAGGAGAAAAGGACAAGTCAGAAGGGAGGGTAGGAAGGGAGGCAAGGGAGAAGGTAGAGGTGAGGTTGAAGGGTGCTGTGAGCCGGTGGCATGGCGAAATACTCACTCTGGCACTTGCAGCTGATTGTGTGCACATGTGCGTGTGTGCCCATGTGAGTGTGTGCACATATGCGTGTGTGCACATGTGCGTGTGTGCACATGTGCGTGTGTGCCCATGTGCGTGTGTGCACATGTGTGTGTGTGCCAATAAGCAGGTTCCTTAGTGTGCACCATGCTCTGTTCCCTGACACATGCACCAACTTGTGCATGCACTCACACACACACACACCATCTTGCAGACACAATCATACGTGGATGTGCTTGCATGTAAGGGCGTGCTTTTCAGGCACCCACGCATGCACAAGCACACGCACACGCACAGGCTTACGAACACACACACGCACACGCATAGGCGCACGCACATGCATACGCACAAGCACACGCACAAGCACACGCACAAGCACACGCACAAGCACACGCACACTCATATGCCTGCATGCACGCACGCCTGCACTCCAGCACCCCGCCCGCCCTCCCACACGCACGCACAAACACCGAGCATGCCGCAGCTCACCTGCATGCCGCAGCTCACCTGCATACCGCAGCTCACCTGCATGCCGCAGCTCACCTGCATGCCGCAGCTCACCTGCATGCCCTCGGGCACGAGCGCGGTGGTCTCCATGCCGGCAGCCATGGAGAGGCCCAGCATGGAGATGAGCCCCACCATGGCCGACCCCCGCGACAGAGGCGACAGGTGGTACCTGCGACGCCAGAAAGGGGAGAGAGAGGGGAGGGGTGGGGGTGGGGGGGGGAGTGAGGGGAGTAAGAGGGGGGTGTGAGGGGAGTGAGGGTGTGGGGAGAAAAAGGTTGCAGTGGAGAGATCAGCCCTGTAAACCCCATTGTTGCAGGAGCCCCAGGAGAGAAACGGAAAGAGGTAGTGCCTGGTGGTTCCCTCTTACCACCACCACTGCACCGGCCCCCTACTCGTTCGCCCTCCCCTGTGTGCAGTGCACACTGCACTCACCAGACGAAGGCGAGGTCCAGAATGGCCCGCTGGAGCGTCTGGCCATTGGGCCATCCCCCATTCCCGTCTCCTCACCCCTCACTCACTCCCGTCGCATGTATCCTCTCGCCTTCCCACTGCGCACTCACCAGAAGAAAGCGAGGTCCAGAATGGCCCGCTGGACCCTCTGCCTGTGCGCGTGTTGCGTGTGGGAGTCACTGGCTGTGCCTGATCCTTGGGCGGACCCTTGCGCTCTCCGTGCCTCCACCACTGCTGTGCAGAGTGACTGAGCAAAGCATGGGTTGGGGGGTGGGGCGGGGTTGGGTGGGGACAAAAGAGGAGAATGGCCGGGAGGGAATGGGGGGGGCGAAAGGGTGGTGAGTGATCAGGGGACAACGGAGGAGTCAGAGTATGAGAATGATAACGTGGAGTCTGCGAGTGTGAGTGTCTGTGTCTGAGAGGGTGAGAATGGAAGGCTTACATGCTCCAGCCCTACACACATTCCTGGATCGCCCTTAAATGAATTCAGCTGCACCCAGACATCGGCCTGCCCTTCCCTCGCTCCTTCCCCACACCCAGTCTTCCCCCACTTCGCCTCCCTGCCCCTTCACCCGCCCTCGCTGCCCACTCACCCTCCTTCCCTTCTCTCCATGATACCCCACCACCACTCTCACACCTCCCCCATCTCCCCCTTTCTCCCCGCCCACTTGCCAGGTGGCGTCCATCCTGGCTTTGAAGTCCTTTCAGCAGGATGAATTGGCTTTCTAGCCGACTCCCATTCCCCACCACGTCTCCTCCATGCCCCAACCCATCCCCTGACTGCCCACCCGGCCCACCTTCCAGGCAGCGTCCATCTCGGCTTTGAAGTCCCTCCAGCGCTGGGGCGAGAGGCCGATGCGGATGGCAAACACAAATCCAGGAGGGCTGGAGAATAGGCGCAGAGGCGGACAGGGGGGACAGGCGCACAAGTGGGCAGGGCAGGGGGGACAGGTGCAGAGTCCATAAGGATGTGGAGGGGGGCAATGGTGAGCGGCGCTAGGTGAGAGCAGAGGCCACTATGGTAGGCAGAGAGGATATTGCGCAGCGTGAGAGGAGGGGGTTCGGCTCTTTGTTGGACCTCTCGATGATTTTTGAGAGAGAATAGGGCGAGGGAGCAGAGAGACATGTAGTGCAGTGAAGAAGTGGACGTGAGGAGATGAGTGATGCTGAACAGAGCGCTTTTGTGATGCATTGTGCGGCTGAAAGAAATTCAGCAGCAGCAAGGGAGCAATGATTCAGAAATGAGGGAAACAGGTGCGTGAGAGAGGGGAGTGTATCACGATCTTTTCAAGTGTGCAGACTCACGTGCTTATTAACGAGAGCTGAATGCCGCCAATGTCCGCCCTGTGGTGTGTCGTGGTGTGTGCATGGGGGGTGTGGTGCCGTGGGATGTGTGGTGTGGGAGAGAAGAGGAATTGAGGAGATGTGGTGAGCACAGTCAAAGGATGGAAGAGGGGCTATGGTATGAGAGAGACAAGGGAGTGTGTACGATGATGCACCCATGATGAACCCATGATACACCCATGATGCACCCATGATGCACCCATGATGCACCCATGATGCACCCATGATGCACCCATGATGCACCCATGATGCACCCATGATGCACCCATGAATCCATGATGCACCCATGATGCACCCATGATGCACCCATGATGCACCCATGATGCACCCATGATGCACCCATGATGCACCCATGATGCACCCATGGTGCACCCATGGTGCACCCCCAGGCAGGGTGAGTCACAAAGAGTGAGCGTGCACGATGGCCCTAAGCATACCTGTTAGACCGACCTTGGAATGCTTACGTGTGCTTAGCTTGACCCCAGTCCCACTGACAGCGCATCATGCTCTCACCTCCACCATGCCGCTTCACATACCATGCCGCTTCACATACCATGCCGCTTCACATACCATGCCGCTTCACATGCCATGCCGCTTCACATACCATGCCGCTTCACATGCCATGCCGCTTCACATGCCAGCCGCTTCACATGCCATGCCGCTTCACATGCCAGCCGCTTCACATGCCATGCCGCTTCACATGCCATGCCGCTTCACATGCCATGCCGCTTCACATGCCATGCCGCTTCACATGCCATGTTCACTAACACTGTATGTGGATCCTTGCCACCAGTAGCGATGACTCAACCTGGCACTCTCACGTCTGGCATTGACCTCAGCTATGACGTCAGCATTGCCCTCAGCATTGTCCTCAGCATTGTCCTCATCATTGGCGTCAGCACTGACGTCAGCATGGGCCTCACCCTGGGTTGGCCCGGCTGTAGCACGGCAGCTGCACATAGAAGTCCCTCCCCACTGCTGCATGCAGCTCCCCCAACCCTGATGCCCTGCGCACCTGCTCCCATGGCACCACACAGCACAGCAGAGCAGAGCAGAGCAGAGCACAGCACAGCACAACACAGTAGAGACAAGGCTCAGGACAGAAGGTAGAGGGAAGGCAGCAGCAAGGTAGGGATGAGAGGCGAAGGAATGGAGGAAGGCAGCGAGAAGGGAGGGAGGGAGCGAGAGAGGCACCTTTTTGAGAGAGGAGGCAGAGAGGGATATGCTGGAGGTGCCAGAGTCAGCTGTGGCTGAGCGTGTAGCGAGGAGCCGATCCTTGATCAGAGAGAACGCCCTGTGGGCGGGAGACAGATGGTGGGGGGAGAGGGGGGGAGAGGAAGCGAAGCATGCAGTGCGTACAGAGGCGTTCAGAGACATGGGTGCGTACGGCGTATGGGCCTCTCCCCTTCTTCAACCATCAGCAACTATCTGCCACAAAATGAACCCATGCCAGATTGGAACCAACTGGGAAGTGTCACATACTGTAACACATACTGTCACACATATTGTCACACATACTGTGACACATACAATCACACATACTGTCACACATACTGTCACAAATACATGGACAAGCTGTTGCAAGTCATGGCGCCAAGCTGGAGCTGTGGCAGCATAGGGGCATGATACGGCTGAGAAGAGCAGCATGGCACGACATCATGCTGGAAATACATAGATCGCTAACGCTAGAACTCTAGGTGTGCACCCATTGCTGGGAGTACACTTGGGTCAGGGTTGCTGCGAAGCCTTTTCATGGAGCCACCAACTCTTGACCATACGACTTGGAGGGCCAAATGGTGGTCAAGTCACGGCAACCATTATTGGCCCAAGTACGTGGGACTTGGCCAACCGTCACGGCACCTATAATTGGAACCACTTTTAGACCAATCAACTTTTTATTCCTACCACATGCAAGAGTGCTGCCACGCTTGCCATGCATGCATGCGACACAGGAAAACAGCAGCAGCTGTTTCTTTCACAGCAGGCATGACGCAGCGCGGCATGCATGGAACATGCAGATATGATAGGACCCATGGGTGCCATGCCATGCCATGCCATGCCATGCCATGCCATGCCATGCCATGCCATAACATGCCATGCCATGCCATGCCATGTAACGGTGATGGCTGTGATAGGGCAGGGACCATGAGTCTTGCACCCCTGAGTTATGCATCCATGGGTCATGCACCCATGAGCCATGCACCCATGAGTCACGCACCCATGAGCCATGCACCATGCACTGGCCGCACCTGTGGTGGAACTGCAAGTACTTGTAGCTGTGCATCTGCCCATCCACTATGTCCGTTGCTGCTGCATGCCACACAGCACATGATCCTGATGCACGCACCCATGCAGCATGCACGCACCCATGCAGCATGCACGCACCCATGCAGCATGCACGCACCCATGCAGCATGCACGCACCCATGCAGCATGCACGCACCCATGCAGCATGCACGCACCCATGCAGCATGCACGCACCCATGCAGCATGCACGTACCCATGCAGCATGCACGCACCCATGCAGCATGCACGCACCCATGCAGCACACACCCATGCAGCAAACAGCAAGCATGCCATGTCATGCGCGCACCTGTCGTAGAACTGGAAGTACTTGTAGTTGTCCATCTGCCCATCCACTATGGGCGTCGCCGCCACATGGCTGCCGTAGCTCGCCTTGCTGCCAGGGAGAGAGGTGGCCGTGGACAGGGGGAGAGAGCCGGAGGGGTTTAGGGGGGGGGGGTTCGAGAGGGAAAGAGGGGGTGAGGGTAGAGGGGGGAGAGGGGGGGCAGTATCCACACAGGACTCGAAGTGAGCTCACGGTGTGAGCTGGATTGCATTGAGCGGGCTCAAAGAGGAAAGCAAGAAAAGAGAAACAAAACATCGGGTAGGATCTTGAAAGCTAGCACCAATCCGAGCATGGGTATGCATGCTCGCTGACTAGCATGCCCATGTGCTCCTTGCTAGCATGGCTCACCCGTCTTGGATCCACGAGACGGCATCCATGGGGTCAACTATCTGCCTCCATCTCACAATCGCCTGAAACACGTCCCTCCACCCTCCTATCCTCGCCCCCCTCCTCTTCTGCTGTTTCACTTTTCCTGTGCTGCTGCTGCTGCTGCTGCTGCTGCCATCCCTCCCACTGCTGCTACCCACCACGCTGCCATCCTGCTCCTCCTCCTCGTCCTCCTGCATGGCCTGCCATGTGCTGCTGGCCTGCTGCATCACATCCAGCGCTGCCAGCCCCGCCATGCGCAGCTGAAGGGGGGGGGTTGGGAGAGGAGGGGGGGAGAGGAGGGGAGGAGGCAAAGAGAAAAGGTGGGAAGATGGGAAGATGAGAGCAATGTAGGAAGATGCGCATCACATCCAGTGCTGCCATCCCCGCCATGCGCTGCTGAGGGGAGGAAGAGAGGGGAGGGGAAGGCAGGAGGGGAATGAGGGAGGAGGGGGGGTCAAACTAGAAAGGAGGGAAGGGAGAATGAGAAACGGAGGGAAGAGACAACTCCAACCTTCAACTAGCAATTCACCCCCTCCCCACCAGCCCTTGTCACCCAGCGCACCCAGCCCATGCCCACCTTGTGCTTGTCGTGCTCGAATCCGTGACACGTGGTACATGGCTCTCGACGGCCCACTTCGTCCACCTTGCGAATTGAGACCCACATAGCTCTCAAACCCCCCACCCACGCCTGTCGGGGCCCACCCACCCACGCCTCTCATGGCCAACCCGTGCGCACCTTGCGCTTGTCGTGCAGGAAGCCCCCCACGCGGTACATGGCTCGCGGGCCCACCTTGTCCGCCTTTGCCACCAGGGCTACCGCACCCGCTGATAGCCGCACCTCCCCCTGCTGCTGCTGGCGCTGCTGCTGTTGGTGCTGCTCTGCTGTGTATCTGGGAGCTGAGGGGGGTAGCAAGTGGGGGGGCTCAAGCTTCATCCATGCTTCCTGTGGGGGGGGACGTGTATGGGGTGCGGGAAGCGAGGGAGAGCATGGCAGGAGTGTGGTTGTGCTGGCATCAGGGTACGAGGAAAACGGAGGCTGCGAATGTGGGCCACGTTGGTGGGAAAAGGATGAGATGGTAATCTAACAACAGAAAGGGCTTATAAAAACGAACAAGAAAAACAGCAGGAAATGCTTGCTCGTTCAGAGGCCCCAAGTTAAAACAGGCGGTCCTAAGGTAACTGGCGGGGTGGGGAGCAGGGTGCTTAGTTGGATTCTAAAACTTAATCCTAAACATGGGCCGCCTGCTGCGCTCAGTGGATCAGTGAACATCCGTGCTCCTGACCTGCCAAACAGTCAATAACCTTTCTATCCTTAATGAACAGAACAGCCCCACGAGCCACAGAGAGTAGCGCACAAGGAGGGGTGAAGAGGGGGGCAAGGCAAGGGAGGGACGGACGAGAAGGGCGGGGTGCAGATGAGCGTCGATGTTGCATGCTGTCAAGGGCTGGGTGAGACAGGTGCGCGTGTACGCTGCTACCTCCCTCTGAGGGCGAGGGGGGGGAGAAGGAAGGAGAGAGGGTGGGAACGGGGGGGGGAAAAGGACACGCTCGCGGGGGTGTTACCAAGTATAATGTGCGGTTGCAGTGCTTCTGCGCAAGCTCCAATTTTCTAAGCACCTCAAAAATCGACTGGCTGAGCTTTGCTTGAACGAAGGGTCGCCTGGTCCTGTCTGACCTGGTAGAACGCGAGATTGTAGTGCTTTTGCGCGTGCTCCTCTGTGGACTGTCCTCCCGTGCTGAGGACCGTGCTGTAGTGCTTCGCCTGATGTGGGGTGCCACAGGGGAGGGTGACATGTCACAGGGAGGGTGCCATGTCACAGGGAGGGTGCCATGTCACAGGGAGGGTGCCATGTCACAGGGAGGGTGCCATGTCACAGGGAGGGTGCCATGTCACAGGGAGGGTGCCATGTCACAGGGAGGGTGCCATGTCACAGGGAGGGTGCCACAGGGATGACACGGAATGAGGAATGCAGAGAAAAGGAGCTGAAAAGAGGAGGTAGTTGTGGTTTGGGAATGCACGATGAAGAAGCCATTATATAGCGGTAATGGCCAGAACTGCTTGAGAGAGAGTGCGAGGGATTTGGAGAGAGAGGCATACGGCAGCTGCGTGGTCGGCTAGAGCGTGGTGGGCGGAGGCAGCAAGGTAGTGCAGGGCGGTGCTGTGAGGGAAGAGCCGAAGCCCCTCGCTTGCCACCTTGAGAGCTTGCCTGGCGCGTGGAGGGGAAAGTGGGCGGGTAGAGGGGGGGGAGAAAGAGAAGCTACGATTGCGCTGATTCATGTTGACCTTGTCACAAGCTACAACAGACCCTCCCTCACGCTCCTTTCTCGTCATACTCTCTCGTCCTTCCTTCTCCCCTTCTCCCATCACAATATGGAGCTGAAACCCTTGACATGCAGTAATACGGCCGCGGAAGGAAACCCCTCCCCTCCTGTCGTCCTCATGAAAGAGGATTGGAGGGGAAATCCCCACCAAGAACTAATCGTGACATGGCAGATTGGTTAATCCTTTTGAGTAGCCCAGTAGAGGAGGCTTAGGGCGGGCGACATTAGGCTCGAGCTTGGGCAGAAACCCGAGCCCGGAGCTGAATGTGGCGCAGAAATGGCAAAATTCTGCATTTTCATTCGTCAATTCTCCCAACATTGAGCAGCGGGCCCCATTTTCTGCCCCAGCTGGAGCCAATCTAAAATAGCACAACCCACCAAAACACGACTGTCATACACTGCGCAGACTCTTGCTCATCTCGCCTTCCCCTTCCCCTTCCCCTTCCCCCTTTCCCCCTCTTGAGTGAACACAGGGAAAGGTACGAAGTGCCAAAAACGCCAAGTCCATGGGAGAACGGTATGCTTGTGGGGTGTTGCCGCCTCACCTGGGCTTGCCTGTGTGCATGTGCAGAAGGGCGAGCTTGTGGTAATTCTCCGGCGCCCTGAAGGGGCGGCACAACGAGGTAACGAGAGATGAGAGAGGTGAGACACGAGAAAAAGAGAGGTGAGAAACGAGAAAAAGAGAGGTGAGAAACGAGAAAAAGAGAGGTGAGAAACCAGCCACCCATCCACGCCCAATTTGCTCCTCTCCCCACCTGCAGTCTCCGGCTCACGCCTTTTCTTTCTCACCCCCCCCTACCCACACTCTTGCTCTTCCTCCTCCCTCCCACCCGTCGCCCGTCCCCGCCCTCTACCATCGGCCCTTTACAGGAGCCTGCTTTTGAGTCGACTCGAAAGCTGTCCCCGCCCTCTACCATCTGCCTTTTACAGGAGCAAGAACGAACAGTCGCATTCCCTCTCACCCATCCCCCCCCGCCCCCATTAACCCTCCAACTCTCTCCTTTTCCCTCTTCCCGCCCACCTCTCTCTCGCAACGGCCTTCTCCAGGCACTCCCCCACACGCCGCACCTCCCTTAGTTCCTTGTGCCCTGCTCAACAATCTCCCCCACTCCCCCATAACCACCATCTCCTCTCATCTCTCTCTCCCCTCACCTCCTCTCTACCGCAACGGCCTTCTCCAGGCACTCCCCTGCCTGCTACGCCTCTCTGAGATCCTTGTCCCTTGCTAGACACCCCTTCCCCAGCCCACCACTCCCCACGCCTTCCCTCCCCTGGCCTTCCCTCCCCTCGCCTTCCCTCCCCTCGCCCCCCTCTCCCGTCCTCACCTCTCTACCGCAACAGCCTTCCTCAGGCACTCCCGCACCAGGTGAGCCTCCCCCAGCTCCTTATGCGTCGCTATACGACCATTACCCTCCCTCTCCCTCGCCGCCTCTCACCTCTAAAACAGTCCTTGTCATCTCCCCCCACCTCTCTATAGCAACGGCCTTCTCCAGGCACGCCCGCGCCAGCTGAGCCTCCCCCAGCTCCTTGTGCGAGCACCCCTTCTCGCGCCACAGTGCGCCCTCCTGGGGAAAGCGCTCCAGTGCTCGCCCGTACACTTGGGCTGCCGCCTTGAACGCCCCCAGCGCGGCTGACGCCCAGCCCTTGGGATAGACAGGGGCAGTGGGGAAGCCGGGGGAGGAAGGGGAGAGGGGGGGCATTGAGTTGACACTATTGCCCTTTGGGTAGCGGTTCAGCGCTCGCCTGGACACTCCCTTTGCTGCCTTGAACGGCCCCAACGTTGCTGTTGCCCACCCCCTGGGAAAGCAGGAGAGTGTGGGGAGTGGGGGGGAAGGAGGGCGTTGGGAGGAGAGGAAGAAGAGGAGGGGGGGGGAGGGAGGGGGGACATTGAGCTGACATAATGCCTTCTGAAAATCCTTTCAGCACTTGCCCGTGCACTTGTGTTGCTGTCTTGAACGCGCTGAAATCTCAATGCTGCTGTGGTCCAGCAGAAGTGACAGAAGTGCCCCTTTCCTGCAAAATGCGAAATTGCAGGAAAGCAGGAAGCGAGATTGCAAGACAGTGTGGGACATACCCCAACAATGCAAGTCTTACCAGAGTGCGCATGACGTCAGCTGTGGCCAGGGGTGTGTCCTGCAGGGGAGAGAGGTCTGCCACTGCAGCCCTGTAGTCCTTGACTTGGAACAACAGCTTTCCTGGGCCATGGGGGGGAGGCAAGGCAAGGTGAGAGAGCGGTTTCACAGCAGCAAGTAACGTGGCTCTTTGAGTTGAGGTGGACCATTGCCGCTCTCTACTCCGTGAAGTGGAACAACAGCTTTCCTGGGCCATGGGGGAAAGGTGCGAAAGCAGAGTGCATGGCATGGCAGAGGAGCTGTTCGCCGATACCTTGCTGGATAGACCCGGGCTGGAGAACGCCCACGGCACTCGACTCACCAGCCTGCGCGGCACGGGGGCAGGGGATTGGCTGCTAGCCATTCCCTCCCGCCCGGACCTCTCTTTCTCCCCCGGCCAGTTCGGCATGGCGCTGGCCTTCCGCCTCGGCCTGCCCCACCCAGTCCCAGGGGGATGCTCATGCGGGGAGGCGGAGATATTGGATCCCAGCCTAGCTAACCACATTCTGAGGTGCAACCAGGGCGGATACCCCAAGCGCTTGCACAACGCCTTGGTATACGCGACTCTGCGTATGGCGCGGGAGGCGGGTTTCATTACCTACCACGAAACAACCTAATTCACCACCCCGACCAACAGGAAGCGGGCTGACCTGGCGGTGCGAGACTTCGAGAGCGGTGCAACCTGGGTCACCGACGTTACCGTGACTGACCCGGTGCTGCAGCGCCGTGACCTGGACGCCGGCGGCCTACCTGGCTGGGCAGCAAGGGAGGCCGCGCGGGCCAAGGGCAGGGAATACGAGGACCGCCCTGCATACGTCGGCTTCAACACTTTGGCTGTCGAAACTTACAGGGCTTTGGCAGCACCAACGGCGGAGTTCCTCAAGTTACTAGCCGAGCACTCTGCCCTGGTCTGTTTCCGTGCTAACCCGCTTACCACACCGGCCAGGAAGCTGCATTGTCACTTCCGGCAGCGGTGGTCAGTGCTGCTCCAGCGGCTTCAGGCGAGCACGCTTATCACCAGAGCCGGGGCAGCTATTGAGGCTGCTTACCCGCAGCCGGCGGAGGACCCCTGGGCACCTTACTTGGGGGATGTGTATGACACTTTGGAAGATGGGGAGCCTTAGTTCCTGCCCGGGGAAGGGGGTGGCATAGCATTGGGGCGGCTAGTGCCGTGATCGCATTGGCCTAGCCTTCTAGGTTCTCCCATGTTCAGGTTTTGGCCCTTGGTGGCTGGACTCTTGAACTTCCTAGTTTGTACTCAGGGTTAATCCAATGAGCAGGACCGCTTGAGAGAGAGAGAGGGGTTATGGCAGCAAGTTTTGAGTTGTCTCTCAAGTAACGAGACCCTTGAGGCGCTACTGCAGTGCGCAGCTCTTTGAGGCGCTTCTGCAGTGCGCAGCTCTTTGAGGCGCTACTGCAGTGCGCAGCTCTTTGAGGCGCTACTGCAGTGCGCAGCTCTTTGAGGCGCTACTGCAGTGCGCAGCTCTTTGAGGCGCTACTGCAGTGCGCAGCTCTTTGAGGCGCTACTGCAGTGCACAGCTCTTTGAGGCGCTACTGCATCTTATTTTTCAGGCCCCACAGAAATCGCTTCACCACTTTTGCTGCCCTCAAGTGCCTTGACCTCCTTGGGAGGGCAAATCTCCTTGGGAGACAAGGCACAGTGGCTGGCACAAATGCATTTGCGAGGAGGCGACTGCAGCAGAGAAATTGAACGAATCGAACTGCAGCAAGCCTTGTGCCCTGGCCTGGACTAGTTTAGAGATGATTTTGGCAGAGATGCAATGGAGAGGAGGCGATGGCAGCAAGCAATGTGGGCGTGTGTGGGGGGAGTGCGTTCCTCAAGTTCTTGGGCTTTCAAGGATAGTGTTATCTGGGATGTGGCGTGGAGGAAGCAAGGGCGTGGTGTGGCAGCAGCAGCAGCAGTAGCAGCACGCGCAGGCCCACCTCGCTGCTTGACGTGGTGGGGCTCATGTGGCTGCAGCTGTACCGCCCTGTTGATGTCGGATAGGGCCTGCCACGAGGAGGTGGGCGAGGGAGAGGAGGGAGAGTGATGGAGAGTGATGGAGGGAGAGGGAGGAAGAGTGAGGGAGGGAGAGGGAGGAAGAGTGAGGGAGGGAGAGGGAGGAAGAGTGAGGGAGGGAGAGGGAGGAAGAGTGAGGGAGGGAGAGGGAGGGTTGCAGCTGTAAGGCTGTATTGATGTGTGATATGGGGGATGAGACAGGGGTGGGAAGGGGAGGAGTAAGCGTGAGGGAGGGGCGTGGAGAAGCGAGGAGGGGGCAGCTGATGCTGGGGAAGGTGGTCTCATGCATGGTTGCTCCTGCTCATGTATCAACCACATTCTCAAACACCACACCACACGACACCTCTTCACTCCACACCACTCCACACCACACCACACCACACCGCACCAAATCAGGCCGCGTCCGTGCTGGTGCCAGCACACTGTGTCAATGTCAGATCATCATCCAGCCACCATGGCCCCATGCCATGCCATGCCCCCACGCCATGCCATGCCCCCATGCCATGACCCCTGTTCCATGCCATGCCATGACATGCCATGCCATGCCATGCCATGCCCAAATGCCATGCCATTCCATGCCCCCATGCCATGCCATGCCATGCCCCCATGCCATGCCATACCATGCCCCCATGCCATGCCATGCCCCCAAGCCATGCCAAGCTATGCCATGCCATGCCGCACCTCCTGCAGCAGCCCCATCTGCTGGAGCACCACGCCCCTCCTCTGCCACGCATCCGCGCTCAGGGGGAACCGGGAGGTGACCTGGGGCAGAGGTGGGGAGATAAGGGGGAGGGGGTGAATAGGGGGAAAGGAGGGGGAAGCCCACTCGGTACTGACCTTGTGAGGCGCCGCAAAAGAGCGGGCTAGGTAGCCAGAGCATGCTGGTTTTCAGGGGGCAGAGCAGCCGTGTCCTTAGAGAAAGAGCACACTACAGCAGTGCCCGTCCTGCTTCCCACACGGCCGTCAGCACGTCTTGAGAGCACGGGCCCTGTCATTCAAGTGCCTACGGGTTGTGCATGCATGCGTGCATGCTTGGGCCTCGGGATGAGCAGCAGGGGAGGGCGAGACTGGAATGCTGACACGGACACAAACACAACCCATAACACTACCCCGCGCCGGCGGCTCTGGACTGACCGAGGCTCCGAAATGGCTGCAGTTCTGGAGGGACATCAGTGCAGACGACCCTGGTGCTGCCTGCCGAGGAGAGTCCGCCAGAGCCCCCTGTGAGGCATGGCATGCCTCCCCAGGCGCAACGTGCCTCTCCCATGAAGTGTCCGCTTGCGGAAAGATACCCTAGCCGGGGTTGTTGCACCCCGGATAGGCCAGGAGAGCCTACTGCTGCCGCCCTCAAAGGAGGGGGGTCTACTGGGATGCTGCTGCCCTCAAAGAAGGGGGGTCGACTGGGCTGCTGCCGCACTCATAGGAGGGGGGTCTACTGTGGCTCTTTGCCTACCGCAGCAATTTTCTGAAAGCATGTAAAACCAGCCCTTCCTTGGTGATGGCATGCATGTGTACGTCGCCCACATGCAATAGCATGCATGTGTACGTCGCCCACATGCAACAGCACGCATGTGTACGTCGCCCACATGCAACAGCATGCATGTGTACGTCGCCCACATGCAATAGCATGCATGTGTACGTCGCCCACATGCAATAGCATGCATGTTTACGTCGCCCACATGCAACAGCATGCATGTGTACGTCGCCCACATGCAATAGCATGCATGTGTACATGGCCGACATGCAACAGCATGCATGTGTACGTCGCCCACATGCAACAGCATGCATGTGTACGTCGCCCACATGCAACAGCATGCATGTGTACGTCGCCCACATCCAACAGCATGCATGTGTACGTCGCCCACATGAAACAGCATGCCCACATGGAAAAGCATGCATGTGTACGTCGCCCACATGCAACAGCATGCATGTGTACGTCGCCCACATGCAATAGCATGCATGTGTACGTCGCCCACATGCAATAGCATGCATGTGTCCGTCGCCCAGATGCAATAGCACGCATGTGTACTTCGCCCACATGCAATAGCATGCATGTGTACATCGCCCACATGCAATAGCATGCCTGTGTACGTCGCCACATGCAATAGCATGCATGTGTACGTCGCCCGCTTGGAATAGCATGCATGTGTACGTCGCCCACATGCAATAGCATGCATGTGTACGTCGCCCACATGCAATAGCATGCATGTGTACGTCGCCCACATGCAACAGCATGCATGCGTACGTCGCCCACATGCAATAGCATGCATGTGTACGTCGCCGACATGCAATAGCATGCATGTGTACGTCGCCCACATGCAATAGCATGCATGTGTACGTCGCCCACATGCAATAGCATGCATGTGTACGTCGCCCACATGCAACAGCATGCACGTATACGTCGCACAAATGCAATAGCATGCATGTGTACGTCGCCCACATGCAATAGCATGCATGTGTACCTCGCCCACATGCAACAGCATGCATGTGTACGTCGCCTGTTTTGGAGGTGGTTCGCGCTTGCCCCTAGTCAACGCGTGGCAGCTCGTACAAATGGCGTAAGCTAGGTGGCAGTGTGGCAGCGCTAACAGGTGGCGTAAGCTGGAGACTACATACGGGTGTGCTAGGTGGTGAGGGACTGCAGGGTTACGTGTTGGAAGGAGGAGGTGTTTGGGACATGCGGAGGACTTGTGAGCGACGAGCAGAAATTGGTACAGTGACGCGGTGTTCGGAGGAGCAGAAATGTGGTTCGGTTACGTTGTGTGAAATGCGGTTCGGATGTGCGCTACGCTATGTCATGTGGCTTAGGAATTTTTGTTTTTCCATATAAATGTGTTTCTTTGTATCTCTTTGTAGATAGTGAATATGAAAATTCTCTCTCACGTCGTGCTACCTGTTTGCAATCAGAACTTGACTAGTGGAGTTAAGTCTATCCTTAGTACTTGCGAGAGTGCTGTCGGGAGTTTGTTTGGAGTGTAAGAACGACCTGAGAGCAGCGAGAGCGCTGCCGGAAATCCTAACGGTTGGTATCAGAGCTTAGCGAATTCTTGTTGCGCACGGCTAGAGAGAGTTAGAATGCCTACGCCATGACGGATGAACGTGGCGAGGTTAGCTCGGGATCGTCCGCTGGTGGAGGCCCGCAACTACAAGCTCTCCTAGAAGCGTTAGCGCATGGACATGTCGTTTCGAAGCCAACGATTGGCTTGAGCGAGGCGCAGCGTTTTAGTGGCAGCAACTATAGTACGTGGCGCTTGAAGTTTATCATGAGGGCAGAGGAAGTAGACCTCTGGGCGTTCTATCATCCTGACGAGACGACACAGGAAGGAGTACCACCAGGTGTAGAAGCGTCTGCGCGTGAAAAGGCGACGTATAAAAAGAAGAGTAAGCAAGCGTTCTTTCAGCTATGTCACTCTGTTGCAGACAGCATAGCTGTAGGGTTAGATCAGTTTGCAGGGGAGTTAAATCCAACGCAAAGAGCGTGGGAGTATATGGAGACGGTTTACCTTGGTCGTACCGACACCAACAAAGCGATCGTTAGAAAGAAGTTGCTGTTGTTGAGCATGGAGGAGAAGGAGAGTATCATCGAGTTCGTGAACAGGGCGCGGAGTTATAACGATGATCTGCAGGCGTATGGGTGCGGCGGAATCCGAGGGAGAGATGATAGGGTATATCATCAATGGGCTACCGAAGGAGTGGGAGATGGAGATAGGCATGCTGACTTGCAACCCGCCTTCATCACTCACAAAGCTTGTAGAGATGCTGCAATCGCTAGAGCTGGTTAAGACAGAGAGGAAGAGGAAGGAGGCAACTGCTAGTAGTGCTGCACCAGTGAAACCAGCTCTAGTTAATGTGACAAGGTCTACAGCGAAGGGCTTTGGACCATGTTTTGAGTGCGGTAGAAATTAGCATAAGGCAGCCGAGTGCTATTTCAATCCTAAGAGTAAGAATTTCAGGGGGAAGACCTTAGGGAAAGAGCAGGGTGCGGTTAGGGCAGCAGGAGAAAAGGCGAGGACAGGAGGAGGTTTCATGGACAGCTGCAATCACTGCGGGCGGTATGGGCATAAGGCGGTAGATTGTTTTCTCAACCCTAGGAGTCAACGTTTCCAAGGGGTATGAGTGCAACAGAAAACCGCAGCGGCTAGAGTAAATGCAGCAGGCGCGTTAGGGAGGAGGATGCTATTCTTGGAGGAGCACATAGAGCGAACTTGGCTAGGGCGTCGGAGGTATGCTTGCTCACAAAGGGGCTTGAGGAGAAAGGCTGGTTCATGGATAGTGGGTGCACACAGCACATGACCTACAGAGGTGACTTGTTGACTAGTTTCAGACAGTCAGCAGTACCCTATGTGCTGCTAGAAGATGAGGGGAGGCTGCCAGTGTTGGGAGAAGGAGAGATCGTGCTACAAAGTCCGTACGGGGAGCTGACCCTTGAGAACGTTTTGCTGGTCGAGAAGCTGTCGCTAAACCTGATTAGCCAGTCTCAGCTCGATAGCACAGGAAGCAAGTTCTTCAGTGATAAGGGAAGGGAAAGATGTGGGTCTTTGGAACGGATTGGCACATTCTAGCTGAGGGGGTGCGCAGTCAGGGTTTGTACGAGATGCAGTTACAAGTGAAGGGGTTGGTGAAGGGAATAGTTAGCTATCTGCCCGAACCTGAGGAGGGCAAGAAGGCTAGGGAGGAGCTGGTTGCCATGATAGAGGAGAGGCCAGAGGGAGAGCCACAGTTACGGTCAATGGCTATAGCAAAGGCAGCAGGAGGAGTGGAGCTAGGCATGTGGCACAGAAGGATGGGTCATGCTAGTGAGGAGCGGCTTAAGGAGATGGTGGCGAAGGAGATGGTTATGGGGATGAAGCTGAACCAGAGTAAGGAGTCTGCTAAGCCATGCAGTGAGTGTGTGCAAGGAAAAGCGAGCAAACTTCCACATCCTAAGCACGAGGTTTGAGAACCCTATGGGGCACTCGAAGTCGTGGCTGCAGATGTCTGTGGATGGACCAGTGCGAGTAGCTTCCAGGCATGGGAGCAGGTATTTCATCACATTCACTGATCTTGGTATACGGAATACGTGGGTAACAGAGATGAGAAAAAAGACAGAGGCATTTCCAAGCTTTGTGGCTTGGATGGCTGAAGCTGAACGCCACAGTGGAAGAGTGCTGAAGCTGCTGAGGACTGACAATGGAGGTGAATTTACAGACAGGAGGTTCACAGAGTTTTGTCAGTCCAGAGGTATCAAGAGGCAACTGACTGTCCCTTATATCCCACAGCGCAACAGCATTGCAGAGCGAGTAAACAGGTCGCTGCTGAACAGCGTGAAGAGTATGCTTGCTGATAATGGGCTTCCACTGAGGTTTTGGGGTGATGCTTTGGCTATGGCATGTTGGATTAAAAAAAGACTGCCTACCAAAGGAACTGTGGGTGACCTTACCCCTCATGAGGCATTCTATAGGAGGAAGCCTGATGTGAGCTTCCTGAGGGTATGGGGCTGTATGGTCCAATATCGAGAGCCGGTTGGTCCTGAGCACAAGCTGTTGCCAAGGACCACGTGGGGCATAAACTTCGGGATATATCTAAACAGCAAGGGCTGGGTGGTGAAGGACGTGGAGATTGGGAAGGTGCTGATTTCTCGGGATACTACTTTCTATGAGGATGTCACTTATCCCCAATGGAAAGGCTTGAGCCAAGAGTCAGCAGAGACAGCAAAAACGATGGAGGAACTGCTGGAGGAGGCTAACCAGGAAGGATTAGGAACAGCAGCAGCTGGTAGAGAGGAGGAGACCGAGGAAGAGCAGATTGGGGCTGAGGTGGAATGGGAGTGGCACCCGAAGGAGGTAGAGAAGAGGGTAGCGAGCGAAGAGCTAGCAGGACCAGCCATTTAGCCCGTACATGAGAAGGTAGAGAGCAGGGCATGACACCATGAGGAAGAGGAGAGTCAGGTGGAAGTAGCAGAGGGCACACAAGGGAGCGCTACTACAGCTGGAGACGAGACTGATCCATGGAGGTTGATGGCGAGTGATAGTGGCAGTCCAGCAGCCAAGGAGATAGACTCTTTGTTACAAGAAGGAGCGATAGTCCTAGGACGAGAAGAAGAGGAGAGAGCAGAGCAGGAAGGAGCAGCCTCTAACGAAGAAGGAGGGGATGCGTCACAGGTGCCTACGGTGGAGTTAGGCAGGGGGAAGAGGGTGAAGAAGCCGAATCCAAAGTATGCACAGATTCTCATAACCGGATGCAGAGACATTCATTCTCATCTGCTGCTCACTACCACTACAACAACCTTAGTATCACAGGGGAGTAGAGCGGCAAAGGATCTGCCAGAGGAGCCGATCACGATAGAGGAGGCTTTGACAGGACCGAACAAGGAGCAGTGGCAAGCAGCCATAGAAGAAGAGCTTAATACGCTAGCAGAGAGGGGAACCTGGGAGCTAGTGCCACTGCCAGTGCCAGAAGGGAGGAAAGCAGTGGGGGTGAAGTGGATCTTCAAGATAAAGACAGGAGACTTGGGGCAGCTGGAAAGGTTCAAGGCAAGGCTCGTAGCGAAATGGTACACGCAGGTAGAAGGCGTCGATTACACCGATACCTATACGCCTGTGAGTAGATTTACCACAACTAGGGCACTTCTCGCAGTGATAGCAGCAAGAGATCTTCATCAGGTACAATTAGACATAAAGAATGCCTTCTTGTATGGCGAGCTTCGCGATGACATTTACATGGAGCAGCCGCCGGGTAGAGATGATGGAACAGGACGAAAGTGTCGGATTCTGAAAGCGCTTTATGGGCTGAAGCAGAGTCCTCGCGAGTGGTATAGGGTAATGGATAGGAGGCTACTCCAATGAGGGTTTCAGAAGAGCGAGTGTGACAAGGCGTTCTATTGGAGAGGAGAAGGGAAGGAGAAGGTGTTCCTACTCCTATGTGTCGATGACATATTGGTGGCAGGAGCGACAGAGGAGGATGTAGAGAGCGTATGCGCTCATCTAGTAGAGGTCTTTCAAGTGAAGCGGATTCCACATGCTTCATTGTTCCTTGGGATGAATCTGGAGCGGAACATGGATGAGAGGCAACTGATGCTGAAGCAGAAGAAGTTTTTCCATCGTCTTCGAGATAAGTTTGGAGATCAAAATAGTGCCAGGAGGATTTCCACACCTTTGAGTACTGCAGCAGCGCAAGGGGTAGACACCGAGGCTGAGTTAGTCCGATGGGGAAGTTGAGAGGTTGCACTTAGGCAGTACCAGTCGATGGTGGGCTCGGTGATGTACCCGGTGGCATGCACGAGGGTCGATGTAGCTTACACAGCTAGCTATCTTGGACAAAACGTGCGGCAAGCGGATGGGCGGAAGTGGAAGGAGATGGAGCGAACGATTAGTTACCTCCTACAACACGAGGACGAGGGACTATTGCTCAAAGGAGGAGAGGAGTCTTTGCAGCTTGTAGGGTATGCAGACGCTTCACACGCTTCAGATCAGGAGACTAGACGAGGAGCTTAAGGAACGTTTTCCTTTGGGTGGAACGGCGATCATGTGGCAGGCCAAGAAATTGGCAGACATCGCATTGTCTAGCGCTGAAGCTGAGTATATGGTGCTCTTCTACGCATGTCAGGAGGGAGTTTGGTTGAGACGTCTACTCAAGGAGCTAGATCTTGGGCCAGAGGGTCCGACCATCATCCGGACGGATAGCCAGTCAGTGATGGACCTAGCTCAGAATGACGATTGGCATGGACGGACAAAACACATGGACATTAGGTATCACTAGGTGCGAGAGCAGCTGGCGAACAAGAGTTTCAGGTTCGAGCATGTGAGAACAGAACGGCAGCCAGCTGATTTCTTGACCAAGGTCCTACCTACTTCTCGTTTCCAGCATTGTAAGAGAGAGGTGGGGTTACACACGTAGCTTGAGTGAGCAAGCCGCAAACCACAGGGGAGGTTGTTGGAGGTGGTCAACGCGTGGCAGCTCGTACAAATGGCGTAAGCTAGGTGGCAGTGTGGCAGCGCTAACAGGTGGCGTAAGCAGGAGACTACATACGGGTGTGCTATGTGGTGAGGGGCTGCAGGGTTACGTGTTGGAAGGAGGAGGTGTTTGGGACACGCGAAAGACTTGTGAGTGACGAGCAGAAATTGGTACAGTGACGCGGTGTTCGGAGGAGCAGAAATGCGGTTCAGTTACGTTGTGTGAAATGCGGTTCGAATGTGCGCTACGCTATGTCATGTGGCTTAGGAAAATTTGTTTTTCCATATAAATCTGTTTCTTTGCATCTCTTTGTAGATAGTGAATCTGAAAATTCTCTCTCACATCGTGCTGCCTGTTTGCAATCAGAAATTGACTAGTGGCGTTAAGTCTACCCTTAGTACTTGCGAGAGTGCTGTCGGGAGTTTGTTTCGAGTGTAAGAACGACCTGAGAGCAGCGAGAGCGCTGCCGGAAATCCTACTAACATCGCCCACAAGCAACAGCATGCATGTATACGTGACCCACATGCAATAGCATGCATGTGTACGTCGCCCACATGCAACAGCATGCATGTGTACGTCGCCCACATGCAACAGCATGCATGCGTACGTCGCCCACATGCAACAGCATGCATGTGTACGTCGCCCACATGCAATAGCATGCATGTGTACGTCGCCCACATGCAATAGCATGCATGTGTACGTCGCCCACATGCAATAGCATGCATGTGTACGTCGCCCACATGCAACAGCATGCATGTGTTCGTCACCCACATGGAGCTGACTCAAACGCGAGTGTGGATTAATACTTGGGAGGGTTACCTGGGAGGGTTACCTGGGAGGGCTACCTGGGATAGGTCGGCCAGAGCCTGTTGGTGCCGCCCTGTTAGGAAGTGCACTGTGCCTCGGCCCACCAGGGCCCTTTCCTCGTACTCCGGATCACCCTCTAGCTGCTTGCTTGCACGGCATGGTGCGAAGAGGGGGGAGAGGGGGGAGAGGGGGGAGGAAGGAATGAAGGAAGCTGTCTAGATCAAGTGCTTCTATGAGTGGGGTGAGACGGTGGTGATGGTTCGTGAGCAGATGGAAAAGTGGATGCGGCATAAGATTCGATCAGGGTTGAGATGTGGATGGGAATGGGGATGGGGATGTGCAGCGCACCTGGTTGAAGATGGAGATGGCTTCCTGCATTCTCCCATCGTCCACCTGCCACACACCGAATGGCCATGCGACCATGCTATAGAGTGGTTCAGATACGAAATTTCAACGGTGGTCACATGGCCATGCGACCATGCTATAGAGCGGTTCAGAGACGAAATTTAACGGTGGTCACATGGCCATGCAACCATGCTATAGAGCGGTTCAGAGACGAGATTTCAACGGTGGTCACATGGCCATGCGACCATGCTATAGAGCGGTTCAGAGACGAAATTTCAACGGTGGTCACATGGCCATGCGACCATGCTATAGAGCGGTTCAGAGACGAAATTTCAACGGTGGTCACATGGCCATGCGACCATGCTATAGAGCGGTTCATAGACGAAATTTCAACGGTGGTCACATGGCCACGTGACCATGGCACAGAGAAAGGGCAAATGTTCCAAAAGCATTAGCAAAGAAGACCAGTTCTTCGATGCTTTCCTGGGGAAGCGTTTAGGATTCCTTTCGAGGTGCCTGCCAACAACAATGCCTTTCAGGCAGCACGCCCTCACACTCGCGCCCCTCACACCACCCTCACCCCTCACACCACCCTCACCCCTCACATGATTCTCCCCCTCACACCACTCACATGCCGATACGCCACGTGGAGCAGCATGGAATGCTGCTGCATCTGCTCCATGCTCCCTCCCTCCCCACGCCCACCGCCCCTTCTCTCCCCACCGCCCGCCCTCTCTGATGCTCCTCTCCCTCCTCCCTTCTTCCTTCCCTTCTCTTGCTGCTGCACGTTTCTCTGGCTAACAACACCAGTACCAGCACCAGCACCAGCACCAGCACCAGCACCAGCACCAGCACCAGCACCAGCACCAGCACCAGCAGCAGCACCAGCACCAGCAGCAGCAGCAGCAGCAGCAGCAGCAGCAGCAGCAGCAGCACCAGCACCAGCAGCAGCAGCACCAGCAGCAGCAGCAGCAGCAGCAGCAGCAGCAGCAGCAGCAGCAGCAGCAGCACCAGCACCAGCAGCAGCAGCACCAGCAGCAGCAGCAGCAGCAGCAGCAGCAGCAGCAGCAGCAGCAGCACCAGCACCAGCACCAGCACCAGCACCAGCACCAGCACCAGTACCAGCAGCAGCAACAGCAGCAGCACCCTTGGCGGAGGGAGCAGCCCCATCAGAGGTAGCTGGTTGGAGTGGACTAAAGCTAAGCACCCCACACACATCCACAACACCCCCTTGCCTCTGACCCGCCCCCCCCACGCTCACTCCTCTCCTCCCCTCCCTCCCCTCTCCCCCCACTCCGTGACCCCCATTCGCTGCTGCTACCTCTGAGCTGCCCCCGCCCTCTCTCCCCTGCCCCTCTTCGTCCCCTTCTCCCCGTTCCCTCTGCCCCTGGTCTCCCCCTGGCCTCGCCTGCAGACGATGCAGCTTGGTGCCTAGGGTGGGGGGGACAGGGGGAATGGGGGAACGGGGGGAGTTGTGGGGAATGAGGGGGGGAAGGGGAGGGGGGGGGGAGGAATGGAGTGAATGAGAGGAGGGGGGATGAATGGGGGCAATGGGGGGAACGAGGGAATGGGGCCAATTCGGGAATTTGCGGTGCACGGGAACAGATTCATGCGAGTGCGCTTGAGTTCTCCAGTGGCAAAGCAAGAGAGAGAAAGGAATCACCCTTCCGGACGAACGGCGCAAGGCATGTGGCAGCAGGAGCAGGTGCGTGACGGCGCTGATACCACACAGGGATGAGTGACTGCGATGGCACTGTTGTGATAAGATGCTGCTCCCACTCCGACACACACGGACTCCTGGTGGTCAATGGGCATGCCATGTGGCATGATGACGTGGCATGGACAAGACATAGCATGGCATGGCATGGCAACACATGTGATGTGGACGTGAGTCATGTCACACATCACAGGAGTTGGATACAGGGAGAAAGCGAATGTCATGAGGCTGAGGATGGAGCATCACATCCATTGAGCCACCCACGTCACATCACATCACATCACATCACATCACATCACATCACATCACATCACATCACATCACATCACATCACATCACATCACATCACATCACATCACATCTCCTCACCCTCTCCTCTCCACATACACCCCTTCTCCCCCTCCTCCCCCCTCCTCCAACTTCTTTTCCCCATGACTCCCAAGCCCCCACGTGACCCCCCTCTCACCAAGTCAGTGCGTGTAGCGAGGCAGTAAGCCCACTTATAGCGAATTTCCTCTGATCCTCACTACACACCCGCGCGGAACTCGGCAACACGAACCCCGCCGCCTCTTCCGCGCTCCCCCCATTGCGCGCATCAGGCGCGCGGGAAGGGGAGCGCGGGGCCGCGGCGAGGGGGACTGGGGGAAGCGCGGAGGGCGGGGCGGAGAAATAGCGGCCGTTGAAGAGCGAGCAGAGGGTGAGGTTGAGCGAGAGGCACACGAAGGACGCGCGGATGGCGCGGAGGGGGGCCATGGCGGGGGAGGGGGCGGGGATTCAATCTCCACTCGCGCGCGCACAAGATGCGCCTTCAGGCAGCGCACGCTGATACTGACACGCTGGACGCGCGGAATGAAGGGGATAGCGTTAGCTGTCCAAGTTTGTCGATCACATTTCGCGAATGATGGTAAGCAGCAGCAGCCATGTGTGTGCAATGCAGTAACATCGTGTGTCGGAGATTGCTTGATGTGGGTTGAATTGAATGGAAATTGAACAGTGGAGTGTTTGCGTTGGGGACGGTACATGTGCCGCACGCGGTTTGGTCTCGGCGGGGCCTCTGATGGGGCGTTTTGAGAAACCTAGCGATCAGCATCAGGTACACCTGTTTATTTTTCTTCTCACCCAGAACTGTTTTTATTTTAATCCCACCTACTAGGCTCTCTGCATGACTCGCGTTGACACTGAACCTGATTGGCTGCAGTCTGAACGATAGCGAATAATCAGTTCCTATTTCGAAAATTGCGAGAATCCGACGTGGGAGGTCGTACTGGAAAGTTATCTAGTGCTGGAGCGAGATCTTGTAACCATGTGACAGTGTTTACTGTAGGTTTTCCCCTTCAATGTTTTGTTTACCCGGGTTTGACCGTTTCCCGCTTACAGGCTCAAGCCGCGTGCAAAAACCGTAAGACTCAAATGGAAAAGCGGTGCATCGTTCTCCACGAATAGTGACTAGAACAATCTAGTGTAAACAATGTACAGAACGTCGGGGCCTGGCCATATTTTGCACACAATGGTTCTCGACACAAGCATAACTAATGGCTGTGCATGGGTTCAGCAAAGAAGAATCTGTAAATAATGTCTCTATGGCCCATTCATGTGAGCATTAAGGTAGCTTTGCGTGCTGTAGCGAAGCACACAATACGGATACGTCATCCGTATTCACGCCACCCGCGACGCGATGCGGGACATCAAATTCGAAAGAAAATCAAACGGCCAACTTTGGAGGCGGCTCGGCTTGTGAGCAAAATGAGAAACCCACGTTGGCACCCCTCAAGCAGTTCGCGAACCAAAATGAGTATGTTAGCGACTGGGCGATATTATTTGCGAAGAGACTTAACCATCCAAACGAAAAAAGACTGCTCGTTTCGCGCGTCGTTGTGACATGACGGTGGTTCGGCTTCATTTGCTTTCCAAGATCCGACGGAGCACCACCTCTCACACCACAATTTCACATCCAACTCTCAGCACTCACACAACACAAGCTGGCTCCTCCACTCTATCTTGCCGTCCCTCGAATCTCAATCAGTGTGACAGCAGCAGCGGCCGCACCATTCGAATCAGGACACAAGTCCTCTCGTTCTTCTCCCGAAATCCCAGATTTCCTGAAATCGTGGCCTTGAATCGACCTTCTTACGTTAAATTCCTGGCTTGCTTATGTCCGTCTGCTATACTAGCCCTCTCCCAAACGACAGTCTTCCAGCTTATCACGTGTCAAAATACGAAAGCCGCTACGCATAGCCGTCATTCACCAGCGAACCTCTCTTTCTTAGCGCATCAAGAACTTCTGGCAACAACACAAACCTCCAGTAATCCTTTCCCGAACGCGGTAACCAGCCGGCCTGCGCCTGTCTGCGTGCGTGCCTCGCCTTCCCTGCACCGTCATTCATGAAACAGCTAACGCAGCCGCACACGCCGCTGCTGGCGCGGTGCGACCCGCGCTCTCTCCCAGGCGCAGACGAGTGCACGCCTCCGCGAAGGCTATTATTACCGCCGAGCAAAGGGGCATGGGGCTCCACCGCCCTCGATTGGCTGAGAGTCCCCAGGGGAACCGGCCAGTGGACAGAATCCCTGCTAACGGCGCCGCTAACGGCGGCACTAGCGGCTCCATTAGCGGCGTCATTAACGGCGCCATTGGCGGGGCCCTTGGCGAACAGAACATCAGTAGGTGATGACGGGTCGAGCGGGAGCGCGGCACCTGCGGCGGAAGCCGCGGCGGGAACGGTGGCAGCGGCAGCAGCGGAAGGTCTAGACGGAAAGGTCGGCGGGGGGGGGGGGAGTACTCGGGGACTGGTTTTGCGGCGATGCGGATCGGCAATTGTCATGGCGGTGGTGCTGCTGCTGCCGCTAATGCCGCTGCTGCTGCAGATGGGACCTTCACCCAATGACGCGCGGAGTACGGGTTTGGACATTCCTGGTACGTACTGCCGTGAACACTGGCGTTCATGGCCTGACGCACAGGGCCTCTGGTCATCATTCTTCCGCCCTGTGCTTTTCCCAGTTTCCTTCGCTTGCTGGTTTTTCTCCTTTCGAAAGGTCGCTGCTTTTCCGTCGCGTGCCAGTTTCGAGCCACTCGTGAGCCCTGCGTTCAATGAGTCGTTTACGCGGAGTAACCAAAGAGACTCGCAGTAATACGCGTCCGTGCCTGCAGTTACTTCAGCTGTTCAGTGAACAGTGTATCTCCCCTCTCCGCTCCTACCCCCCCTCCCCCTCCCCCTCCCCGACCACCCCCCTCCTCTAAACACACGCGCGACAGCACTGCTTCGACTAGCTGGTGACCGCGATATCGCGCACGATTCGCCGACTCGCGCGTCCAGTCGTCAGGCGTCGCACGGCGACGTCAACGTGCTGGAGCGAGAATATTCTGAGAGCCTTTTCGTCGCCGCCTCGTCGCGGGAACCAGTGCGCGCAGCAGGCGGGAGCCCATGGGGGGATGGCGCAGAGTCTGTAGGAATTGCGGAAGAGGAGACGGAAGAGCATAGTGCGGCAGAGGAGGAGGCGCGGAAGGGCGCGGCAGAAGTGCTGGCGGAAGCGGCACTGGCGGACCAGGGGGAGGCGGCTGAAGGGGGCGAGGGGGAAGCGGAAGATTACGCGGAACTCCCCCTAAAAGGGGAAAGCTCCGGCGCAAAGAGTGGTTACGCGGAAGCATTGGCGGGGAAATCCGGAAACACAGAGCGAGCGGAACTTGCGGAAAGCCAAGCGCAGAACCGTGCGCGGAGCAGCATCGGCGCAACGGGGCGGGGGGGGAAGGACTTTCTGCGGGGATCTTCCGCAGCTGCTGCGGCCACTGCAGGGGAGCGAGCGGAGGGGGGAGAGGCGGAGTGGGGGAACGGAGGCGGCGCAGGGGCAGCAACAGGGGAAGAAAGGCGGGAAGTGGACAGCACCAGCAGGAGCACCAGCACCAGCAACACCAGCAGCAGCAGCAGCAGCAGCAGCAGCAACGGTTTTGACAGCGCGCTGCCTCGCAAGGCGCGGGTGGTGCTGCAGCGCATGCAGGCGGCGGGGCTGCCCGTCCCCAGCGACCCGTGGATGTGCGCCGATAGAGCGGCGGACATAGAGGGGTACACCCGACCCACGGAGTGAGTGCGAGAGAGGAGTACGGTTGACCCACAGAGCGAGAGAGCGAGAGATCGAGAGAGCGAGAGAGAGGGGACACCCGACCCGTGGAGTGACGGAAACTGAGGAAAGCAACCCCCCCCCCCCCCCCCCCCCCCCCCCCGGCCCCCTCTTCCTTCTCTCCTTCTCCCCTCCATTTTCACCCACTCCAGGCGACTGCGTGGCAGTCTATTTTACCGCGGCAGCACCACGGTCACGGGCGACGGTGCGACAGTCGCTTTCTCAAACGGCCTCTCTCTCTCCCTCGCTCTTTCTCCCTCTTCCAATTTTCCTCTCCCTCTCCCTCTCCCCAGGCGACTGCGTGGCAATCTATTGTACCGTGGCAGCACCATAGGAACGGACGACTGCCATCTCTTCCTTGCTGCCGCCACCACTCCCTCGCCCTTCAACCACACCTTCACCGCCCTCTCCCCCTCCGAACCTCTCCCCTTCCCCTCCTCCTCTCCCTTCTCTCCCTCCTCCTCTCTCCCATCCTTCTCCGCCTCCCCCTCCTCCCCCACACCCAAGATCGCCTTTCTCTTCCTCTCCCGCGGCCCCCTCCCCCTGGCGCCCCTCTGGAAGCGCTTTTTCCGCGGGTACGCGCGGTACTACTCCGCGTACATCCACCCCGCGCCCGGGTTCCGCGTGAAGAGGGGCGTGCGGCAATCGCTGAACCTGACGGTGGTGCCCAGCAAGCCCGTGTTCTGGGGCACTCTCAGTATCGTCGAGGCCATCAAGGTGCGCGGGAGGGAGGGAGAAAGGAAGGAGAGGGAGGAGAGAAGGGGGAGGGAGGAGAGAGGGGGAGGGAGAGAGGGAGGGAGTCCGTTGTCTCCTCCACAGCCACCGTTTCTCGTTTCCGACTCTCCAGCCACCGTTGCACCCTCCGACTCCCCTGCCCTTCATCCTCCCTTACCACTTCAACTCTCTACCGTTGATCTCCCCCCCCCTGCAACATGCCCCTGCGACATGCCCCTGCGACATGCCCCTGCGACATGCCCCTGCTATATGCCCCTGCGACATGCCCCTGCTATATGCCCCTGCGACATGCCCCTGCTATATGCCCCTGCGACATGCCCCTGCTATATGTCCCTGCGACATGCCCCTGCACTGCACCCTTTCACCCCACTTCCTTTCTCTCCTTCACCATCTTCCCCACCCCCCTCACAGCACCTGCTACCCAACGCCCTCCTGGCCCCCCACAGGTGCACGTCATGGTGGTGACCGACAGGCACCACTGCAACTCGTCCACGCCTCCCCTTCCTTCTCCATGCCCTTCCGCCCACCCCCTTCCTTCTCCCCAGCGCTCTCCTGGACCCCACAACGTACGCTTCATGGCGATCGGCGAGTGCGACATCCCCCCCCCACGCCTTCCCACTCTGCTCCCCCTTTCTGCCTGACCATCTCCCACCCACCCCCTGGAACCGAACCCCCCCAGCGCCTGCTAGCCCACGCGCTGCTGGACGCGCACAACGTGCGGTTCATGGTGGTGAGCGAGCGCGACATCCCGCTGCACGCCTTCCCCACCGTCTACCGCTACCTGCTCTCCTCGCCGCTCAGCTTCTCCGGCGGCCACCGCAAGTACTTCCGCA
This sequence comes from Closterium sp. NIES-67, assembly GCA_027943415.1. Lineage (NCBI taxonomy): Eukaryota > Viridiplantae > Streptophyta > Zygnematophyceae > Desmidiales > Closteriaceae > Closterium > Closterium sp. NIES-67. The sequence continues at coordinate 57,288 of BQMB01002422.1, forward strand.
GCGTGCCCGCCGCCGTGCGCGCATTCCCCCGTGCCCTCGTGCGCTCGGGATGGGTGCACGGGGAGTGCTGGCTCGAGATGGCTCGCCCGTAAGTTATTACTGAAACCAGAATAATGCTTCTGTGCAGCTGTGCATTGCTGAGCCCTCATCCGCCCTTGCTTCTCCAATCCTTTTCCTTCGTCTTTCCCACTTCTTGGATCTGTACCCTCTATGCCCTGCCACTTTTCTACATCCTTCCCTTCCCTCTCCCTCCTTACCACTTTCTTCCCCCCCACTCGCAGCCATGCGTGGGCGGTGGTGAGCGAGTGGAGGTGGCACGAGATGGGTCTGCACTACTGCCTCGCCCTCTCCCAGCCCACGTGCTGCGTGGACGAGAACCTCATGCAGAACCTCCTCACATGGGCCTTCCCCCACCAAGTTGCCAACCGCACTGTCATGAGCGTGCTGTGGAAGGGGAAGACCGGCCACCCACACACGTACCTGGGGGGGGACATCACTGCTGCGTCGATCAGAGCGATTAAAGAGGAGCGGTATATGGCCAGGGTGGGCGGTAATAGGAGCAGTGGAGCAGCAGAAGGGGGAGGGAGAGAGGGTGGTGCTTTGAGTGGGCTAAGCGCCGTCAGCAACAGCAGCAGCAGTGCTATCAGTATGCCCAACAGCTCGACTCCTATTGGTGCAGTGGGTATACTCATCTCAAATAATACTAGTACATTAACAGCCACTACCACCCCCTTCCCCTCTTCCACCGGTCAACCCTGCACTGTGAGCGGGCACCCTGCCCCCTGCTGGCTCTTTGCCCGTAAGTTTGTGGCTCGGTCCCTGCCCGATCTGCTAGCGCTGCCTGAGGACGTCCTGGGGTATTGATGGGGGCAAAGCCACCCACACGAGCAGCATCCCTTGCTGCTCACCGGGTATGTGTGCAACGAATCTGGGTTTCGGATTATGTGCTTGATGCAAGCACGTGGAAGGCCAGGGCTTCGAACAACTTCGGGAATTGTGGGCATCGTGTCAACAAACATATCTACTATATATCTATATCTAGTCAGGATAGTCATGCTTGTTATAGTTAGCCTAGCTAGATAACCTCTTACAGAGAACAACACACTACTTGTATCTCCCCTCCTACTTTCTAGTCAACATTTTCCCTCGATAGTTTCACATAGTATAGAGCTAGGCTGGATTTTTTCACAGCGCCACGCTTCCGCCGTTACTGTAGCCCGTTTTTTTTTTTTTTTTTTTTTTTTTTTTTTTTTTTTTTTTTTTCGCGCACTCCTCGCTCGAGAGTATTATCGCGCCGCGAGGTACTGCAAGCAGAATTATTTCCATATCGGCCCAATATTTCCATGCGCAGGGCGCGCATAATAAATATGGTCATCACAAAGCCGCGCGCGCGGCGGCTTTTACGGCCAATTTATCACGCCACATATGTTTCAACTGTACTTCTGGTGTTCACATCTGAAAAGTTTTGGTTCCCACGTGATTTCGCAGGCAGGGTGGCAAGTTGCATGTCCGATGTCAAAATGTATTTACCAGACCTCGACACTGTTTCTGCCGAGGCTCCTCGGTTTCCCCTTGACTCGTCCGACTGGCACTTCTACCACCCGCCGTCTCACCGCTTCTTTCACTCCCGAGACGCCACTTTCGACGAGTCTGTCTCCTTTTACCACCGCTTTCCCCACCGAGGTCTCCTGGTTTCCCCGCCCCTGTTTCTGGTTCCCACTCCCCCGGTAGCCCCTGCTCCCCTCCCTCCCCGTCCTGCTCCGTCTGGTGTGTCTCACGTCACTCCCCTCCCATCGGTTGTCCCGGTCGAGGAGTCGGCTGACTCTGGTGGCCCTACGGCACAGTTCTTGCAGCCTGTCTCTCCCCCGGTGTCTCCTCCTCCGCCGTCGCAAACGCCGCCGCCGCCGCAACAGCCGCCGCCTCTGCTGCAGCCGCCGTAGCCGCCGCCATCGTCGTAGCAGCAGCAGCCGTTTGTGGCCTCTGGGGGTGCTGGCGTTGAGGAGGGTGCTAGTCCTGGTGTTCCTGTCGTGGCTTGTCCCGGCGGGCTCGGGGGCGGCACCGGTGCTGGAGAGAGTTCTTGCTCTGGGGGTGCTGGAGTGGGGTGTTTCGGAGGTAATCAGGGTGTTGCTGGCGGTCCAGGTGTAGCAGCAGCAGCAGTCGCCGACGATGTCCGCAGCAGCAGCAGTCGCCGACGATGTCCGCCCTTTGCCTGCTCGGCTTTCCCTCCCCTGACAGCTTCCCTGCGCCTTCCTCGCCACCTCCTCCTCTTCCTGTCCACGGTCCTAAGTTTCCTCCACCGGACTCGTCCCCGGCTCGTTTCCAACATCGTTCCCCTCCTGCTACTCTTCCTCTATCTCTTGACCCGATGCCTCCGTCACACGTCTGGTCTCGCCGTACCTCTCGTGCTCGTCCTGTCTCCCCTGTTCAGCGTTCTCACCCTATGTTGCTTCGTTCCCACGCGTCTCGTCCTCGCCTCCTCCCTTCGACTCCTCCGTCGTCGCTCGCTGTCGCGCCTCCCCCTCTGTCTGACTACAGTGACGGAAACAATTGTCCGTATGTTTTGCATTAATATGGGTTTCTAGGCTTTAACACCACTATACATTAAGCCTTAATGTTTAATGATGGTACAATTTGGGAGGGGCACATAGTGAATGTGTTTACAATACAAAATCCAGAATAGTACATTGGATCTAACTCATATCCCAGAAGATGTACAAAGGGTACATCCGGACAAAAAGTTCCAACCAGAGGGAGCAAACTTCAGAACTGCGTTTCTGGTACCTAGCCCACCGACCTTTGGCCTTGATCACCGTCCGCACCCTCCTAGGAGTGTTGTCGATGAGGCTAGGGCAAACCTCGGCATGGATCTTCTCCTATTCTTCCTATTTTTGGAGTCATTGTCCGCACCGAAATGACCTCAGAGGGGAAAATGCTGTAGAAATCAAGGGTCAATTTGAGCTCATCGTGCAAAATGCTCTCGTATAGGGGCCTGTCCATGCGCCCGTCAAGCTTGCACATGAACCCCACCCGCGCACATGTTATACATCCCTACACCTTCACCGATCCTTGTCCCCATGATTTACCGTCTGTTTGATTTGGTGGTACTGCAGTGTTGTGCCTTTACGAATCCAGGCAAACGCATGGCCATTAGTGCTAAGTAGTTGATGTTGGTCCCATTTGACCAGATCACATGCTTTTGAACATTAATTGTCCACTCAGCATGCGACTCCACAAATTGTAGCCGGCCCCTGATGTTTTTGCAGAATAGTCATGGCTTCTACGATTGCTGCACCGTTACTAGACCCGTGGAACCTAGTGTGATTTTAATTGTGTAAGGGTGCACAATCAACCGTGCAATATTACTCTCTGTTTCGCAGTGTCTACGCTAGTTTTAGCCGCTCTATTAGTAGTTTTACCCTACAAGAGTACGACGGAGACGATCCATAATAAGATGGGGCCGACTGCTAATTGCATCTTTGGCCATACCTCAGCATGGCTAGTATAAAAGATACCATTGAATAAAAAATCTTCCACAATACTCTTGCCAACGCCCGACTTTTTTTTTTTTTTTTTTTTTTTTTTTTCTCGCGATTTTCCTAGTGCTCACCCCCTTATGCAAAATGGTGGATCTAGGAAGAGTGCAAGAAATTCCCTGCCGAGGTTTGCACTAAAATCGTAGCTAACATGCCTAGGAGGGTGCGGGTGGTGATCAAGGCCAAAGGTCGGTAGGCTATGTACTAGAAACGTAGTTTTGAAGTTTGCTATCTCTGTTTGGAACTATTTGTCCGAATGTAGCCCTTGTTTACCTTATGGGATATGGCTTATATCCAATGTACAATTCTGGATTTTTGTATTGTGAACACATTCACTATTTGCCCCTCCCAAATCGTACCACCATTAAGCATTAAGGCTTAATGTATAGTGGTCTTAAAGCCTAGAAACCCAGATTAATGCAAAACATACGGACAATTGTTTCCGTCACTGTACCTTCGTGATGCTCGTCCTCTTATTCCTCAGGTCCTTGCCTCCCTCGTTACCGACCCGTTTGTTCCTCTCTCGCGTCTTGACGCTCTTGTCGCTGCTGTCGCTGACTTTGCCTCTACCCGCCGCCTTGACTACGCCACCGCTCTGGTCTCTGACCCTGTCCGTCCTCCGTCCGTCGCGGGTGCTTCTGCCCTTGGCAGTGGCGTCCTAGAGGACAGGCAGTACGAGCTTGCTTTCCTGTCCGAGGCTGCTCCCCATCTCTGCTCCATGCTACTAGTCCCTGAGGGTGACCTAGACGCCTTTGATATCCTGACCCCTCGCACTTACGCTGAGGCGACCTAAGGACCCTAGGCCTCTCAGTGGATAGCTGCCATGGAGCAGGAGATGTCATCTTGGAGATCCACCGGCACCTACATCGACGCAGTTCCCCCACTTGGGGGTGAACATAGTCGACGGCCGATGGCTCTTCAAGGTGAAGCGCCCCCCTGGAGAGCCGCTTGTCTTCAAGGTGCGCTACGTGGCTAGAGGCTTCAGTCAGCGAGAGGGGGTGGACTTCTTTCAGACCTTCGCCCCGACCCTGAAGATGACTACTCTTCGAGCACTGCTACACGTAGCAGCACAGCGTGACTACGAGCTCCACTCCCTAGACTTCTCCACTGCCTTTTTTTAGAGCACATCTACCTGTGCCGACCGCAGGGCTTCACCAGTACCTTCCCTCCTGGAACTAGTGGCTCCTCTGATGCCTGGTCTACGGCCCGCGATAGGCACCCTGTGAGTGGCACGACACGCTGCGTGCTATGCTAGCTGACCTGTAGTTCTTTCCGTCATCTGCAGACCCTTCGCTCTTCGTTCGCACTGGCCAGACTCAGTTCTACATCCTTGTCAATGTAGACGACCTGGTCTTCGCTCCTGCAGACACCGCCGCACTGGCCTCTGTGAAGGCCGAGCTGCTGAGGAGACACACCTAAACTGACCTAAGAGAGCTGCCCTGCTACCTTGGGCTGCAGATCTCCAGGGACAAAGCAGTGGGCACCATCACTCGCACACAATCACACTTGGTGCACCAGGTCCTTCAGAGATTCGGTCATCAATTCTTCTCCGCACAACCAACACCTCTGCCAGTAGACCAAAGGATCTCGGCTATAGTTCCTGAGGAGTCAGTAGAGCACAGTGATCCCAACGCAGAGCTGGTAGGTAGCCTCATGTACCTTATGACTTGCACTCGTCCAGTTCTCGCATACCCTCTCTGCATCCTGGCTCGCTTTGTGGCCACAGGCAGACACCGACCACAGCATCGGGTCGGCCGCTAAGAGGGTTTTGCGTTATCTAGCGAGTACATCGGGCTTGGGGCTAGTGCTAGGAGGACGCAGGCCGGTGGTCCTTACTGGGCACACAGATGCTTCCTGGGTAGACGACGCTGAGACCCTCAGGTCCTCCCAGGGCTACTTCTTTAGCCTTGGTTCTGGTGCCATCTCGTGGAGGTCCACTCGCTCCTCGTCTGTTGCCCAGTCTAGCTGTGAGGCTGAGTTCTACGCCGGTGCCATGGCGGCACAGGAGCTCCGCTGGCTGACCTTATTGCTCACTGACTTAGGTGAGCGGCCTAGCTCTGCCCCACTTCTGTACGCTGACAACAGTGCTATGATCCTCCTCTGTCAGGAGCCTCGACTAGAGAGCAGAGCGAAGCACATCCAGCTGCGGTACTACCTCCTGCGCGAGCTACAGTAGCGTCGCCAGGCCCCCGTAGTACACTTGGCCTCCGGTGCCAACACATCTAATATCTTTACTAAGGCGCTTGCGCCTAAAGATCAGCGGCACTATTTGCAGCTTGGTCTAGTTCCTGTAGACTCTCACTTGCTAGGACCTTGATTTTGTACTCCTCTTATATATATCTTTTAGAGTGGCCTTGTGGCTACTCCTCCAGTGGTCGGAGTAGTAGTGTCGCCCTGGTTTGCTCCGGTTTTGTTTGTACTCTTGCTGACTGGTCTTCGGACCCCTGCCTCAGAGGTTGGACTAGTAGTGCCATCCTGAGCTGTGTTCTGTTTGCTCAGCACTACCCAATATCTAGGCTAGGGGGTGTGTCAACTTATACATACTTGTGCATGTAGAAGTTATAGGCTAGAATACTGTAGGTGTGTGTTCTTAGAGAGTACAACCCAAATTCTATATCTCCCTTGTTATTCTAGTATTCGAACAAACCCCAGCAACGCGTCTGCAGAAGACGGAAAGAATTGCAAGTCAACTAGCGTAGCACGCAGCGTGTTGTGCCACTCACGGGGTGCCTGTCGTAGGCCATAGACCGGGCGTCGGAGGAGCCACTGGATCCCAGGAGGGAAGGTACAGGTGAAGCCCTGCGGTCGGTGCGCGTAGACCTGCTTGTGTAGGCTGCCCTGAAGAAAAGCAGTGGAGAATTCTAGGGAGTGGAGCTCGTAGTCACGTTGTGCTGCTACGTGTAGCAGCGGCCAAAGAGTAGTCATCTTCGGGGTCGGGGCGAAGGTCTGAAAGAAGTCAACCCCCCCTCGCTGACTAAAGCCTCTAGCCATGTAGCTCGCCTTGAAGATAGGCGGCTCTCCAGGTGGGTGCTTCACCTTGAAGAGCCATCGGCCGTCGACTACGTTCACCCCAGGTGGGGGAACTGTGTCGACGTAGGTGCCGGTGGAGCTCCAAGATGCCATCTCCTGCTCCATGGCAGCTATCCACTGAGAGGCCCAGGGTCTCGAGGTTGCCTCAACGTAAGTGCGAGGGGTCGGGATATCAAAGGCGTCTGGGTCACCCTTAGGGACTAGTAGCATGGAGCAGAGATGGGGAGTAGCCTCGGACAGGAAAGCAAGCTCGTACTGCCTGTCCTCTAGGACGTCACTGCCAAGGGCGGGAACACCCGCGACGGACAGAGGATGGACAGGGTCAGAGACCAGAGCGGTGGCGTAGTCAAGGCGGTGGGTAGAGGCAAAGTCAGCGACAGCAGCGACAAGAGCGTCGAGACTCGAGAGAGGAACAAACGGGTCGGTAACGAGGGAGGCAAGGACCCGAGAAACAAGAGGACGAGCAGCATGAAGGTAGTCAGACAGAGGGGGGGGCGCGACAGCGAGCGACGACAGAGGAGTCGAAGGCAAGAGGGGAGGACAAGACGTGTGGGAAGAAAGCAACGTAGGGTGAGAACGCAGAACAGGGGAGACAGGACGAGCACGAGAGGGACGGCGAGATCAGACGTAAGATGGAGGCGTCGGGTGAGGAGACACAGGAGGAGTAATAGGAGGGGAGCAAGGTGGTAAGCGAGCCGGGGAGTCCGGCGGAGGAAACACAGGACCGTGGACAGGAAGGGGAGGAAGTGGCGAGGGAGGCGCAGGCAAGCGGTCAGGGGAGGGAAAGCCGAGCAGGCGAAGGGCGGACACCGGCGGTGACTACTGCTGCTGCTGCTCGACGCCGACACTTGGACCGCCAGCTGCACTGCGGCTACCTCCAGAACACTCCACTCCAGCTCCCCCAGAAAGAGCACCCCCAAAGCGAGAACTCTCTCTAGCACCTGTGCCACCCCCGAGCCCGCCGGGACAAGCCACGACAGGAACCCCAGGACTAGCATCCTCCTCGACACCTGCACCTCAGAGTCCACAAACGGCTGCTCCTGCCGCTGCAACGGCAGCGGCGGCTGTGGCAGCGGCGGCGGCTGCTGCAACGGCAGCGGCGGCGGCGACTGCGATGGGAAAGTAGGAGACACCGGGGGAGAGACAGGCGGCAAGAACTATGCCGCAGGGCCACCAGAGTCAACCGACTCCGTGACCGGGACAACCGATGGGAGGGGAGTGGCGTGAAACACACCAAACGGAGCAGGACGGGGAGGAAGGTGAGCAGGGGCTACCGGGGGAGTGGGGACTTGAAACAGGGGCGGGGAAATCGGGAGACCTCAATGGGGAAAGCAGTGGTAAAAGGAGACAGACTCGTCGAAAGTGGTTTCACAGGAGTGAAAGAAGCGGTGAGACAGCGGGTGGTAAAAGTGCCTGTCAGACAAGTCCAGGGAGAAACCGAGGAAGACACAGGGGACAGTGCAGGCAGTGAGCTTCTCCGTGCTAGAGGCACGAACGTGAGCGAGGCAGCCCTAGACGTGGAACGTGGACGCGTCACCAAGGAATTTGGTACAAAGAAGGGTCGGCGAAACCTGCGACCGCTGAGAGTTCGGCCAGAGGTTAAGCTGGTGAGCGGCGTAGCGAACGGCGAACGGCCACAGAAAATGGGGTGCACTGGCATGAATCATGGAGGTACGAGCCACTTCCATGACCCAGCCGATGCGTCGCTCAGCGAGCCCATTCTGCTACGGGGAGCCCGGTAGGGTGTACGACTGGGTGATGCCCTCTGCACGACAGAACTGTTCAAGCTGACCAGAGGTGAACTCGCCGCCACGGTTGGAGTGGAGACACAGCAGAGGGAGACCGCAGTGGAGGCGCGCAGCTACGACCCACGGGATAAGAACGTCGGTCACGTCGGCCTTCCGCTCCAAGGGAAACACCGTGGTGTAGCGCTTGAAGTTTTCAACGAGCACGAGGAAGTAGCGCTCGCGACGCGGTCCAGGGACGGGGGCTCGGCCCCAGACGTCCAGGTGCAGGGTTTGGAGGTGTGCGGTGGCAGGACGAATCAAGGAGGAGTGAGGAGCACGGCGGAGCCGGCCCTCGACGGAGGTCGTGCACGGCGGTGCAGACGAGGGAGGGAGGGCAGGAAACAACGCAGGGAGACCTAGGATGAGACCATGCTGGGACATGTAATGCAGACGGGGGAGCGTGCGGTGACCGAGGCGGTGGTGGCACAGAAGCGATGGGTGAGTGAGCGACCGACAGGAGCACGCAGCGGCGACCTGGGTAGACGCAGGACCCGGGGGGGACGGTCCAACTGGGTGGGGAGCAGTGTCCAGCATAAAGAGGCCAGACACCGGGTCCCGGGGGAACGTCACAAGGGGGGAACCTGAGGCGGCCTCGGTACAGACGGCGTACCGCTCGTGACCAGGGAATGTAGTGGTGACGCCGAGGTCCTGAAGACAGCCGACACCAACTACAGGGGATGTGTAGGCCTATAAGGGAACCCGAGGGAACCACTGGACAGGGAAGGGTAGTGTAGCTGTGAGCAGCTACAGGACCAGAGGAGGGGTCAACAAGTGCGACAGCGGCATGCGCGGCTAGCGGCGTAAGCGCAGCGTGGTCGCGGAAGAAGCAGGCAGACGCACTGGATTCAAGTGTGAAGGGCAGCGAAGTAGAAGCGGCAGCCGAAGGAGGAGCGAGTGTGGAGCCTAGGCTAGACAAAGCTAACGGTCCTATGCCTAGCGCAGCAGGGGAGTCTGTACTACACACAGGTGCTACGCCTAAGCTAGCGAACACATGGTATTAAGATCCAGACACGCTAGAAGCGTCAGCATACAGAGAATGTGGGGCAGAATTAATATGATCCATGTCTAAGTCAAAAACAGGCACACCGTGGTGCAGCAAACTAGGCCAGTCGGGGAGGTCCGGGGCTGGGCCGAAGCGGTGACGGAAGAGTCGTCAAGGCGGCGGAAGCAGCGGGCGATCGGGTGCGGGCGGCGGCACACAGTGCCACGAAGGGGCCTGGTCTGGAGCTGGTACTGGCAGCCCACGGCACAAAAGCCGCCGGTAGACGCCGAGCTGCGAGGACCGCCACCTCGGCCACCACCTCCAGGGGCTCTTGGCCACCGTAGCGGGAGGCGGGCCCACGGCTGCTGCTAGTGCTGCTGCGGCTGCGGCTGCTGCTGCTCCTGGACACCTTCCCCAGCCCCCTCATCAGAGCCACTGTCACTGCCAGAAGCACAACACCACCACCACACCCTCCCTTGGGGCCGCGATGGCCCCGACGCTGTCGCTGCTGCTTCGGGAAGGTCGCCGCTGCGGTCTCAGTGGCAGGAGCAGCTGTAGCAACCGCGGTGGACACGTCAGCATACGTGCACCGGGAGGGAGCGCAGCCCTAAAGGATAGGGACTGCCGCATTACCGCTCAACTGAGCGATAGTGTGCTGGCGAGTCTCAATCTCAGAAAGGGCAGCGACAAAGACGGTCAGGGTGAGGTCACCAGGGTGTTGGCTAAGGAGGTGATCGCGTGCAGTGGCTAAGCGGTCAGGCAGGCGCATGGCAATAAGGTACAGGGTAGTGCAGAACGGTGGGGGGAAGGCAGCGAGCTGGGCAGTAGTGCTAGCAGCACGGTAGCTAGTCTGTAGTGCACGGAGGTGAGTGGCAAGATCAGCGACAGTAGGGAAAGCAGAGTGATCGGGGAAGAGCATGGGGAGGATCAAGCGTCTTGGTGAGGCGGAGACAGGCGTGGAGTAGCGTGCAAGTACTGTATCTAGGAAGTCTTTGGCGTTTGCGACAGCAGTGATGCGGGGACGCTCAGAAAGGGGAAGCGCATGACTAATGGCAAGGTGCGCTACTGCATCGCAAGAATCTCAGACAGCGCGAGCGAGCGCAGCAGCCGTAAAGGCCTCACTCTCAGCAATGGTGGGGTCAGCAGGGAGGGGATCAGGTGCAGGGGAGCGGGGAAGCAAGCCATCAACGTGCATAGCCAAGGAATGCCCATCCTGGCACTGACCTGTCAGGTGCCATCATAGATCGACAAGCCAGGCGGCGAAGTCGATCGTGTGCCCCTCCGCATCCAGGCGTAGCATGGCGTCCGACATCGCGCAACCGCAGCGGCACCGGGACACAGCGGCACAGCGGTACAGGGATACAGCGGCACAGAGATAAACTCAGCTGCACGGTGGTGCAGCGGCGTGGCGGCAAGACTCTCCGGAACGAAGACCGGGCGGACGGCTGAAGAGGGTGCAAGTGGGCCGAGACGCACGAGGGGCCGGACAGGCGTCGAAAGGCCGGGCAGGCACGAGAGGGGCCGCTGCATAGAGAGGGGCCGGCGGTCCGCAGGAGAGGCCGGCTAGGCGGTAGGGGTCGGCTAGGCGCGAGGGGCCGGCTGGGTGAGAGGGGCCGGCTAGGCGCAAGGGGCCAGCTAGGCGCGAGGGGGCAGCTAGGCGTGAAGGGCCAGCTATGGCGTGAGAGGGGCCGGCTAAGCGCGTGGGGCAGGCTGCGGCGAGAGAGGGCCCGGCTAAGCGCGAGGGGCCGGCTAGGGCGCGAGAGGGGCCGGCTGGGCGCGGAGGGGCCGACTAATCGCGAGGGGCCGGCTACGGTGCGAGGGGCCGGCTAGGCGCAAAAGGGGCCGGCTAAGGGCGAGGGGCCGGCTGGGCGCGAGGGGTCGGGTGGGGCGCGAGAGGGCCGGCTAAGCGCGAGGGGCCGGGTGGGGCGCGAGAGGGGCCGGCTAAGCGCGAGGGGCCGGCTAGGGTGAGAGAGGGGCCGCCTGGGCAAGGAGGGGCCAACTAGGCGTGAGGGGCTGGCTACGGCGCGAGGGGCCGACTAGGCGCGAGAGGGGCCGGCTGGGCGCGAGAGGCCGACTACGGCGCGATGGGCCGGCTGGACGCGAAGGGGCCAGCTAGGCGCGAGGGGCCAATTAGGCGCAGCGAGAGGGGTCGGCCGGGTGCGAGGGACCAGCTAGGCGCGAGGGGACAATGGGCACGCTAGGGGCTGGAGGACGCGCTAGGGGCCGACGAGGCGCGGTAGGCTAGGGCGCGGGGCGGAAGCGGGTGGGTGGACCTAACCTACTCATGATACCATGTTAGAATACTAGAATGAATTAGAAATGAGAGAGAACAAGGGAGATATAGGGTTTCGATTGTACTCTCTAAGAACACACGCCCATTCTAGCTTGTAAGTTCTACATGCACAAGTATGTAGAAGTTGATAGGGTTACCCTTGAGAAGATCCTCGAGGAAGGGCCACAGGTGCAGAGCCTGGGAGGCTATGGGTGCACTGACCCGCTATTAACAAGCCCTTTTAACTCAGTGGTTAGTGGCTGAGTTCTAACATCTACCTCCAGTCTCGCAATGTGCGCGACGTCGGCGGTCTTAGCTAGGACCATACCTTGGAGGGGGGAGGGTGCAAGGAAATGGTATTTCCTTATCACTGGTTTTGGTCAGTTAGGCGTACACTGCTATAACGGGGTTACCGCGCAGCTCTACCACGAAATTCAAATCGTGGTCCCAAATGTGGTCTCCTGACGAACCGCATACATTGTTGCTTGCCTTGCTGTTATCAAAGTCAACAAATGCTAGGAACGGTAGGCGGCCATGGAATGGCGTGAGGGTTTAGCTAGGAGAGGAAGTTGACGAGAGAAAAGAGGGTCGAGAATAGAAGAGAGAGGGATACAAGGAGGGGGGTTATACCCTATACAGTAGGTTTCAGTAACACCTATCAAGCCTACCAATTATATATCAAAGATATAATTTAACACACCCCCTAGGCTTGGTAGCCGAAAGCACACCACACACGGGACACTAAGCTACACACACCCCCTAAATCTAGCACCCCCATACTCAGTTGCAGCGACGGCTACACCAGCCCGGTCAACCCCTCGGCGCGTGAGGGGGCAACATCGACAGCAAGGGCTGCGGCGGCGGCTGCGTCGATAGCGGTGGCGGCGGCGGCGGCGGCGTGCAGCGGCATGGCCCCAACGCAAGCGGCGACAGCGGCAGCGGCGGCGGAGGGGCTCGCAGCACTCAGCGGCATGGCCGGGCTCCGCGATGGTGGGACGGCCAGCGGGAGTCAGCCATCGGCGACGGCGAGGAAGAGGGGAAGCAGGGAAGGGGGGCAGGGCTTCTGCAACCGTGGCTGGCGCGCGGGCGTCAGGACCGGCGGCGCCTAA
>BQMB01002422.1:75000-78769 GCA_027943415.1 Closterium sp. NIES-67
GAATGGATCCCACGCGAGTTGAATGCTCACGCCGATGAACTCTCCAAGATACAGGACCATGACGACTACACACTCAAAGCCCCCTGGTTTCGCTTTCTCGAGCGGAGGTGGGGCCCCCACTCTATTGATCTCTTCGCGAACACATATAACGCGCAACTACCGCGATACTGTTCCAAGATTCCACACCCGGGTGCAACCGCCGCGGATGCGTTCTCAGTCTGTTGGCACGGCGAGCACGGCTTCGCCTTTCCACCACCCAACCTAGTCCTGGCGATCCTTCGCCACGCACGACGGACCAAAGCCAAGTTGACTTTGGTTGTCCCCCATTGGTCTGGTGCATCCTGGTGGCCACTCCTCCAACCTTCACCCAACGTTTGGGCGTCGGGAGCTATAGCTTATCTCCCTCTTACCCACGGAAGCCAATGTTTGCATCCTGGCACGCATGCAACAGCATTTTCGAGTTTAGGATTCCCTAACAGCCCCATAATTGCTTTGAGCCTTGACTATAATAGATAATTCCTAATTTCTGTGCATTTAATCTCAGGAATATTGCCCAAGTTGCAAAAACAACTATTGCAAGTCGTCACCCAAGTCCGCGCCCCATCCACAGTCCAAAAGTATGAGCCTTACTGGTTGAAATTTCGATCCTTTTGTATCACGACCAAGCTGAGCTTCTTACCCGCAACCAACCTAACCCTCGCGATGTACCTCATCCATGCGCTCAACAATAACGCTACCGTGTCAGCCGTTTCCCTCACCTGCTCCGCTGTAGCCTTCGCACACCGCATGACAGGGGAACCCTCCCCGACGAGCGGCCCCTTCACGCTGCAAGTTCGAGAGTACGCCAAACGTCATGGACCGCGCCCTACTAGACACAAAGAGCCCCTCTCGCTGCTCCAAGTTCACAGCATGGCCCGGCCCTTCCTCGAATCCACAATTCCGGCGGAATACCAGAAGGGTCTGATCCCTCTTCTCATGTTTGCGGCATTCTTGCGCTACTCTGATCTAGTCGCGCTTCAATGGAATGACATACAGTTCGAGGAGGAGGTAATGTGGCTTCTAATCCCACACTCCAAGATGGACCAGGAAGGCAAAGGCTCATGGATTCCAGTGGCCGCGACACAGGGGCCCTGCTGTCCGATTCAATGCACCCGCCACTTCATTCAGCTTGCCGGCCTTACTCGCATGCCGCACGAGCCGCTCATCCGCGTATCCACAACTCCCCATCGTACCCCACCGTTCACAACTAGTGCCTTGAAGCTTTCGAGAAGGCCGGTCTCGATGCCTCCCACCTCGGCACTCACTCTTTCCGCAAGGGCGCAGCCACGGCCGCAGCTGGCCTGGGGGTCCCTGACCGTCTCTTCAAACGTCTTGGCCGCTGGAAAAGCGATAGCGCAAAGGAGCTTTAGGTCACCATTGCTCAGGACCAGCTCGTTGCGGTCTCCAACCAACTACAAGACACCTCCACGGCCCCTTCAGCTGCTCGACATCAGCAATCGATCGAGCGACACCGGCGACCCCTGATGCACATGCCTCAGAATGCCCATCTGAAATGAAGCACGCTGCCTTTGCAAGATAGACCAAGCAACTTTCACAATATGATCATTTTTGAAAGTGTTACACGCTTTCTAAAATTGTGTATTGTGAAAGTGGAAACTGTCAACTTATACATGTTAGCTGTGTACAAGTTATAGGCTAGACTGGGGTATATTTTTAGTGAGTACAACCAGCTAGTATTTGTTCTAGGTTTCCACTTCTAGTTCATTATTCAGTTCTTACTTTAACATGGTATCACGCGTCGCGCCCCTCCTGGGCCCCGTCGCGCCTCCTAGCCCCGTCGTGCCCCTCCTGGGCCCCGTCGCGCCTCCTAGCCTCGTCGCGCCCCTCCTGGGCCCCGTCGCGCCCCCCTAGCCTCGTCGCGCCCCTCCTCGGGCCCGTCGCGCCCCCTAGCCCCGTCGCGCCCCTCCTGGGCCCCGTCGCGCCTCCTCGCCCCGTCACGCCCCTCCTGGGCCTCGTCGCGCCCGCTAGGCCCCGTCGCGCCCTGCCTGGCCCCGCCGCGCCCTCTTGGCCCTGTCGCGCCTGCCTGGCCCCGTCGCGCCTGCCTGGCCCCGCCGCGCCCTGCCTGGCCCCGCCGCACCCGCTTGGCCCCGTCGCGCCCGCCTGGCCCCGTCGCGCCTGCCTGGCCCCGCCGCGCCTTCCTGGCCCCGCCGCGCCTGCCTGGCCCCTGCCACGCCTGACAGGCCCCGCCGCGCCTGCTAGGCCACGCCGCGCCTCTCTGGCCCCGCCGCGCCTCCCTGGCCCTGCCGCGCCTGCCTGGCCCCGTCGCGCCCGCATGGCCCTGCCGCGCCTCCCTGACACCTGCCGCGCCTGCCTGGCCCCGCCGTGCCTGCCTGGCCCTGCCGCACCTCCCTGGCCCCGCCGCGCCTCCCTGGCCCCGCCGAGCCTGCCTGGCCCCGCCGCGCCTGCTTGGCCCTGCCGCGCCTGCCTGGCCCTGCCGCGTCTCTCTGGCCTCTCCCACTACTCGCCTGGCCCCTCTTCGTGCCTGCTCGGCCTGTCGTGCCACCTCTGGCTCCGTCTCCTCTGCTCGCCAGCGCCGGGGCGTCTCGCGGCTGCCATGCTGGAGAGTGCCACCGCCGTGTCCCTGCGTCGCTGTGTTCCTGAGGAGCTGTGGAGCTGTACTGCTGACCCTGCACGATGGCCGACTTCGTGCTCCGCCTGGACGCTGAGGGTCATGCGGTTGACTTCGCCGCCTGGCTCTCTGATCTCCGCCGCCACCTTACAAGGTCAGCGCCAGGATGGCCACTCTTTGGTTGTCCATGTCGATGGCTTGCTCCCCCGCCCCCCGCACCTGCTCCCTCCCTGCTGACCCTCCTCTGATGACCGTGAGACCTTCTCTACTGCTGCGCTTGCCCGTGCGGTCTGGGACTCTCGCGATGCAGTTGCTCAGGTTGCTATTAGCCACACCCTCCCTGTGTCTGAGCGCTCGCGCTTTGCTACTATTGAGACGGCCAAAGCTTACTTAGACGCAGTTATTGCTCGCTATTCTACACCCGCATCTGCTTCTGCTGGCCGCCTGCTCTTCCCTATGCTTTTCCCAGACCTTGCAGCCTTCCCTACCGTCGCAGACTTTGCCACTCACCTGCGTGCCCTAGAGACCCGCTATCGCACTACCAGTACTGCTGCCCAGCTCACTGCGCTCCCCCCCCCTTTCTACATGACGCTCTATTTTATCGTCATGCGCCTGCCAGACCGCCTCGCTAGTGCTCGCGATCACTTCCTTAGCCAGCACCCGGGTGATCTCACCCTCACCGCCTTTGTCGATACGCTCACCGAGATCGAGACTCGCAAACGCACTATCGCTCAGTCGAGCGGTGTGACGGCAGTCTCTATCTTTCACGGCTGTGCCCCCTCCCAGTGCACGTTCACTGACGTTTCGGCTGCAGTCGCCACGGCGACCCCTCTCATCGAGACGGCTGCTGCGGTCCACCCGCAGCAGCGCTCGCGCCGTGGTTGTCACAGGATCGAATGTGTCGAGGAAAGGTTGCACTATCGATCGGTACAAGGCGCTTTTATACTTCCAGAATACATCAGGTAACTAGGTTTATCTTATCCTAAGGGAATAGACCCTTCTAGAAGATAGAATCACCCTGCGTATAGCCACGCGAGGCTATTGGCTTTAAGGGATTACAGCAGGATTACGCTAGATAGCGTGTCTAGAACATTCATGCCTGGTCGGTGATATAATAATAATAAAGGAAGAAACAAAGGA
>BQMB01002423.1:0-56501 GCA_027943415.1 Closterium sp. NIES-67
TTGCAGTCTGCTAGGGCGGCTAATAAGATCAAGAATCCTACTCGACTCCAGATCGGCATACGATCAAGCCTCCCACCCGCCTCCAAAGGCTCGTC
Organism: Closterium sp. NIES-67; assembly: GCA_027943415.1. Lineage (NCBI taxonomy): Eukaryota > Viridiplantae > Streptophyta > Zygnematophyceae > Desmidiales > Closteriaceae > Closterium > Closterium sp. NIES-67. The sequence continues at coordinate 96 of BQMB01002423.1, forward strand.
CGTCACTGGCTGAAACCGAGTGCCCTGAAATTTATCATTTTCCACCATGTTACAAATAATCACATCCCCGTTATAAGATCACCTCCCTGCTTACCTCCAAGGGCTCATCCACCGTGACTGGCAGAAATCGTCAGGCCAACGCATTATACTTCTTGATTATAGTTGATAATTTCTCATATCAGTGATTAAAAAAAACATATCATCGCACTTACCTCTGAGGGCTCGTCCACTGTGACTGGCTGGAACCGCCGGGCCAGAGCCTTGTCCTTCTCCAGGTGCTTGCGGAACTCAGCGGTGGTCGTAGTGGCGATGCACTGCGCAAGGGGAGAGGGGAGGGGAGAGGGGAGAGGAGAGGGGAGAGGGGAGAGGGTGGTCGCAGGTGGGGAAAGAGGAGAGGACCGGCTGGAACCGGCGGGCCAATGCCTTGTCCTTCTCCAGGTGCTTGCGACAGTCAGCGGTGGTAATGGTGGCGATAACCTGAGGGGAGGGACGGGGAGGGGAGGCGGGGAAGGGCAGGGGGAAGGGGAAATAGACGGCAGCAGTTGCCTTGCCTGGTGACTTTTGAGTTGACTCAAAAGTCACTTCGTTACAATTTCACATGACAGGGAGGGTGGGAGGCAGGGGAGGGTGGGGAAGGGGAGGGGAAGAGGAGAAAGGCGGCAGCAGTTGCCTGGTCAGTGCCTTGACCTGCTCCAAGGGCCAGCGGTGCTCCGTGGTGGCGATGACCTGAACCCCCCCAAATCACCAGCACCGCACTCCACCACACTAAACACATGTATCCTTTCTTACCTGGATCAGCCCCTTGGAGAGTGCTGGCTTGAGCAGATTCGAGGTATCCCGTCCTGCTGAATACGCCCCTCCGTCCCTGCCCCTTCCCACAGCCCCCGCCTCCCCCACCATAGTGTGAACCTCGTCTATCACCAGCACCACAGTTCCCAGCATCACCACACTCCACCGCACTCAACCGCTGACCCTCGCACCTGAATCTGCCCCCTGGAGAGTGCCGGCTTGAGCAGATTGGAGATATCAAGGCCCGATCCCCCTCCGTCCCTGCCCCTCCCCACGGCTCCCGCGCCCACCATCGTGTGCACCTCGTCGATCACCAGCACCACCTCGCCTGCAGCCGCCACCGCTTCTGCCACGAGGGAAGTAACCCTCAGTTCTAATTCGCCCCGCTCCTTCGCTCCTGCCATCACCCGCCCCATGTCGAGAGATAAGAGCCGCTTTCCCTGGTGACAGGGGATGCGGTGGGGAGGGAGGGAGGGAGGAAAGACAGGGAAGAGCGGCCCATAGAGTGCACCTCGTCGATCACCAGCACTATCTCCCCTGCTTCCGCCACCGCCTCTGCTACGAGGGACGTGACCCTCAGCTCCAGCTCGGCCCTCTCTTTCGCTCCTGCCGTCACCCGCCCCATGTCGAGAGATAACAGGCGCTTTCCCTGGTGAACCGGCAGGGGGGGAGGGAAGGGGGGGGAAGAGGGAGGGAGGAAGAAAGCGTGGCAAGTCATTCTCTGCAATGCGCAGCGCCAGCCCCTCTGCTATGGCTGTCTTATGGCTGTCTTGCGCACTCCTGGCTGTAACGTAGTGCATACCGGCAAGACCACTCACCTGCAACAACACTCCCACTCCCACTCACCTGCAAGAGCCCTCACCTGCAGGAACCGAGGCACGTCGTTCTCAGCAATGCGCAGAGCCAGCCCCTCTGCTATGGCCGTCTTGCCCACCCCTGGCTCCCCCAGCAGCAGCGGGTTGTTCTTGGTGCGACGAGCAAGGATCTGAGAGGGGAGGAATGGGCGGAATGGGCGGAATGGGCGGAATGGGCGGAATGGGCGGAATGGGCGGAATGGGCGGAATGGGAGGAATGGGCGGAATGGGAGGAATGGGAGGAATGGGCGGAATGGGAGGAATGGGAGGAATGGGAGGAATGGGCGGAATGGGCGGAATGGGAGGAATGGGAGGAATGGGCGGAATGGGAGGAATGGGAGGAATGGGAGGAATGGGAGGAATGGGAGGAATGGGAGGAGAAGGACGAGGAAAGTAGAGGTCTATGCGTCTTGCCCACCCCTGGGTCCCCCAGCAGCAGAGGGTTGTTCTTGGTGCGACGGGCAAGGATCCTCACAGCAGGAATTAACACGCTCCCAAACTGGTAACTTCGTTTGGCAAATTAGAAGCCCTCAACTTTAGGTGGTTGAAGAACTATTTTAGAGGTGCTTCAGGCCACGGCATGCCAAAATACTGTTGAATCGGGCCAGGGGTTTTTCCTGGCCGGATTTTGTTATTACTTGATGGGTTTTAGTCGCACGGAAACTTCGTCACTTCTGTCGAAAAACCCCGCAAGTAACCCGTCAACCAATCTCTCCCACCCCCCCCCCAACCCTGAACCCCCCACTGTGCAGTGAATTTTATATCTATAAGGTTTGAACCACGTGATACTCGGGCTTTAATGGGGCGAGAGGGAGGAGCGGAACACAGGAGGACAGGGAAGGGGAAATGAGAATGCAAAACAATGTATAGTATCGTCTTCCCCAGCAATAACGGGTTTCTTACAGGAGCTTACATGCTGTCGCATCTCCATACAGTCACATCTCCATACAGTTCCCCAATCACCTACCTGCACCCTCGTGAGACCACCTTTCAGCCAGTCACAGGGCTACACAGCCAGCTACAGCTGCAGCCTGTTACGATCACACTTGTATACAGTCAAACCAGAACGTACCTGTTACAATCACTTTCATTTACAACCTACCTACCAGCACAACTCTAACAAAATACGGCCATTCACCGGTTTTACCTCTCCCTTCACTGCCATAGCTGTCAACACACTCCCAGCTACTGCTGTCTGCCCGTTACAATCACGCTTCAACACACTCACAATCCTCTGTTCACAATAGCAACGCTCACCTGCACAACCCTGGCAATCTCCTCCTCTCTTCCAAATTCCAATCACAGGGTCTATCTCCCCCCTCACTGCCATGGCTTTTAGATGCCCCAAGCACTATCCCCCATTATGGTCCCATCTCCTTACAACCACATCACCACCCACCTGCACCACCCTAGCCACCTCCTCCTCTCTCCCAATCACAAGGTCTATCTCCCCCCTCACTGCCCTGGCTGTCAAAACACCCACATCTCTTGGTAACAACCAAACCACGCACAATTACCCTAAAAAGCACGTAACCATACTAAAGAACACATGATCACACCAAACCACACACAACCACCCTAAAGAACTCACAATCACACTAAAGAACATATAATCACACTCACCTGCACCACCCTAGCCACCTCCTCCTCTCTTCCAATCACAGGGTCAATCTCCCCCTTCACCGCCCTGGCTGTTAGGTCCGTGCAGAACTGCTCCAAAGCGCTCTGCTGGGCTGCTCGTGGGGGAAATGGTGGTGGGAGGGAGAGGAGGAGTGGGGAGGAGAGGAGAACAGCAGGAGTGGGGATTGTTGGGAGAACATTCCTTGACTAGTCAGCCCCCTTCACCGCCCTGGCTGTTAGGACCGTGCAGAACTGCTCCAAAGCACTCTGCTGGGCTGCTCGTGGGGGAGGTGGGTAGATGGGGAGGTGGAGGTGGGATGAGTGTTACGCCAGAGCAACACTAAGCAAGAAACGCGAATGTGGAAAGAAACCGAAGGGGCAGCATGCAGCATTGAGGCGTACCTTTCTTTCCGCGCCCCTTGTTCGCTGCCTGGCTGACTGCCTTAGGCTGAGCGCTGCTGCTGCTGGCAGGCCGAGAGGAGGGGTTGGAGAGCGACTCAGACGAGCGGCCGTCTTTATCGAGCTCGCCCTTGAGCCGCGCCAGCGCTGCCTGCTGCAGCCGATGCTTGCTCGCTCCCAGGCTGTGACACGCCGGGAAAGATGGGAGATGGGAAATGGGGAGTGGGGAGCGAGATGGGACCAGAGGATTTTGATTCAACTCAAACGCGCCGGAGAAAATGGGAGATGGGAGATGGGGGGTTGGAGTGGGGAGCGACACGGGACCAGATGCCTCGGAGAAAATAAGTCTTATAGAGCCATTCAACTCAAGAGCGAACATGGGGGACGGGGGGTGGAGTGGGGAGCGAGATGGGACCAGATGCCCCGGAGCCAGTCTTAAAGAGTCACCCCACGGTGCTGCCGCGTCGAAGCAGTAAGGCTCGAAGCCTCACCCCTCCTTCACAACGCATCGCAAAAAAGTGGCAATCTAAAAACCATTCGAGGTGGAGCGAGGATGCCGACTATCTGCAGAACATTCAAATACCATTCGCGTACCATCTTATAACCACACCTCTCAGCGCCGCCACACCCAGATGCTCCGGAGGGATACTGTAATCGCGCTGCTCCCTAGGGCATCTCGGTTACAAGCAATACCGCCACAGGCACATGCCGCCTTCTACTCTCACCTCTCGATCACCAGCTTCGCCCCCTCGTGTTCAACCTGCACCAGCGTCACAACCAGATGCCGCTCAGGTGCGCCACACCCGGATGCTCCGGAGGGATACTGTTAGCGCGCTGCTTCCGCAAGTCTCACCTCTTATTTACCAGCACGTACCGTCTTACACTTTCACTCTATCACCTCTCGATCACCACCTGCGCCCCCTCGTGCTCAACCCGCACCAGCGCCACACCCAGATGCCGCTCAGGCGTGGTAGTGTTGTGGCGATGCTTCCTGAGCCATCTCGTTACAGGCACATGCCGCCTTCTGCTCTCACCTCTCAATCACCAGCTGCACCCCCTCGTGTTCAACCTGCACCAGCGCCGCCACCGCCAGATGATCAGGAGAAAACAGTACTGTTTTTCGCTGCTTCCGCATGTACCGTCACCGCCAGATGCTCGGGAGGGATACTGTTAGCGCGGTGCTCCGCAGTTCTCACCTCTTGGTTACCAGCACGTACCGCCTTGCTACAGACTTGATGGAAATAAGACCTCCGCAACCCAGCTGTAGTCCAACTACGACTCACTTCTTGGTTACCAGCACGTACCGCCTTGCTACAGACTTGATGGAAATAAGGCCTCCGCAACCCAGCTGTAATCCATCTACGACTCACCTCTTGGTTACCAGCACGTACCGCCTTGCAGTTTTACTCTCTCACCTCTCGATCACCAGCTGCGCCCCCTCGTGTTCAACCTGCACCAGCGCCACCGCCAGATGCTCCGGCGCGATGAAGTTATGGCGATGCTTCCGCGACTCTTCCAGCGCTTTTTCAAACACCCGCTTGCTGCCGGCCGAAACGGCACCTCGGAAGCCGGCTTGCCAGCCGGCAGACCAACCGCGGCAGGCAGCCGGCCGTCCCTAATCATTGCGCGGACGGCATCTCTTGCGCTGCTGATAGTCATTCCCGAGCCGAGATACCCGCCGGGCTTTCCGGCGCTCGCGAAATCCTCCGCGATAAGACCCAATAGGAGCTGCTCCGTCGCGACCTCTTTCCGCCCGATAGCCTTAGCTTCCGCCTGCGCCAGCATGACGGCTTTAATCGCGCGCTCCGTGAATCGCTCGAAGACAGCTGTCACCACCGCGCGCTTGCCGCAACCGCCGCCGCCATAGCCGCCGTCGCGTTCGCGTCCTGCGGAGTGAGCTGGAAACTTGATTTGACGGTCAGAAGCTTCGTCGAAGGCCTTCGCGTGCGAGAGGGAGAAGGCGGAGGGGTTGCGCGAGAGCTGGTGATGGTGCAGGCCGTGAAACTCGCCGTGAAACGCGGAGGAAGTGGCATGGGAGGAGGGAATCGCGGACGAGGTGCGGTGAGAATTGACTTGACGAGAGGAGCCAGAGGAACGAGAAGGGCGAGAGGAACTGGGTAGCGACGAATGGACGAGAGACGATGACGGAGCGAGAACCGAAGATGAAGGGGTCTGGCAGCCCATGGCGCATAGCGAGTGAAGCCCCATGGTGCCCGAAAATACTGCTTCACTGGTTAACAAAATCCCAAGAGATGGGAATTGGCTCCTGATTTTGAGAGAGCTCGGGTCCCAGACGGAACTCGTGAGCGCGGTCGAGGAGAGAGCCCCGAAGAGAACTCCTAACTTGGCCGCTGCGTTACTAAACCTCGCTTGCACGAGGACGGGATTACGTACGGAGACGCAACAATTAGCAACAGCTGCTGCTGCTCCTCTCTGCTCCGTTCGTGAGATGCATCGACTAAAAGGGGGAGTTCGGCTGTGGCTATGGAGTGTGAGTTGTGGGCTGCGACCAACGAGCAAGCGCCATGCCATGGAGCCAAGAAAACGATTTCGTGCTCTGCCCGAGCAAATCGGACGGACGAGAAGCACACAAATCTGCGATTCCTTTCGGGCTCTGGCTGCTCGAGCCGCCTCGAATTCTCAACATCCTCCGCCCTGACGCGAGTCTCCGCCGCATCGTCGCGCAAAATTACCCCCCCACTGCCTGTGTGCCTGCCTCAGGCAAAACCCCAGGCGCCGCTCGGTTGGCTGAATGCGTGCGGTGCAGCGACCCTTCTGCCTCTTCCCCCAGCAGGGCGAGACATGCGCGCAAGCGGGTGGATGTTCAGCAGAGGGCCCCATCTGGCGAAAGTGCCAGCTTGATTCCATGAAGGATGACGTGGATCCACACCGGCAGATCCAAAGGAAGGCGATAATCTGGTACCAATGAGGAGGGAGAAGAAGCTTGATTGGATGAAATCCCGTGACAACCGCTTACCCCATTTGATGAAAACGTCTCATTCGGCAAACGACGTGTTATACTGTGCTACCACGTCATCCATTTCTCCCTGATCTATGATTGGCTCGATGAATTACGCGTTACAATAGTCGGCGTACGCCTTTCTTCCTCGCCACTTCAAGTTCTAAACACTGCACAATGTGCTAACCATGAAAGGATATAACCCTCCAAAGGCGTGGTGCTTGATCAAAGCATCTTTGGACTAGCTCAATATAACAGGAGGATCCTTGTACTACCCTTGTCGCGGTTAACATGGCTTCCTTCATTCAATCCAGTGCCCACTATACATCCATCTCATCCATTTTTTTAGGCTGGCGCTTACAAGGCAGCATTCTTCCTCCATGATCAGGCGCCAATGAAATAGAGCTCAGCCGCTGCAGAATGGCTGTTTCAACATTGTTGACATCCTGAACCCCAAGATTTTGGAACACTCCTCTTGGAAATGCTGATTGCTGGAGTCCATCACTATGGTTGCAAGGCTAGTTGCCAAATCAGGCAAGCAATTCCCAACCTGAAAGAGAACTCGGTGTCAAGTGCTCTACTCAACGACAATTAAATCTGCATGGATTTTCTTGCCTACCTTCGCTTGGTGTACGGATGAGAAGTCACCAGGAAGCTGAGTCTTCAACTGCCGCAAAGCTGCAGCAACTGCATCCTTGACAAGCTTCGGCAGAACTCTCTGTGGGACGTTCTCGGGTTTCACACTGCATTGCGAAAAGTGCTCAAGGAGGGGGCTTCAACTCAGAATGCATGCACCGGGTAGAAAAGGACAACGTAGATAGAGAGATAGGGACAGGGGAGAGGGTCTTACCATGAGATATGTTCATTGTGCAGATGGAGGAATATGCTGAGATGTTTCTCCATAAAGCTCTTTCCCGCATGGAGAACACCAAAAAAGTTGTGAATAGCAGCATCCGCAATGCTGATCCCGAAACTGTTCCAGAGTTTGCTTTCTGACAAGGCCATTATTACACTGGTTCCGTCAAGAAGAGGCGACCAGTCTTTGAACACTTTCACCTGAAAGCACAATGAACTCCATTAAATCTTCTAACATGATGTGGGAAAGAAATATGCTTCCTGGTCTACTCTTCACTCACTGTTACGTTGTCCTTTGATCCTTCCTCGTACGCAGCAACGCAGTCCAGATTCCACAAGCGATGAGTCATGCTTGCTGATGCGAGGCATGGGGCAGCCTTTGGTTGCCCCTGCTTTAATGCAGACCAAATTTCACGTTGTAATAGCAATGACTGTGACACGCCTGACTTAAACCTTTCTAAACTGCTGAACTCGGTGTCATCGTCATCTGGGGCATATGATAACGTTATTGATCCTGGGGCGGTCTCTTTCGTTGCGGATGGCAAGTCATGAATCAATGACTGAAACTCGTCGCAGAAATTTCCCAAGGAAAGGCCGATCGAAGTCTGAAAAGGATTGTAGAAGTCAGGCAACAGTTCAGCCACAAAGGAACGAAAGAGCAAATGAAGTTGGCATACTTGTGATTGAAGAACGGTCACCTGCAAACGGAGAAGCGTCGTTGAGTATTGGCCGCCGTGTTCAATGAATGAAGGCAAGACGACATGTACTTACCATCCCTATGAGCTCGTGGACTTTCAAGGCAGCATCCTCAACGACTCCGTGAAAATCGAAAGAAACCTCGAAGCCAGAGAAGTAGGCTCCCTTTGGCTTCTCGATTGATGGGAGTTGCGACCACGTCGGTTGGCCTTCAGCAGGAATGTCAATAACATACCTCTTGACCTCGGTGTCGTTCATTCCTGAGCAGGTTACGCACGTGAACGTCCATCACACTTCGAAATGTACACGAAGCACTTACCTGTGGTCATCAACGCAACGGCGTCACCTGTGGAACGCGGAAACGGCAAACCGTAAAAGGAGATTTGTGTTGGCTATAGATGGTGCTTCGGTATGTCAGGAACTTGGAACGACAATGCCCAACAGAAGGTTGCAAAGTTCTCACCCCACGAAATTTGTGGGAAATCGCGTGCTCCAACAGTCTGTTGGAAGGCGGAAGACGAAACCAGACGATTGATGAAGGTCGCGGGATTCTTGTCCGCCAGAGGCTCTCCAGTGTGATTTATCGCGAATGTCCCTCTTGAAGCCTCAACATTGTCTACTGAATTGACGTCAAGAGCTTTGGATAACGAGATAGTGATGCATCTGGAATCTGCTTCATCCGCAGAGGCAGATTGACAGCATCTAATGGCTTCGACGACCAGAGCATGAATTGCTGCCATGCCGTCTAGCCTAGCCTGACAAACCTCCATGTTGACTTCGACAGAGCAAAGAAGCGAGGTAGGGCAAGCCTTGAACAACGGGATGGTAGCCTATGAAGTTGGCTAGGTTTAGTATATGTCTCCAGGGCTTGAAGTAGACCGTGTGTCCTAGGGTTGAAATGGTGCCCTATGAGTCCTGCGAGGAGTGTGCTGGGCTAGCCGCAATAACTGGCATTTACCCGTATGTTGAATAACTACACGAATATAACACGTCGGCATGCATATCAACGTAGCTAAAAATGATACCGTATCTTAATTTATAAATGCATTCAGCTACTGCATTATAAATGCATTAAGTGTCCTCTCCATCGAGATAGATGCACTCTGCACAAAAACAAAACGGAATACAACAGGCTTTGTTAGTGCACTCAAACAAACACAAACTTGAGTGGAGCTTATAGTATGGTGGGAAATTCATGTATGAGGGCAAGTTCACTCTTGGATTGAGCATTCCTTCATCTGCTAACTCCCCATACCTACAAGTGCCATTCCTCGTTAAGACACACCTTTGCTCTTCCTGATTGGTCGAAGTGAACACGAGATACTATCCCTGGCTGGACGAGAACAACCACCCAACCTCTGCAGAAAACGAGCCTTCTTCTGATGGTTGCACGTGACTCCAAACGCCCTGGGTTGCAGAAGTGGCAGAAAGCAAGAGCGGTGGGCAGAAACAGGACAGCCTTGAGCGGTAGCATGAATGAAATGTAAAGCAACAACTGGAGGAGGATTGAAGTGAATGGCAAGCGGAGGGAAGATAGGGAGAGGGAGAGAGATAGGGAGAGGGAGGGGGGTGGGAGGGGAAGGGGTTGGAGAAGAAGGTGAAGATCAAAGACATGGAGGGATGCGGCACAGTGAGACTAAGTGGGCACACCATCTCATCGCCTTCCTCTGGCAGAAGACGCATCCCCTTCCCTTCGCCCTGCTGGCTTTCCCACCCCACCTCTGGCAGCAGCATGAGCGTCCCATCCTCCACAGCTGAGGTCCCCACCCCAGTTGACTTCTGAGTCGACCCAAAAGTCAAAACACTCATCCCCTTCCTTTTGTCCTGCAAGATTCATACCTCTGGCAGCAGCATGAGCGTCCCATCCTCCGCAGCTGAGGCCTCCATCTGTCTTGACAGCTCCTTAAGGGTTGAGCCAGCTAGCTCCACGGCAAGAACCGATGGTGAGATGGCTGGCTGCTGGACAAAAGGGGTGTGGGAAATCAAATGCATTGCACTGGCAGCTGAGGGCCCCGTCTGTCTTGACAGCTCTGTGTGCGTTGAGCCAGCTAGCTCCACTGCAAGAACCGATGGTGAGGTGGCTGGCTGCTGGGCAAAGGGGCTGTTGGGAAACAAAGGCAGTGGAGAAAGGGGGAGGGAAATGGGACAGCGACAAGAGAAAAGGACAGCAAAAGGGGCAATCAAAAGTGAAAGTGTGTTCATTTCACATAGATTTTATGTCGAGTGATAACTCACACCTTCAGCAAAGTGCATAAAAAAATAAAAATAAATTTAAAAAAAAATCAGAAACCAGCAATTAAATGGAGGAAACGCATGACAGCCCCCGAAAGCTTGAGAGAAATCTTACAGCGGTGGGCAACTGGGCTTCTCTTGCTGTCACCTCCCACCTCCCCTCAATCCCCTTTAACCTCCCCTCTCTCACCACCTCACTCCCCTCCCCCTCCTCAATCATTTCCGAACTGAACAGTGCCGCACCATCTGCCAGCTCAGCGCCGCCCGAAAACGGCTCCACCCACTTCTCCCTGTGCAGTGCCAGGCTGGCAATCCGCGGCACGCCTGCTCCCCTGGCTGGTAGAAATTGCTGCACGACCCGCACTCTCACTCTTCCCCTGCCACTCGCAGCTTCCACGCCCTCCATAGCCAAGCAATGCTCCACCTGAAACGGCCCTCCTGCCACGCTGCTGATCCCCTCGTTTGAATCACCTTCGGTAGCTTCACGGCCTTCGGCGTCACTGCCACGTGGCACCCACTGTGTGACCCGCATGGCGTCCACGCTGGCAGGAGCGGGCATGGAGGAGGGCTGGCCAGCTCGGACGAGCAGATATGAACCGTCCGCTGTGAACGCAAACACGTCATCAGCAGCTGCGGTGTCCGCGGCACCTGTGCTTCCAGCACTGCTGCTTCGACTATCACCATCAGCACCACCAGCAGCTAGTTCCAGAGCCGTCCTCTCCACGCTGTACTTGGGCGGAGACGCCGCCTCGCACCCCGCAGCAGGCGCGTACCGCACCAACGACGACTGCACCCGAGCATCCCCGCGGCCAAGGCTCTCCCCGCGGGCGGCGCTGGACGTCTGCGCCTGCCAGGCGAGTTGCGCCAGCCCCCAGTCGCGGAACGCCTCGGGGACGACGGACTGCGGGAGCTCTAAGGGGTGGCCGAAGCGGGAGAAGTCCACGGAGTATCCCGCCCACTCGCCGGAAAACGCGGCGGAAAATGCTTGCCAGGCGGAAGCGGCTGGAGTCGGAGCGTGTGCGTCAGAATCGGTTTTCTCGGTCACGTAAACTTGCGCTGCATCCGCTCCCGCTACATCCGCCGCTTTCGTTCCATCAATTTGGGCTGCTGACGTAATGTGAACGGACCGGAGAGCGCGCTGGCTCGTGGTCCTTATAACGAGTGGAGCACATAACGAGCTGGGAACGCGATGGGGTGCGCGGAGAGGGGCAAAATGCGCGTGCCGCCGCAAGCGGCGGGGACGACATTGTGATGAACGAAGCAGCAGTAGCGGCTTAGCTGAAGGTGCGGACCGGTTGATTAGGGGTGCACGGAGATTATGAGATTTGGAAGCGATGGTGTCACGGACTGGTGACACCAACGCCGATTGAGGCGTACGACTGACGCAGATCTGCATCGCGGCTCGAATCTCGACGCGCTGAGCAGAAATAATAGCGCTGGGGGTTAGCGTGAAGGAGGGAGGGAAAGCGAGCTGCTACTAAGCAGCAATGGCAAGGTAATGAGCAATGCTAGATTGCTATGGTACGCATTCCGTAGTGTGGCTGCCTTCTAGATTGAAATGGACTCATTACAGGTGTGCCCATGCATTATATGCGGTGATGTACGGTGCAAAACTCTGGAAATCCTTTCCGTGGTTCACCGCTTGAAACCTCGAGGTACCAAATTGGACCGTATAAAACGTACGAGGGAAATTCTCGTGGAACATGGCTGGGGCTTGCGCGACGAAAGCATGCCTGTTAGTAAACTCTCCGCTTCCTGGTAGAAAGCCTCAAATGCAGAGGTACATAATAGGGATCATATACCTTCATTTTTATTAGAGGCTCAATCAAGCCACTCTAGAAGCAAATGCACACGGAAATGCACAAAAACTATTGCCAATGCATGCTTTACGAGAGCAAGGGGATGTCCGTTCTCCTAAAATTCATAATTTCCCTTATCAACATTCTCCTCTCAGTATCCAAGCAATCATTCCACTGGCAGCGCAGTTGTTCTCGCTGCTCTTGCTTCGCCTGCTGCTGCTTTTGCTGGTGCTGTTTCTTTAGTTGCGGCTGCTGCTGCTGCTGCTTCCACAAGGGTTCAATCAAGTGCAACTCGCCCAACTTAGTTCCTCGAAGCTCAGCTGTATGTACTCCAGATGAACGAGACGGCGTGGTGTCTGAGAAATGTCTTGCATGCGTGAATCCGACGGCCGGGCAGCATGTCAAGCCATCAGCCTCGCAGGCAGGAAGGTTCAGGTCAGGGATGATGGCTCGAGCACCAAGTGGCTTTCCCCAGCATGCCCATCCCTCCATTGATGTTGCTGTGCGCACATTGCATGCTTCGTCACAGCGAATTGCTGCACCCTGGGTTTGAAGTGGCTCCGCAGACAGCACCGCTATTCCCAGCCTCTCCTTGCTTCTAAAGTAATCCGCCCAACTCAGCCGCGTGCTGCTGCACTTAGAGACGATTCCGACACAACTCTGTTGTTCCGGGGCGCTAACAGCTCTTTGAAAAGGCGGGCTCTGAGGAAAGCGTCGATTGGGGCTCGGGTCGTCTTGGTGCTGCCGACCTGCTGACCCGGTTGGAATCGAGAAGCTCCCATGCTGGTGCCGAGTGATCTCTGTGCTGAGTACGTCAGCAGAGAGACTTGTCTTGTCAGCAGATGCTGCAAGCAGCATGGCTGGCGGGACCGCTGCTGCAGGAGTTGAAGCACAGGAGCGGTGGATCCTGCGCCTGCGCGCATCTTGGCTGCATGCATTGCCGCTTGCAGCACCGTCACTGTTGGTATCGCCATGATTATCATCACGGCTTCGTTTCTTTGTTAGTGAAACTCTGAAGGCGTGATTTCTCACCATCTCCTTTGCCCAATGACTGTGCAGCGCCATACCGTAACCAATAGGGTTACACTCTTGAGTCAGTTGCACCCTTGGAGCTCCGAGAGAACTCCGGGCTTTGGAGTGCGGCACAAATGTAACTTGCTGAAGTGCGGCTGTGCAGCAGACGCACAATGGAGCCTCCTGAGGGAGGGATTGAAGCCCAGGCGAAGTCGTGACACCAAAGGGATCGGAAGGAAGAGATACAAGGGTAGCACGCCTTGTAACACTTCACCAGATATACAGCCGCTGGGACTGGGTGGGAGGGGAATGGACTGCGAGATCTAGGAGGGGAGTTTGGCAGGAATGAGGCATGAAAGGGAGGGCTGTCAGTTGTCTTTCAATGTCTTTCTCAGCAGCACGGGTACGAGGCGATGAGCTGACGACACTCTCGAGAAATATCCGCAGGTGGACCACATGCCCTGGCCGCCATACCGTGGCCCTTTCCACAGGCTCTGCCTCACCCCGAACCTCACAGAGCACGGGTCTCGACGGATCCGCTTGCACGTCGCCCGATTTGTCTGTGATGGTCGTCCGACGAAGCGGAGTCCGCTTTCTACAACGGACCATCATGGCGACGGATTTTCAGGGAAGGGGGGGAACGGGGGACAATAGGATTGGCTCGAGATGCAAATCAGCTCTGTCACGAGGATCAGGTGCTGCACCAGACACGCGGGTGAGTTTTGAGTCGATAAAAAAATCAGGTACGCCATAGGTATGCGACTCAGTAGAACGACGGTTCATTCTGTTGTTTGATCAGGAGACACGGCGTCAGCGTGACCCCGTGCCACGTGTCATTATTCCCGAATCGGCCGCAATAATAAAATTTTGTGGAAGGGCTAGCTTGAGCGAGTACGACGGCTGTCGCCGTGAAATAGTGGAAGTACGTGCACGTGAAGAGCCGATTTGAGTCGCGAAACTTATCCGACGAGTTGTGAAAATAAGAGGGGGAAGATCAGTTGATCCGATCACCCGTTTAGCTATCTTACACGCCCTATGGTAATCGACCTAGACGAGGCGTATTGGCCGTTTGGCTACCACGAAAAAAGGCGGTGATGCCGGTTGCTCGTCGGGAGGAGTCTCTCAGGTTGGCTTCCAGGAGGGATCCACGGTCGAGATGATGCGATCGCCGCCATCGCGGATAATGTAGGGTTTGATAGGTTCGCCTTGAAAAACCAATCGCTGATTGGAATTTGGAACTCTCTTGCTCGATCACGAAGTTCAACGGCGGTATACACTGAAGGGTAGTGTTCCGAACATTGTATGATTTGCAGGGTACTGCCTACTTCATTGTGACTGCTTGGGGATCAGCTTCCCCCTCCCCTCACGTTCCCCTTTCTCCAAAGCAATTTCCCCTCCCTGCCACATTCACTTACTCGATCCACCTCCCCCAACCCGCCAAGCCATGCCGCACCACGCCCACAGTCACACAGTTGGTAGATTCACCCCCAACTCGGAAAACTCAAAAATTGATCTGGAAACATCTGGGATGGGATATCGAGATCTGGTTGGCGAAGGCCGTGCTTCATTGCTTCTCTGTTCCCCTCCACCCTGCCACTCCGAGATCAAGCGATCCACTCAATTCGCGCCACGTGAAGCGCCACTTTCTGCTCATCTCCCCGTGCTGTGTGGACAGATGCGGAAAATTCGTCACGGTCTTCCACGTGCCGACGGGACAACCGCCATTTGGGAAGAGTGGGAATAACATCGAAGGATGCCACGTGACGTGGTGGGGTTGAACAGTTGGCCCACCCATCTACAGCTGGAAGGCTACACTATTAGCACTTCAGTGTTTCGTTAGCGGTGAATCACTACAAAATGAGGCATATACTACACTGTATACTATTAATATTTTGATAGTGTGCATCATTTCAACAAACACGGGGAAACAACTTGAAACGTGATTCTACTTCCACGGCGTTGAGTTCGTTTCGCCCCAAATCTCCCCACACATCCCCGCAGCTGGCTTTACCCTGGATGTCCGCCCGTCTCCCCGCCATGCTGGGCCATTTGCCCTCCCCGTCCCCCCGAGGGAATTCCACCACCCGCACTCGCGACGAGCACAAATAGGGGCACTCAGCTCGATCCATCCATCTCAAAACTCCTGCTGCTAATTCCTTGTCTGTTCCAGACTGAGGTTCTTTTCCGAGTCGTTCACATCAGCTGCAGCAACAATGGCTTCCGCTAGAAGTCATCATAGCTCTGCCTCGGCTTCTTTTCGCGCACTCGCAGTCACAACGGCCCAGCAATTCGCACTGATGTCGCTACCTTCGTCCCCCGCGCATTCCGCCGCCTCGTCTCCCGTACGGGGTAATGCGCCCAGGCGTGCGGGAAGCGCGTCGCATTCGCCGCCTCCGTCCTCCTCTCGCTTTCAAGCGACGTCAGAAGCGACGGTTGATTGCGTGGCGCATTCAGAAAGAAGGCCCTGGCCATCCAATCCTCCTAGTAACGATATCACTTGCGCGGCGCGCCAGAGGGTCACCGGCGCGGGACCAGAGCCACCTCAGCCGTCAACTCAGCCGGAAAGCTACGGGCTGTCGCTGCAGCAGCTGCAGCATCTCGCCTCGCTAACTGCCGCCAACGATAGCTCGCGCGACGCGAGCAGCGCGTCTTATGTCTTCACGTACGCGTCCGACGTGTCATCGCGCGACGGGTCTCGGGATCGCAGGGGTCGCTTGTCGCTGGACTCGGCCCAGCGGCGACTCGACTCGTGGAATCGCGCGAGCAGGCCCGTTTTCGGAAACGCAGCGTCGGGAAACAGCCTCGATCACATGCGCTCGCAGCGCCGGCGGCTCAAGCGGAGCAGAAGCGAGCCGTCGCTGCTAAAAATGGGAGGCGAAGGCTCTTCGGGCAGCGGACTGAGTAGGCGACCGCAGCCGCTGGATGCGGTAGTGTCAGAGGCGCGGAGGCAAGCGTCCCGCCACTCGCTCCGCCGCTCGCGAAGTGCGCACGCGCTGGGGGAGAAGGACACGAACGCGCTCTGGGTCGACGCCATGACGGCGCTCATCTGGCGGCGAGGCGGGGCGGTCATTTATAGACGACCGGACGGTCCAACGGCGCAAGAGTCAGCAGCCAACTCGGCGGACAACCGCGACCGTCGAGGGTGTGACGGCATGCGGCAGATTTCACCGACTGCCGCGAACTCAGCCGACTCTGTTCGTGCGGGCTCGCCGTTTTACCCCCTGTCGAACGCTTCGGTGATAAGCCGAAGACGACCAAGCCCGTCGTCCCAAACCCCCTTGCCCACGCCAGCGGAGTCGCAACGATCCGACGGTTCCCAGCAGAGCCGACCATGGAGTTCGGCCTCAGCCAGTGGCCGCGTCGCGGCGCAAACGACGAGCTACTACGATGGCCGATGCCGCGCGCACACAGCGCCATCCGCATCGGCAGCGCAACGCGTCAACGCTTCACGCGCAATCCAGCCCTCGGAGGAGTCGTCGAGAATCCAGAATTCTGTAGTGTCGATGAGCAGAAACTATCAAAGCCATTCGCACCAGCGACAGCAGCAGCTGCGGACGCTTAGGGACCCTGTGAAATCGGTTTTTGCTTGGGCTGCTGAACAAAGAATAGCTTCCCGGAGAACACAAGCCCAGCAGTGATGTTGCTGCTCCTATATTGTAGGTATAGTTGCCGTACCTACTGTATGTAAACTAATACATATATTGTTATGTACAAGTTATAGGCTAGATAAGGTATGTTCTTAGTGGGTACAACCCAAACGCTATATCTTCCCTGTTTTCCCTTGTTCTAATCATTCTTTCTAGTCTTAACATGGTATAATGAGTAGGTAGGTCCACCCACCCGCTTCCGCCCCGTGCTGCCACGACCATCCCTCGCTCGACCTAGCCGCCGGCCCCGTCGCGCCCCTACGGCCCCGTCGCGCCCCTACGACCCCGTCGCACCCCTACGACCCCTTTGCGCCCTTATCCGGCGTTGCGCCCTTAGCCGGCGTTGCGCCCTACGGCCCCGTCACGCCTCTACAGCCCCGTCTCGCCCCTATAGCCCCGTCGCGCCCCTAACCGGGCCCGTCGCACCCCTACCGGCCCCTCGCGCCCCTAGCCGACCCCGCGCGCCCCTACGGCCCCTCGCGCCCCTCGCAGGCCCCGTCGCGCCCCTAGCTGGCCCCGTCGCGCCCCTACGGCCTCGTTGCGCCCCTAGCCGGCACCGTCGCGCCCCTAGCCGGCACCGTCGCGCCCCTACGGCCCCGTTGCGCCCCTAGCCGGCACCGTCGCGCCCCTAGCCGGCCTCGTCGCGCCCCTACCGGCCCCTCGCTGTCCAACATGTTTATCTACAATGTTTGTATAGACTGTATAGGGTCATCTCTTAGAGAGTACAACCCTTAGATATATGTCCTTGTACAATTCTTTCTAGTCAATGATTATTCAGTTTTCCTTTGAGATGGCCCCGCCGCCCCTGCCCGGCCCTGCCGCACCTCCTGGCTCTGCCGCACCTCCCGTGCCTCACCCGCCGTGCCTGACCGGCCGGCGCCTCTTCGTACCTGCTCGCACGTGCTGGGGCGCCGTTTTGCGGCCGCCGTGTTGGAGGGCGCTGCCGTCCTGTTCCTGCGGAGCTGTGCCGCTGACCCTGCACGATGGCTGACTTCGTGCTCCGACTGGAAGCCGAGGGCCACGCGGTTGACTTCGCCGCCTGGCTCTCTGACCTCCGCCGCCACCTTACAGGTCAGCGTCAGGATGGCCACTCTTTGGTTGTCCATGTCGATGGTTTGCTCCCCCGCCCCCCTGCGCCCGTTCCCCTCCCTGCTAACCCCTCCTCCGATGCCCGTGAGACCTTCTCTACTGCTGCACTTGCCTGTGCTGTCTGGGACTCCCGTGATGCGGTCGCTCAGATTGCTATTAGCCACGCCCTCCCTGTGTCTGAACGCTCGCGTTTTGCTACCATTGCGACGGCCAAAGCCTACTTAGACGCAGTCATTGCCCGCTATTCCACACCCGCGTCTGCCTCTGCTGGCCGCTTGCTTTTCCCGATGCTCTTCCTAGACCTTGCAGCCTTCCCTACCGTCGCAGACTTTGCCGCTCACCTGCGTGCCCTAGAGACCCGCTATCGCACTGCCAGCACTGCTGCACAGCTCACTGCGCTCCCCCCTCCTTTCTGCATGACGCTCTATTTCATCGCCATGCGCCTGCCGGACCGCCTCGCTAGTGCCCGCGATCACTTCCTTAGCCAGCACCCGGCTGACCTCACCCTCACTGCCTTTGTCGACACCCTCACCGAGATCGAGACTCGCCAGCGCACTATCGCTCAGTCGAGCGGTGCGCCGGCAGTCTCTATCTTTCACGGCTGTGCCCCCTCCCAGTGCACGTTCACTGACGTTTCGGCTGCGGTCGCCACGGTGCCCCCTCCCACCGAGACGGCTGCTGCGGTCCACCCGCAGCAGCGCTCGTGCCGCAGTGGCCGTGGTCGCCAGGGAGGTCGGGGTGGTGGCACAGGTGGTGGTGGTGGTGTTAGTGGTAGTGACGGTAGTCCGCCTGCTGGGACTACCACAGGTCGGCAGGAGCAGCAGCCCCCGCCGCAGCAGGAGCAGCCCGAGCCGCCGCCGCCGTCCCAGCAGCAGCCGTCGCTCCAGCAGCAGCCGCCGCAGCAGTGGGCTCGTCTCCCGCCTGGTTGGCCTGGCACCGGCGGAGGTGGTGGCCGTGGTGGCGGCCCGCTCAGCTCGGCGTCTACGAGCGGCTCCGGTGTTGTGCCCTGCCAGTACCAGCTTCAGACCGGGCCTCTTCGCGGCACTCTGTGTCGCCGCCCGCACCCGACTGCCCGCTGTTTTCGCCGCCTTGACGATCTTTTTCGTCGTCGCTTTGGCCCGGCCCCGGACCTCCCTGACTGGCACAGCCTGCTCCGCCAGGGCATGCCGATCTTTGAGTTAGACATGGATCAGATAGGTGCTGCTTTGCATGCTTTGTATTCTGACGCTGCTAGTGTTGCTGGATCTTATTATCCTGTGTTCTCCAGCTTAGGTGTTGCACCCTTGTGTAGCATAGCTTCCCCTGCTGCATCAGGCGTAGGACTGCCTAGTTTGCTTAGCCCAGTCTCTGCACCGGCCCCGTTCCCGGCCTCCGCCACTGCATCACTGTCGTTCACTCTCGAATCCGGTGCTTCTCCCTGCTTCTTCCGCGACCGCTCCGCGCTCACGCCGCTTGCTACACCTGCTGTCGTCTCTCTCGCTGACCCCTCTGCGGGTCCTGTCGTTGCTCGCAGTTCTACGTCCCTTCCCTGTCCTGCAGTTCCCTCGGGCTCCCTTACAGGCCTCCACGTTCCCTCGTTCTCGAGGAACCTGGTTGGTGTCGGCTGTCTCCAGGACCTCGGCGTCACCACCACGTTCTCCGGGCACGAGCGGTTCGCTGTCTGTTCTGAGGCTGTCTCAGGTTCCCCTCTTGCGACGTTCCCCCGGGACCCGGTGTCCGGTCTGTTTACCCTCAACACCGCTTCCCCCCCGGTTGGTGCGTCCTCCCAGGTCGCTGCAGCTTGCTCGTGTCATTCCCTCACTCACCCGTCCCTTCTCTGGCACCACCGCTTAGGTCACCCTGCTCTCCCGCGTCTGCGTCACATGTCCCAGCACGGTCTTGTCTTAGGTCTCCCCGCGTCGCTCCCTGCCCTTCCTCCCTCGACTGCGCCACCGTGCACGCCTTGCGTCGTGGGCCGCCTCCGTCGTGCTCCTCACTCCTCCTCGCTGCGCCCTGCGACTGCCCCCCTCCAGCCCCTGCACCTGGACGTCTGGGGCCCTGCCCCCATCCCCGGACCACGCAGTGAGCGCTACTTCCTTGTGCTCGTCGACGATTACACGCGCTACACCACGGTGTTTCCTCTGGAGTGGAAGGCCGACGTGCCCGACGTTCTTCTACCGTGGATTGTGGCTGCGCGTCTTCGCTGCAGTCTCCCCGTGTTGTGTCTCCACTCTGACCGTGGCGGCGAGTTCGCCTCTGGTCGGCTTGGACAGTTCTGTCGTGCGGAGGGCATCACCCAGTCGTACACCTTGCCGGACTCGCCACAGCAGAATGGGGTTGCTGAGCGCCGCATTGGCTTGGTCATGGAGGTTGCTCGTACCTCCATGATTCATGCTGATGCCCCCCATTTTCTGTGGCCGTTCGCTGTTCGCTACGCTGCTCACCAGCTTAACTTGTGGCCACTCTCTCAGCGGCCACAGGTTTCGCCGACCCTCCTCTGGACCGGGTCCCCTGGTGACGCGTCTGCGTTCCACGTCTGGGGCTGTCTTGCTCACGTTCGTGCCTCTGGCACGGACAAGCTCACTGCCCGCACGGTCCCCTGTGTCTTCCTTGGTTTCCCCCTCGACTCGTCTGACTGGCTGTTCTACCACCCCCCGTCTCACCGCTTCCTCCACTCTCGTGACGTCACCTTTGACGAGTCTGTCTCCTTCTACCGTCGCTTCCCTCACCGAGGTCTCCCGGTTGCCCCGCCCCTGTTCCTTGCTCCCTCTCCCCCGGTAGCCCCTGCGCCTCCCTCGCCTCGCCCTGCCCCGTCTGGTGTCTCTCACGTCACTCCCCTCCCGTCGGTTGTCCCCGTTGAGGAGTCCGCTGACTCTGGTGGTACACCTGGCCTGTCCGTGCCGTGTGCCCCTCCCCCGGTGTCTTCGCCTCCACGGTCGCAGTCACCCCCTCTGACGCAGCCGCTGCCGCCGTCGCCGCCGCCGCCGTCGTCGCTGCTGTTGCCGCCGCCGCCGTCGCTGCCGTCGTCGCTGCCGCTGCCGCTCTTGGCCCCTGCGGCTGCTCGCGTGGAGGAGGGTGTTCGTCCTGCAGCTTCTGGGGGTGCCGCTGGTGCTGGAGGAGGTCCTCGCTCTGGGGGTGTTGGTTCTGGGGGTGCTGCTGTTGAGGGTTCCGCCACTGGTCGTCCTCCCTTTGCCGGTCCGAGCGTTCCGGCACAGTCGCCGCCGGTCTCCGCTCTCCGCCTGCTCGGCCTTCCCTCCCCAGACCGCTCCCCGGTGTCTTCCCCGCCGTCTGCTGACCTTCCTGTCTACGGTCCTGTGTTCCCGCCGCCGGACTCGTCTCCGGCCCGTCTTCCTCCTCGTTCTCCTCCTGTGTCCCCTCCACTGTCTCCTGACCCCACACCTCCGTCGCACGTTTGGTCTCGCCGTCCCTCCCGTGCTCGTCCCGTCTCTCCTGTCCTGCGCTCCCACCCTATGTTGCTCCGTTCCCACTCGTCTCGTCCTCCCCTCCTCCCGTCACCTCCTCCCTCGTCCCTTGCTGTTTCGCCTCCTCCGTTCTCTGACTACCTCCGTGCCGCTCGTCCCCTTGTCCCTTGGGTTCTTGCCTCTCTTGTTACTGACCCTTCTGTTCCAGTCTTGCGCCTTGACGCGCTTGTCGCTGCTGTCGCTGACTTCGCCTCTACCCGCCGCCTTGACTACGCTACTGCTCTGGTCTCTGACCCTGCCCGTCCTCCGTCCGTCGGGGGTGCACCTGCCCTTGGCGGTGACGTTCTAGAGAACAGGCAGTACGAGCTTGCTTTCCTTTCCGAGGCCGCTCCCTATCTCTGCTCCATGCTCCTAGTCCCTGAGGGTGACCCAGACGCTTTCGACATCCCGACCCCTCGCACCTACGCTGAGGCCACTTCGGGACCCTGGGCCTCTCAGTGGATAGCTGCCATGGAGCAGGAGATGGCATCTTGGAGGTCCACCGGCGCTTACGTCGACGCAGTTCCCCCACCTGGGGTGAACGATGGTCGGTGGCTCTTCAAGGTGAAGCGCCCCCCAGGAGAGCCGCCTGTCTTCAAGGCGCGCTACGTGGCCAGAGGCTTCAGTCAGCGCGAGGGGGTGGACTTCTTCCAGACCTTCGCCCCGACCCCGAAGATGACCACTCTTCGGGCACTGCTACACGTAGCAGCACAGCGCGACTACGAGCTTCACTCCCTCGACTTCTCTACTGCCTTTCTTCAGGGCAGCCTACACGAGCAGGTCTACCTGCGCCGACCACAGGGCTTCGCTGGTACCTTCCCCCCTGGGACCCAGTGGCTTCTCAGGCGCCCGGTCTACAGCGTGCGCCAGGCTCCCCGCGAGTGGCACGACACGCTGCGTGCCACGCTAGCAGACCTGCAGTTCTTTCCGTCGTCCTCTGACCCCTCGCTGTTTGTGCGGTCCGGCCAGACTCCGTTCTACATCCTTGTCTACGTAGACGACCTGGTCTTTGCTACTGCTGACAGGGACGCACTGGCCTCAGTGAAGGCCAAGCTGCTGAAAAGACACACCTGCACTGACCTTGGAGAGTTGCGTCGCTATCTTGGCCTGCAGATCTCTAGGGACAGAGCAGCACGCACCATCACTCTGACACAGTCACACTTGGTGCGTCAGGTCCTTCAGAGGTTCGGCCTTCAGTTCTCCTCTGCACAGCCCACACCTCTACCCGTAGACCACGGGCTCTCCGCTCCCGTTCCTGAGGAGCCAGTAGAGCCCAGCGGCCCCTACGCAGAGCTGGTGAGTTGCCTCATGTACCTGATGACTTGCAATCGCCCAGATCTCGCATACCCTCTCAGCATCCTGGCTCACTTTGTGGCCACTGGCAGACACCGACCACAGCACTGGTCGGCCGCTAAGAGGGTTTTGCGATATCTAGCAAGTACATCCGGCATGGGGTTAGTGTTAGGAGGACGCAGGCCAGTGGTCCTCACTGGGCACACAGACGCGTCTTGGGCAGACGACTCTGAGACGCTCAGGTCGTCGCAGGGCTACTGCTTTAGCCTTGGTTCGGGTGCTATCTCTTGGAGATCCACTCGCTCGTCGTCTGTTGCTCAGTCCAGCTGTGAGGCTGAGATCTACGCTGGTGCCATGGCGGCACAGGAGCTCCGCTGGCTGACCTTCTTGCTCACTAACTTAGGTGAGCGGCCTAGCTCTGCCCCGGTCCTGTACGCTGACAATAGGGCCATGATCCTCCTGTGTCAGGAGCCTCGGCTTGAGGGCAGAGCGAAGCACATTCAGCTGCGGTACTTTCTCCTGCGCGAGCTACAGCAGCGCCGCCAGGCCCGCGTAGTTCACTTGGCCTCCGGTGCCAACACAGCTGATATCTTTACGAAGGCGCTTGCGCCTAAAGATCATCAGAGGCACTGTGTACAGCTGGGTCTACAGTAGTTCCTGTAGCCTCTCACTTGCTAGGACCTTGACCTTGTACTATTCTATATATGTCTGCATATGTACTCAGACTGGACTTGTGTCCTCTCCCAGTGGCTGGACTAGTAGTGCCGTCCTGGTCTTGTTCTTGTCTTGTCTGTACTCCTTTTGACTAGTCTTTAGACCCTTGTCTCAGAGGCTGGACTAGTAGTGCCGCCCTGAGCTGCTTGTTCAGAATCTGCCCCCATGCAGTCTAGGGGGTGTGTCAAACATGTTTATCTACAATGTTTGTATAGACTGTATAGGGTCATCTCTTAGAGAGTACAACCCTTAGATATATGTCCTTGTACAATTCTTTCTAGTCAATGATTATTCAGTTTTCCTTTGAGACTCGCGCCCCTAGCCGGCCCCTCGAGTCCCTACGGCCCCTCGTGCTCCTACCGGCCCCTCGCGCCACTACCGGCTCCTCGCGCCCCTAGCCGGCCCCACGTGCCCTTGCCGGCCCCGCTCGCCCTAGCCTGCCCCTTGCGTTCTAGCCGGCCTCGTTGCTTGAGCCGCCGTGTCGCCGAGCCGCCGAGTCGCCGAGCCACCGAGTTGCCGTGTCGCCGTCCCGTTGCGCCGCTGAGCCGCTGTGCCGCTGTCAAACTGTGCGATGGCAGGATGGGCACTCCCTGGCTATGCAGATTGATGGTTTGCTCCCCCAGCCCCCTGCGCCTGATCCCCTCCCTGCTGACCCTACCACTGCTGAGAGCGAGGCTTTTGCTGCTGCTGCGCTTGCTCGAGCTGTCTGGGATTCTCGCGATGCAGTAGCGCATCTTGCCATTAGCCATGCCTTCCTCTGTCTAAGCGTCCGCGCTTCACCGCTGTTGCGAACGCCAAGGACTTTCTCGCTACAGTAGTTGAGCGTTACTACTCCCCTACTTCCGCCTCTGCTGGCCGCTTGATCCTACCCATGCTCTTCCCAGATCTTCTGCTTTTCCTACTGTAGCTGACCTCGCCACTCACCTCCGTGCACTAGAGACCATCTACCGCGCTGCTAGCTATGCCGCCCAGCTTACTGCCTTCCCTCCACCCTAAGGCGCTACCCTGTACCTCCTGCTCGCGACCACTTCCTTAGTCAGCACCCTGTCGACCTCACCCTGACCGCCTTTGTTACTACTCTGTCTGAGATAGAGATTCGCCAGCGCACTATCGCTCAGTCGAGCGGTGTTGCGGCCGTCCCTATCTTTCAGGGCTGTGCGCCCTCCCAGTGCACGTACGCTGACGTCTCAGCCGCAGTTGCCACGACTGCGTCTGCCCCTGAGACAGCAGCTGCGGCTTACCCGCAGCAGCGCCAGCGCCGGGGCCGCCGTGGCCCCAAGGGAGGACGTGGTGGTGGCGCTAGTGGTGGTGGTGGCGGGGACAGTGGTTCTGACGAGGGGGTTGGAGCTGGTGCCCAGGAGCAGCAGCACTCATTGTAGTCGCAGCCGCAGCAGCAGCAGCAGCCGTCGTAGCAGCAGCAGCAGCAGCATTAGCAGCCGTGGGCTCGCCTCCCGCCGGGGTGACCAGGAGCCCCAGGAGGTGGTGGTCGCGATGGTGTCCCTCGCAGCGTGGCGTCCACCGGCGGCTTCGGTGCTGTGAGTTGTCAGTACCAGCTCCAGACCGGGCCCCTCCGTGGTACGGTGTGCCGCCGCCCGCACCCGACCGTTCGCTGCTTCCGCCGCCTCGACGACCTCTTCCGTCGCCGCTTCGGTCCAGCCCCCGACCTCCCTGACTGGCCCAGTCTAATGCGCCACGGTTAGCATGTGTTTGACTTAGACATGGATCAGATTAGTTTTGCCTTGCATTTCCGTATGCTGACGCTTCGAGTGTTTCCGGATCTTATTACTTAGTGTTCTATAGCTTAGGCGTAGCACCTGTGTGTAGTTCAGACTCCCCTCCTACGTCTGGCGTAGGACAGCTTGCTTTGTCTAGCCTAGGCTTTACCCTTGCTCCTCCGTCGTCACCCATTACGGCGTGGCTGTCCTTCACTCTTGACTCCGGTGCGTCAGCCTGTTTCTTCCGCGACCACGCCACTCTCACGCCGCTTGCTGCACCGGCCGCTGTCGCTCTTGCTGACCCCTCCTCTAGTCCTGTAGTTGCTCGCAGGTACACTACCCTTCCATGTCCGGCAGTTCCCTCGGGTTCCCTTATAGGCCTGCACATCCCTTCGTTCTCCAGGAACTTAGTTGGTGTCGGCTGTCTTCATGTCCTCGGCGTCACAACTACGTTCCCTGGTCACGAGCGGTACACGGTCTGTACGGAGACTGCTTCACGTGCCCCCCTTGCTACGTTCCCTCGGGACCCTGTGTCTGGCCTGTTTACGCTGGACACTGCTTCCCCCCCGGTGGGCGTGTCTCCCTCCGATCCTGCGTCCACCCAGGTTGCTGCGGCCTGCTCGTGTCGGTCGCTCACTCACCCGTCGCTATTGTGGCACCACCGCCTAGGTCACCCCGCGCTCCCACGTCTGCGTCACATGTCTCAGCACGGTCTCGTCCTAGGTCTCTCTGCGTCGCTTCCTACCCTGCCTCCCTCACCTGCGCCGCCGTGCACGCCCTGCGTCGAGTGCCGGCTGCGCCGTGCTCCTCACTCCTCCTCGCTTCGCCCTGCCACTGCACCCCTCCAGACTCTGCACTTGGACGTCTGGGTCCCAGCCCCCGTCCCTGGACCGCGTCGCGAGCGCTACTTTCTTGTGCTCGTTGATGACTTCACGCGCTACACCACGGTGTTTCCCTTGGAGCGGAAGGCCGACGTGCTTACCGTTCTTCTCCCATGGCTCATAGCTGCGTGCCTCCACCAGGGTCTCCACTCCGACCGTGGCGGCGAGTTCGCCTCTGGTCGGCTGGGTCAGTTCTGTCATGCGGAGGGCATCACCCAGACGTACACCCTACCGGACTCCCCGCAGCAGAATGGGGCTGCTGAGCGATGCATCGGTTTGGTCATGGAGGTGGCTCGTACCTCCATGGTCCATGCTGGTGCACCCCATTTTCTGTGGCCGTTCGCTGTTCGCTACACTGCTCACCAGCTTAATCTCGACCCGCGCTCCCAGCGGCCACAGGTTTCGACGACCCTTATTTGGACCGGGTTCCCTAGTGAGGCGTCTGCGTTCCACGTCTGGGGCTGCCTTGCTCACGTTTGTGCCTCTGGTACGGACAAGCTCCCTGCCCGCACTATCCCCTGTGTCTTCCTCGGTTTCCCCCTTGAGTCGTCTAATTGGCACTTCTACCACCCACCGTCTCACCGCTTCTTTCACTCCCGTGACGCCACTTTCGACGAGTCAATCTCCTTTTACTTCTGCTTTCCTCACCGAGGTCTCCGTGTTCCCCCCCCCATGTTCCTCGTTTCCACTCCCCCGGTCGCCCCTGCTCCCCTCCCCCCCCGTCCTGCTCCGTCTGGTGTGTCTCACGCCACTCCACTCCCCCCGCTTGCCCCAGTCGAGGAGTCGGCAGACTCTGGTGGCCCCGTGGCGCTGTTTGCGCCGCTTGTCCCTGCAGTCGACGTCGAGCAGGAGCAGCAGCAGTCGCGGCCGGTGTCCACCCTTCGCCTGCTCGGCCTTCCCTCCATTGACCGCTCGCCTGCGCCTCCCTCGCCGTCTCCTCCTCTTCCTGTCCACGATCTTGTGTTTCCTCCGCCGGACTCGTCCCCATCTCATTTCCCACATTGTTCCCCTCCTGTTACTCCTCCTCTGTCTCCTGACCCGACACCTCCGTCTCACGTCTAGTCTCGCCGTCCCGCTCGTTCTCGTTATGTCTCTTCCCTTCAGCGTTCTCACCCTATGTTGCTTCATTCCCACGCATTTCGTCCTCCCCTTTTGCCTTCGCCTCATCCGTCGCCACTCACTGTCGTGCCTCCCCCTCAGTCTGACTACCTTCGTGCTGCTCGTCCTCTTGTTCATCGGGTCCTTGCCTCCCTCGTTACCGACCCGTCTGTTCCTGTCTCCAGTCTTGACGCTCTTGTCGCTGCTGTCGCTGACTTTGCCTCTACTCGCTGCCTTGACTGTGCTACCGCTCTGGTCTCTGACCCTGTCTTTCCTCCGTCCGTCGGGGGTGCTCCTGCCCTCGGCAGTAACGTCAGAGGCTGCTCCCCATCTCTGTTCCATGCTGCTAGTCCCTGAGGGTGACCCCGACGCCTTTGACATCCCGACCCCTCGCACCTACGCTGAGGCGACCTCGGGACGCTAGGCCTCTCAGTGGATAGCTGCCATGGAGCATGAGATGGCATCTTGGAGGACTACCGGCACCTACGTTGACGTAGTTCCTCCACCTGGGGTGAACGTAGTCGATGGCCGTTGGCTCTTCAAGGTGAAGCACCCTCCTGGAGGGCCTCCTGTGTTCAAGGCGCGCTACGTGGCTAGAGGCTTCAGTCAGCGAGAGGGGGTGGACTTCTTTCAGACCTTCGCCCCGACCCCGAAGATGACTACTCTTCGGGCGCTGCTATACATAGCAGCACAGCATGACTATGAGCTCCACTCCCTCGACTTCTCCACTGCTTTTCTTCAGGGTAGCCTGCACAAGCAGGTCTACCTGCGCCGTCCTCAGGGTTTCACCGGTTCCTTCCCCCCTGGGACCCAGTGGCTCCTCCGGCGCCCAGTCTACGGTCTGCGACAGGTGCCCCGCGAGTGGCACGGCACGCTGCTGCTACGCTAGCTGACCTGCAGTTCTTTCCGTCCTCTGCTGAACCTTCGCTCTTCGTTCGTGCTGGCCAGACTCCGTTCTACACCCTTGTCTACGTAGTCGACATGGTCTTTGCTACTGCAGACATCGACGTGCTGGACTCCGTGAAGGCTGAGCTGCTGAGGAGACACACATGCACTGACCTGGGAGATCTGCGCCGCTACCTTGGCCTGCAGATCTCCAGGGACAGAGTAGCGCGCACCATCACTCTTACACAGTCACACTTGGTGTGCCAGGTCCTTCAGAGGTTCGGCCTTCAGTTCTCCTCCGCACAACCCACACCTCTGCCGGTAGACCACAGGCTCTCAGCTCCAGTTCCCGAGGAGTCAGTAGAGCCCAGTGGTCCTTACGCAGAGCTGGTGGGTTGTGTGATGTACCTGATGACTTGCACTCGTCCAGATATCGCATACCCTCTCAGCATCCTGGCCCGCTTTGTGGCCACAGGCAGACACCGACCACAGCACTGGTCAGCCGTTAAGAGGGTTTTGCGTTATCTTGCAAGTACATCGGGCATGGGGCTAGTGCTGGGAGGACGCATGCCAGTGGTCCTTATTGGGCACACAGACGCTTCTTGGGCCGACGAAGCTGAGACACTCAGGTCATCCCTGGGCGACTGCTTCAGCCTTGGTTCTAGTGCCATCTCGTGGAGGTCCACTCGCTCCTCGTCTGTTGCTCAGCCTAGCTGCGAGGCTGAGATCTACGCCGGTGCCATGGCAGCACAGGAGCTCCGCTGGCTGACCTACTTGCTTGCCGACTTAGGTGAGCGGTCTAGCTCTGCCCTGGTTCTGTACACTAACAACAGGGCCATGATCCTCCTGTGTCAGGAGCCTCGACTTGAGGGCAGAACGAAGGGCATCCAGCTGCGGTACTTCTTCCTGCGCGAGCTTCAGCAGCGTCGTCAGGCCCGCGTAGTACACTTGGCCTCCGGTGCCAACAGAGCTGATATCTTTACTAAGGCGCTTCCGCCTAGACATCATCAGCGGCACTGCTTGCAGTTAGGTCTAGTTCCTGTTGACTCTCACTTGCTAGGCCCTTGATTGTGTACTCCTTTATATTTATTCCTTCCAGACTGGCCTTGTGGCTTTTCTTCCAGTGGTTGGACTAGTATTGCTTGTTCTCTCGCTGACTGGTCTTCGGGCCCCTGCTTCAGAGGTTGGACTAGTAGTGCCACCCTGAGTTGCGTGTTTCTTGCTCAGCACTACCCCTTATCTAGCCTAGGGGGTGTGTCAACTTATACATATATTGTTATGTAGAAGTTTTAGGCTAGATAGGGTATGTCCTTAGTGGGTACAGCCCAAACGCTATATCTCCCCTATTCTCCCTTGTTCTAATCATTCTTTCTAGTCTTAACACGATGGCCGATGACGCGCGCACACAGCGCCATCTGCATAAGCAGCGCAACGCGTCAACGCGCCATCCGGCCCCATAGCCCAGCCGGCCCAGCCCCCTAGACGACCCCGTCGCCTAGCCGGCCCCGTCACCTCACCGCCTAGCCGGACCCGTCACCTCGCCGTCCGAGGCCCCGTCTCTCAGCTGCCCCTGCGCCCCCCCATCTCGCTTCATCGGCCCTCTCCACCACACTGCACCGCACTCCATCGTACTACACCGCACTGCACCGCACCCTTCCGTACTGCACCGCACTCTACCGCCGTCTACCGCACCGCACACCATGGCTTCCCGCCGCACTCTGTCGTTCAGTACAGCCCAATACCGCCGTTCTGCTGCTGCAGCGACCATGATGGCGGACTCGGTCCTGCGCTTTGATGCGGAGGGTCAGCCAGTTGAGTTCGACACGTGGCTCGTCGACCTCCGCCGCCACCTCACTGGTCGGCGGCAGGACGGCCACTCACTGGTCAGCGGCAGGACGGCCACTCCCTGTCCATCCACATTGACAGTACGCTCCCCTGCCTTGACCCCCCTACTGCTCTCCCCGCTGACCCCACGTCTGCTGACCGTGAGTCCGCTGCCGCTGCTGCCCTTGCCCGTTCTGTCTGGTTGTTGCGTGACGCTGTCACACAGCTAGCAATTAGTCAGGCCCTCCCCCTGTCTGAGCGCCCCCGCTTTAGGTCAGTCAGGACTGCGCAGGAGTTCCTAGTGGTTGTTGTCGCGCGCTATTCCACCCCGCCCTCTGCCTCCGTCGGTGGCCTGATCCTGCCAAGGCTCTTTCCTGATCTCGCGTCTTTCTCTAATGTCGCTTACTGGCCGCCCACTTGCGAATGCTAGACGCGACCTGGCGTGCTGCCTACACTGAGGCCCGGCTTCGTGTGTTTCAGCCCCCCATATGCTCTACCCTCTACCTGCTTGCCATCCACCTCCCTGACCGCCTTGCTACCGCCCGCGATTTCTTCCTTAGTCTCCATCCCGCTGACCTCACTCTCACTGACTTTGTCAACACCCTGTCTGCCATAAAGACTCGTCAGTGCTCTATCGCCCAGTCTAGCGGTACTGTGCCGGTCACTATCTTTCAGGGCTATGCCCCCACTTAGTGCACTTACTCTGACGATTCTGGTGCTGTCGCTGAGACATCCCCTGCTGCGGAGACAGCCGCCGCAACTGCCGTAGCGCAGTTTCGTCCGGGTAAGGGTCGCCGCCCCAAAGCTGGGCGCGGCGGAGGTAGCGGAGGAGGGGGTGGGGGCAGTGGTGGAGGTGGTTCGCCCGCAGGTGGTACTGACGACGGGGCTGGGGCTGGTGCCGCGGAGCAGCAGCCCCAGCAGCAGAAGCAGCAGACGCCACCGCTGGACCAGCAGCAGCAGCAAACGCCGCCGCAGCAGCGGCGGGTTGCTCGTCACCCGCCGGGGTGGCCTGGATCCGGTAGTGGATGTGGTCGTAGTGGTCGTGCACGCGACGTGACGTCGGGTGGTGGTCTGAGTGATTGGCACTTCCAGTACCAGCTTCAGACCGGTCCTCGCTGCGGCCACGTGTGCGGTAAGATCGGCCATACCCACACTCGTTGCTTTAGTCGCTTAGACAACCTGTTTCGTCTCCGCTTCGGCCCGATGCCAGACCTCCCTGACTGGTACAGTTTGCTCCGTCGTGGTGTTAGGATCTTTGATATGGACATGGAAGAGATTAGCTCTGCTTTGTATGTGCTGTATATCGATGACTCTAGTGTAACTTGTTCCTATTACCCTGTGATGCCTAGTGTAGTTGTGCCCACTGTGCCTAGTTCAGGCTCCCCTATTGCGTCAGGCGTAGGATCCCCTGCCTTGTTTAGCCTTGGGTCCTCCCTCGGTCCTCCGACCCCTATCGCCACTGCCGCGCTCTCCTTCACCCTAGATTATGGCGCTTCCCGGTGTTTCTTTCGGGACTCCACTACGCTTACGCCGCTTGCCGCTCCCGCCGCAGTTGCTCTTGCAGACCCTTCCTCCGGTCCTGTAGTCGCCCGTAGCTCCACCACCCTTCCTTGTCCGATGGTTCCCTCGCGCTCCCTTACAGGCCTGCACATCCCCTCGTTCCCTAGGAACCTAGTTGGTGTCGGCTGCCTCCAGGACCTTGGCGTCACCACTACGTTCCCTGGTCACGAGCGGTACGCTGTCTGTACTGAGGCCGCCACTGGTGCCCCCATTACCACGTTCCTTCGGGACCCGGTGCCTAGCCTGTTCACACTGCGTCCCCCCCGGTTGGGACGCCTCCCCAGGTGGCAGCGTCTACCCAGGTTGCTGTGGCTTGCTCGTGTTGGTCGCTTACTCACCCGTCGCTTCTGTGGCACCACCGTCTAGGTCACCCCCCTCTCACCCGTCTCCGTCACATGTCCTTGCACGGTCTTGTCTTAGGTCTCCCTGAGTCGTTCCCTCTGCTCCCCTTCTCACCAGCGCCGCCGTGCACGCCCTGCATCGAGGGCCCTGTGCCCTCCTTCCCCCCCACTGCTGCACCGCTGCAAACCCTGCACATGGACGTCTGGGGCCCCGCCCCCGTCCATGGGCCGCGTCGCGAGTGCTAATTCCTAGTGCTTGTCGATGACTATGCGCACTACACCACGGTGTGTCCTCTGGAACGAAAGGCTGATGTGCCGGACGTTCTTATCCCATGGCTGGACTCTGCGCTTGTGCACCGGGGTCTCCCTGTGTTTTGTCTTCACTCTGACCACGGTGGCGAGTTCGCCTTAGGTTGCCTTGGTCGTTTCTGTCGTGCGGAGGGCATCACCCAGGCGTTCACCCTGACGGACTCCCCGCAGCAGAATGGGGTCGCTGAGCGTTGCATCAGTTTGGTCATGGAGGTGGCTCATACCTCCATGATCCATGCTGGTGCGCCCCATTTTCTGTGGTCGTTCGCCGTTCGCTACGCCGCTCACCAGCTTAACATGTGGCCGCACCCTCAGCGGCCACAGGTTTTACCGACCCTCCTCTGAATCGGGTCCTCAGGTGACGCGTCCGCGTTCCACGTCTGGGGCTGCCTTGCTCACGATCGTGCCTCTGGCACGGACAAGCTCACTGCCCGCACCGTCCCCTGTGTCTTCCTAGGTTTCCCCCTCGACTCGTCCGACAGGCACTTCTACCACTTCCCGTCTCACCGCTTCTTTCACTCCCGCGACGTCACCTTTGACGAGTTTGTCTCCTTTTACCACAGCTTTCCCCACCGTGGTCCCCCGGTTACCCCCCCCTGTTCCTGGTTCCCCCTCCCCCGGTTGCCTCGACTCCCCCCCTCCCCTCCCTACCCCATCTGGTGTGTCTCACGTCACCCCTCTCCCGTCGGGTGTCCCTGCCAAGGATTCTGCTGACTCTCGTGGCTCTGCAGAGTCCCTCCCCTCACCCCTCCCCACCACGGTCTCTCCTTCCCCATTGCCGCCGTTGCTGTCACCGCCGCCGCCGCCCCCGACGCTGCCGTCGCCGCTGCGGCCGGAGCTGCGGTCGTCACCGCCGATGGGGTTCATGCGTTCTGGGGGTGCTAGGGAGCGTGCTGGAGTGGGTGCTGGAGCGGGTTCACGTTCTGGGGGTTCTAGCGTGGAGCTTCTCGGAGGGAGCCGTGCTGTCACTGGAGGTTCTGATGTTGGAGTCGAGCCGCAGCCGCAGCATTCGTAGCCGGTGTCCGCTCTTCGCCTCCTCGGTATTCCTTCCCCTGACCGCCTGCCGGTGCCTCCTCTGTCGCCGCCGCCTCCTCCTCCACCGGTCAATGGCCCTGTGTTTCCTCCCCTGGATGCCTCTCTGGCTCGTTTCCCTCCTCGTTCTCCTCCTGTGTCTCCTCCCCTCTCTCCTGACCTGGCTCCTCCGTCTCACGTCTGGTCTCGTCGTCCGTCTCGTGCTTGTCCTACCTCCCCTGTTTAGCGGTCTCACCCTATGTTGCTTCGCTCCCACACGTCTCATGCTCCTCCGCTCCTCCCGTCTCCTCCTCGGTCGTCACTTGCTATGGCCCCGCCCCCGTTCTCTGACTTCCTCCGTGTTGCGCATCCCCTTTGTTCCTCGTTTCCTTGCCTCTCTTGTTACCGACCCGTCTGTTCTTGTCTCGAGTGTGTCGGTTCTTGTCGCTGCTGTCACTGACTTCGCCGTTACCTGCCGCGTTCACTACGCCACCGCTCTGGTCTCTGACCCTGCCTGCCCTCCGTCCGTCAGGGGTGTGGCTGCCCTTGGCAGTGACGTCATAGAGGACAGGCAATACGAGCTCGCTTTCCTGTCTGAGGCCGCTCCCCATCTCTGTTCCATGCTGCTAGTCCCTGAGGGTGACCCAGCCGCCCTTGACATCCCGACCCCTCGCACCTACGCTGAGGCCACCTCGGGACCCTGGGCCTCTCAGTGGATAGCTTCCATGGAGCAGGAGATGGCATCTTGGAGATCCACCGATACCTTCGTCATCTCTATAGCTTTCCTCCAGGGCAGTTTACATGAGCAGGTCTACCTGCGCCACCCCAGGGCTTCTCCCGTACCTTTCCCCCTGGTACCGAGTGGCTCCTCCGGCGCCCCATCTACAGCTTGTGAAAGGCGCCCCGTGAGTGGCACGATACGCTGCGTGCTATACTTGCTGACCTACAGTTCTTCCCATCGTTTGCAGACCCCTCGCTCTTCGTCCATTCTGGCCAGATTCCATTCTACATCCTTGTCTACGTAGATGACCTGGTCTTTGCTACTGCAGAAAAAGATGCGCTTACCTCCGTGAAGGCCGAGCTCCTGAGGAGACATACCTGCACTAACCTAGGAGAGCTGCGCGACAACCTTGGCTTGCAGATCTCCAGGGACAGAGCAGCGCGCACTATCACTCTCTCATAGTCACACTTGGTGCACCAGGTCCTTCAGAGGTTCGGCCTTCAGTTCTCTTCCGCACAGCCCACCCCTCTACTAGTAGACCACAGACTCTCTGCTCCAGTTCCGGAGGAGGCTGTAGAGCCTAGTGGCCCCTACGCAGAGCTGGTGGGTTGCCTCATGTACCTGATGACTTGCACTCGTCCAGATCTTGCATACCCTCTCAGCATCCTGGCTCGCTTTGTGGCCACAGGGAGACACCAACCACAGCACTGGTCGGCAGCTAAGAGGGTTTTGCGTTCTCTAGCAAGTACATCGCGCTTGGGGCTAGTGCTAGGAGGACGCAGACCAGTGGTCCTTACCGGGCACACTGACGCTTCTTGGGTCGACGTTGCAGAGACTCTCCGGTCCTCCCAGGGCTATTGCTTTAGCCTTGGTGCAGGTGCCATCTCATGGCGGTCCACCCGTTCATCGTCTTTGGCCCAGTCTACCTGCGAGGCTGAGATCTCTGCTGGTGCCATGGCGGCATAGGAGCTCTATTGTCTGACTTTCGTGCTCACAGACTTAGGTGAGCGGCCTAGTTCTGCCCTGGTCCTGTACATTAACAACAGGGCCATGATCCTCCTATGTCAGGAGCCCAGACTCGAGGGCAGAGCGAGGCACATCCAGCTGCGGTACTTCCTCCCAACCCTAAACCCTATAGCAGCATCGCCAGGCCCGCGTAGTACACTTGGCCTCCGGTGCCAACATAGCTGATATCTTTACGAAGGCGCTTGCGCCTAAAGATCATCAGCGGCACTGTGTACAGCTTGGTCTTGCTCCTGTAGCCTCTCATTTGCTAGGACCTTGATTGTGTATGGACCTTTATGTATATTACCATGACTGGACTTGTTGCCTCTTCCCAGTGGCTGGACTAGTAGTGCCACCTGGGTTTTGCTCTTGCCTTGTCTGTACTCGTTTGACTGGTCTTCAGACCCTTGTCTCAGAGGTTGGACTAGTAGTGCCACCCTGAGCTGCTTGTCTCTCACCATGCACTGCCCCTATCCAGTCTAGGGGGTGTGTCAAACATATCTTTGTATGTTGCTATAGACTACTTAGGGTTGTGCCTCAGAGAGTACAACCCACTAGGTTATATTCTTTTGTATGCCACAGTTCTTGTCATTCGTTAACTTTGATACTCGGCCACTAGCGTGCCTGCTGCCCCTTAAGTGCCGCGCCGCCCACCCCCCCCTTCGCGTACCCCGCCGGCCCCTAGCGCATCGTGCCGGCCCCTAGCGCATCGTGCCGGCCCCTTAGCGCCCCGCCGGCCCCTAGCGCCTCATCGGCCCCTTGCGCACGTGCCTGGCCCCTCACGCACCCCCCCGGCCAATCGCGCGCCTCATCGGCCTTCGCGCTCGCCAGCCCCTCATGCGCCTGCCGGCTCCTCGCGTACCTCGCCGACCCCTCCCGTGCCCGCCGGCCCCTACGCGCCTTGCCGGCCCCTTCGCGCCTCACCGACCCCTTTGCGCCACGTCGGCCCTTCGCGCCTTGCCGACCCTAGCCACCCCGCCGGCCCCTTGAGCGCCCACTAGCCCTCGCGCGCCATCTGGCCCCAGCGCTCCACCGGCCCTTTGCGCCCTGCCGGCTCTGCGCGCCTCGGACCATCCTCGGCCTTCAGCCCGGTCTTCTCACTGGAGAGTCCTGCCACAGTGCCGCTGTGTCGCTGTGCCACCATAACGCAGTGCCGCCGTGACGTTGTGCCGCTGACGTTGCACAATGGCAGGCGCAGTACTTTGCCTGGACGTGGAGGGGCCCGTGATCCACTTCACCGCCTGGCTTGTTGATCTTCGCCGGCACCTCACACGTCAGCGCCAGGACGGGCACTCCCTGGCTATGCATGTTGATGGCTTGCTTCCCCGCCCCCCCGTGCCTGATCCCCTCCCTGCTGACCCCACAACTGCTGAGTGTGAGACCTTTTCTGCTGCTGCGCTCGCTCGCGCTGTTTGGGATTCTCGCGATGCTGTAGCGCAGCTCGCCATTAGTTATGTGCTTCCTCTGTCTTAGCGTCTGTGCTTCACTGATGTCGTGAACGCCAAGGATTTTCTAGATGCAGTAGTTGCGCGCTACTCCACACCCGCCTCCGCCTCCGCTGGCCGCTTGATCCTCCCCATGCTATTCCCCGGTCTTTCTGCTTTCCCCATTGTCACTGACCTCGCCACTCACCTCCGTGCACTAGAGACTAGCTACCGCGCTTCTAGCACTGCAGCCCAGCTTACTGCCTTTCCACCACCGTTCTACGCTACCCTATACCATATTGCTATGCGCCTGCCTGACCGCTTAGCCACTGCCCGCGACAACTTCCTTAGCCAGCACCCCGGTGACCTCACCCTAACCGCCATTTTCAATTGCCTTTCTGAGATAGAGACTCGCCAGCGCAATATTGCTCAGTCGAGCGGTGTTGCGGTAGTCCCTATCTTTCAGAGCTGTGCTCCCTCCCAGTGCACGTATGCTGACGTTTCCGCCACGGTCGCTACGGCTGCCCCTGCCCCTGAGACCGCATTTGCGGCCTTCCCGCAGCAGCGACAGCATCGGGGCCATCGCGGTCCCAAGAGAGGGCATGGTGGTGGCACTGGTGGTGGTAGTGGTGGTGGCGGGGACAGTGGTTCTGACGAGGGGGATGGGGTTGGTGTCCAAGAGCAGCAGCAGACGCAGCAGCATCAGTCGCAGCAGCAGCCGCAACAGCAGCAGCAGCAGCAGCCGTGGGCCCACCTCCCGCTGGGGTGGCCAGGTGCCCCTGGAGGTGGTGGCCGCGGTGGCGGCCCTCACAGCTCGGCGTCTACCGATGGTTTCGGTGCTCTGAGGTGCCAGTACCAGCTCCAGACCGGTCCCCTCCATGGCATTGTGTGCCGCCGCCCGCACTTGACCGCCCGCTACTTCCGCCGCCTCGACGACCTCTTTCGTCGCCGCTTGGCCATGGCCCCGGACCTTCCCGTCTGGCCCAGTCTGCTGCACCACGGTGTGTCTGTTTTTGACTTAGACATGGATCAGATTAGTTCTGCCCTGCATTCTCTGTATGCTAACATTTCTAGTGTGTCCGGATCTTAGTACCCTCTGTTCTCTAGCTTAGGCGTAGCACCTGTGTGTAGTTTATACTCCCTTGCTGCATCAGGCGTAGGACCGTTTGCTTTGTCTAGCCTAGGCTCTACACTCGCTCCTCCTTCGTCTGCCGCTACTACTTCGCTGTCCTTCACACTTGACTTCGTTGCTGTTGTGTGATGTCATCATATGCTATCACATTCTGTCTGCCTCTCATCTCTTGTTTCAATTCGTATGTATGGTTTGACTGTGTGTGAAAGAATTTGTGTGGTGTGTTCTGGAGTTTGGGAATGTGTTTTGTGTTATTCTGTCTGAGCAGGTATTTGTGATGATAGATCTTGAGAAGATCTTTCCGACGCAACAAGAATCGCTTCAATCGGAGCAAGAACGCGAAAGCTATGAAGATTCAAAGTTCATGAGCTTGCGTTACAATTGCGGCGGTTACAAAGTGAAGTTGTGGGGTGACTTTATATGGAGTTGGGACCTTTGGGGTTGGGGAAACTTGTCACTCTACTGTAACAGCTGCAAATAGGTTGGGAACAACCAAGCTAGGTTGGCAAGGGTGGCCAACTTGGATGGATTGGTTGGGAAGGGACAAAGGTCAAAGTTGAGGTTCCTATAGGGAGGGAATCTTTGTGCTTATGGGGTTTCCTTGGTTGGGGACTCTCTTGGGACCTTCCCTCTCATCCCTCTCTTTCTATCCCAACCTTTCTCTTGCTCCTTCTAATTCCTTGTGAGATTCTTGAACTTTGATTGAACTCTTGAGATTGAGTTAAGTTCTCCTCCTACAGCTTACCCCCTAGTGCGTCGAAAGCCATAGCGTCGCGAATACTTCATCAATCAACGTGATTCAAATTGGGAACGGTAGCTGAGATCAAGAGCTACAACATATCCAAGTTTCGCGACATTCCAACGGCTAGTGTTTTGTCGACGTCGTTTCTTGTGAAGACGACTTTTCTGTCCAGAATTTCGGATTTATATTTTGAGTAATTCTAGCTCCTAAGTTCACCTAGACTCTGTCCTTAATCCTAACAAGTGGTATCAGAGCGATATTAAGGACATTGAGAGGAGTCTACAGAAGTGTGAAGACCCTTCTAGACCCACCATGGCCTGTGGGTGTGCCTAAGTGGTGTTCTAAAGGTTGGATGTGTCTTCCGCTAAGGGAAACTCTGCCGAAATTTCGTGGACGCCGACACTTGTGAAAATATCGAGGGAGCTGAGTGTGGACAGCAAAGGGGGGCTGAAATTCGTCATTTCTCAAGGAGAAGATGAATGAGAGAGGAGGAGATGCTAATGGAAGAGGAGCTGTAGCTGAGAAGACAAGTGAGCCGCCGCCATCAAAAGTTGAAGCTTTGGATGGCTCCA
The DNA here is from genome assembly GCA_027943415.1 of Closterium sp. NIES-67. NCBI lineage: Eukaryota > Viridiplantae > Streptophyta > Zygnematophyceae > Desmidiales > Closteriaceae > Closterium > Closterium sp. NIES-67. The sequence goes on from BQMB01002423.1 coordinate 38,716, forward strand.
ACTATGAGGAATGGAGCGGACGGATGAGGAGTGCCTTCAAACGCTACAAGCTACTGAAGATTGCTGTTGGGGAAGAGAAGATGCCGGAAGAAGGCGAAGCACGCGAACGGTGGATTGAGAAAAGCGCGGTGCTTTTCGACCTCATCCTTCAATCGGTCAACAAGGAGATGTTCGAGCACATCAAGGATCTTGTGGAAGCGGATGATTCGGGTCCAAGGGCGTGGAAACTACTACGCGATGTGATTCAGCCCAACACTCTCCCGATGGTGATCGTGCTCGAGAAGGAACTTGCTGCCATCTCCATGCGACCAGGGGACGATGTGAAGCCGGTCCTTGACAAGATCAAGGACACCTATGCAAGGATGGCAGCAGCGGGCAGCAGTGTATCTCAGCTGCAGCAGTGCACCAAGATCATCTCGGTGTTGGACAACTCGTGGGATAACCTCATCCCCACCCTCAACTCTCAGCAAGATCAATGGACACCTGAGTGGCTAAGGCAGCAGATTCTGCAGGAGGACTTCCGCAGACGCCATGTGGGAGGCGGTGCTGCCACTAAGACTGCTGAGGGGTATGGAGCTGCAGGGCGCGGCAGAGGAAGAGGGGGTTGGAAAGGCCGAGGCCGTGGGAGAAGCTTTGGCAGAGGTAGAGGCCGAGGTGACTATAATGAGGGGCATGGGAGCTCCAGTGGCAGGGGGAGTACCAGAATGGAGGGCACCTGCTGGTACTGCAAGAAGGTCGGGCATCCTTGGTTCAAGTGCTTCAGCAGGCTGGAGGGATGGTCACCTCCAGGCATGAAGCCGCCAAGTGGTGAACGCGCACAAGGTGGCGCTGTGCAAGGCTCAGGTGCACAAGGTGAAGGTGCACAAGGTAACGCCTATCCTGGGATGTATCTCATGGTTGAGGATGTGCATGGGCATGAGGGTGATGTGGGATCTGTGGGAAAGGTTGTGATGCACCCTCTCACGCACTGGGTGATTGATTCGGGTTGCACCAGTCACATGACTCCACGGGCAGATTTGCTTGATGAGGTAAAACCCCCTGGGAAGATTAAGTATGTGGCAGCAGCGTCAGGTGCTTTGCTCCCCGTGATTGGTGTTGGGAATGCCAAGGTTAAGGGAGCTAATGGGGAGCTTGTGGGGCTTGGGAATGTTCTGCTGGTTAAAGGCTTGTCTGCTAACCTTCTCTCTGTGCGGCGACTGCAGAAGAGTAAGGCCGAAGTGACCTTTGGACCAACCAACTGCCGTGCTAAGCTTGGGAAGAAGGTGCTGTGGAGTCTGGAAGAGGAGACCAGCTGCATCAAGGACCTGTGGCAGCTGCCCATCATCCCTTGGAATGGGAAGACTCCAACAGCAGCAACGGCAGCAGCGGCAAAGGCAACAGCAGGAGGAGATGCAACTGCACCAACTGATGGGGTCCTGGAAGCAGTCAAGAAAGTGCAGAAGCAGCAGACACATGGTGAGGTGCTTGCTGGTGTGGATGCGAGTGCGGCATGGGCTAAGGCTTCATCAAAGAGTGGAGAGGCCGATTGGGAGACATGGCATGAGAGGCTGTATCATGTGAACTTCCCTATGCTGCAAAAGTTGGTGAAGGATGGGAGCCTGAAGGGCTTGGAGGTGAAAGGGGGAGTGAAGGAGATTGGGAGCTGCCCTACATGCTTGGAGACCAAGTTCTCCAAGTTCCCCTTCAACAGCACTACAGGACCAGCCAAGACCCCACTTGCACTTGTGCACATGGATGTGGTGGGGCCCACCAGAGCCCCTTCCCTCTCAGGCAGCCGCTATTTCTTGACAATTGTGGATGACCACACTCGGGCAGTGTGGGTTTACCCTTTGAAGAGCAAGGGGGAGGTGGCAGCGGCTGTCCTTAAGGAGTGGATGCCTAGAGCTCAGAGGGAATGCGGACACAAGGTGAAGGTGATCCGCAGTGACAATGGTGGGGAGTTCATTGGAGCTGATTTTGAGGGGGAGTTGAAGAGGAAGGGGATCCAACATCAACTAACAGTGCCCTACAACCCACAGCAGAATGGCGTGGCTAAGAGGTTCAACAGGACCCTGCAGGAGGGGGCACGCACTCTCCTTGGGCGTGCAGGGCTGCCTGATCCGTTTTGGGTGTCTGCACTGAGGCAGGTCGCCCTTGTGAAGAATAGGGTGCTGGCTACAGTTGGGGATAAGGAGTGGATCCCATATACCAAGTGGTATGGGAGTGCTCCAGCTGTGAATATGCTGAGGGCATTTGGGTGCATGGTAGTGTTTCATGTGCCTAAGGAGAAAAGGGGGAAGTTGGAGGCTTCTGGAAGATGGGGTGTGCACTTGGGGATTGCAAAGGATCACAAGGGATGGCTGCTATGGGACTTGACCACCCAGAAGCTGACAGTGTCAAGGGATGTGAAGTTTCTTGAGTCCCTGTACTATAAGGAATGGAAGCAGCAGCAACAGAAGCTTCCATCTACACCACTCATTGTGGAGGCAGATGAGTTGCAGCAGCCTTCAAGGCAGGTGGAGGTTGCAGTGTCTGAGGAGGAGATATCTGGGGTGACTGAAGAAGGGGGAGCAGCTGAAGTGGAGCAGCAGCAGCAACATGAGTCTCCACCTCGAGTTCCACACCCGCCTGAGCGACCTAGGAGGGATGTGCGCTCTCCGGTGAGGCTGACCTATGGGGGAAGAGGCAAGCCAAATGTGGTGCAGGCTGGGAGTGTGGTTGAGCAGATTGAGGAAGATGAGATCGCTCACTGCTACTGGGCACCAATCCCTGAGCCCAAGACTCGAGAGGAGGCCTTGAATGGACCAAATGGGGAGAAGTGGAAGGCGAGTGAGGATGAGGAGTTCGGGTCCCTGATTGAAAACGAGACATGGGACCTGTGTGACTTGCCTCCTGGGAAGAAGGCAATCACTTCCAAGATGATCTACAGGCACAAGTATGGACCTGAAGGGGAGCTGACCCGCTACAAGTCTAGGCTTGTGGCACGGGGGTTTCAGCAGACAAAGGGGAAGGACTATGATGAGGTGTTTGCTCCTGTGGGGAAAGGAACAACACTGAGGGTGCTGTTGGCGATAGCTGCACTCCTGGGATGGAAGGTACGGCAGATGGACATTGTGACTGCCTTTCTGAATGGGATCATTCTGGAGGAGGTGTACATGAAGCAGCCAGAGGGGCTGGATGATGGGAGCGGCAGGGTCTGCAGGCTGAAGAAGGCCATCTATGGCCTTAAGCAGGCGCCTCGTGCATGGTATCACAAGTTGGAGGAGGCGCTGTTGGCTGGGGGTTTCAAGAAGAGTGAGTGTGACCCCAGCCTGTTCCTGCTGCAGGAGAAGGATGAAATCCTCATGCTCTTGGTGTATGTGGATGATATCCTTCTCTTTTCTGCATCCACTGCTTTGCTGGACAGCGCAGAGCAGATGCTGGAGATGCAGTTCAAGTGCTCCAAGATAGGTGAGGTGAAGTACTACATGGGGATGCACGTGGAGAGAGATGTGGAAAAGGGTGTGCTGAGGTTGCACCAGAGGAAGTACTGTGAGGGGCTGGCTGAGAAGTATGGGCTGCAAGATGGGGGAAAGCCAGCAACACCACTACCTTCAGGGTTTACTGTGGAGCCATGTGCTGATGAGGAGGTAGTGGGTGATAGTGACAGGAAGCTGTTTCATTCGATGGTTGGGTCGCTGAATTATGCTGCAAATCATACACGGCCTGACATTGCATTTTCTACATCACGGTTGGCTAGTGTGGTCTCACGCCCTAGTCATGAGCAGCTGGAAGCGGCCAAGAGGCTGGTCCGCTATGTGAGTGCTACGGCATCAGTGGGATTGGAGTACAGTGGAGTGAGGCAGCGGTTGCAGAGAGGTGCTGCAGATGTGAAGAGTGGAGAGATGCTCTTGAGTTGCTATACTGACGCTAGCTTCAACTCAGTGAAAGCGGATGGCACCAGCATTGGGGGTTATGTGTGCTTGCTGGGAGGTGGTGCTGTGAGCTGGCGCAGCAAGAAGCAAAATGAGGTGGGATTGTCTTCATGTGAGACTGAGTACATGGCCTTACACCATGGGGCCAAGGAAGTGGTATGGCTGAGGCGTCTGTTGGAGGAGTTGGGAGTGGTCAGGAGGAGCCGACGTTGTGTTCTGTGACAAGAGTCTGCAGTGAAGCTGGCCAAGAATGCTTGTCTGCATGGTCTGACAAAACACATAAGGCCTAAGTGGCACTGGGTGAGGAGACTCTTGATAAGAGGTGCGGGAGATAGTGAAGACCATCAGCAGGCAGCAGATATTCACAAGCGTCTGGCGGAGGCGGATCATTGGAAGGGCATGAAGCTTGCTGGGATGAGTGTGCATTGAGTATGCATGCTTGAGATGTTGGTATGGTGGTGATGGTTGGCAGCCAGAGGGGGAGATTGTTGTGTGATGTCATCATATGCTATCACATTCTGTCTGCCTCTCATCTCTTGTTTCAATTCGTATGTATGGTTTGACTGTGTGTGAAAGAATTTGTGTGGTGTGTTCTGGAGTTTGGGAATGTGTTTTGTGTTATTCTGTCTGAGCAGGTATTTGTGATGATAGATCTTGAGAAGATCTTTCCGACGCAACAAGAATCGCTTCAATCGGAGCAAGAACGCGAAAGCTATGAAGATTCAAAGTTCATGAGCTTGCGTTACAATTGCGGCGGTTACAAAGTGAAGTTGTGGGGTGACTTTATATGGAGTTGGGACCTTTGGGGTTGGGGAAACTTGTCACTCTACTGTAACAGCTGCAAATAGGTTGGGAACAACCAAGCTAGGTTGGCAAGGGTGGCCAACTTGGATGGATTGGTTGGGAAGGGACAAAGGTCAAAGTTGAGGTTCCTATAGGGAGGGAATCTTTGTGCTTATGGGGTTTCCTTGGTTGGGGACTCTCTTGGGACCTTCCCTCTCATCCCTCTCTTCTATCCCAACCTTTCTCTTGCTCCTTCTAATTCCTTGTGAGATTCTTGAACTTTGATTGAACTCTTGAGATTGAGTTAAGTTCTCCTCCTACAGCTTACCCCCTAGTGCGTCGAAAGCCATAGCGTCGCGAATACTTCATCAATCAACGTGATTCAAATTGGGAACGGTAGCTGAGATTAAGAGCTACAACATATCCGAGTTTCGCGACATTCCAACGGCTAGGTTTTCGTCAACGTCGTTTCTTGTGAAGACGACTTTTCTGTCCAGAATTTCGGATTTATATTTTGAGTAATTCTAGTTCCTAAGTTCACCTAGACTCGTCCTTAATCCTAACATACTGCTCGAAGAATACCAAGATGTCCTGTATGCCGGACACTTCGGTAGCATAAGACGCTCACCAGTACTGCAACGCACCACTACTGGCCCCATATGACAGACTATGTACAGAAATTCATCACCTCATGCGACACATGTCAGCGGATGAAGAGCAGTAAGCGAAAGAAAGCAAGACTGCTACAGCCTGAACCTGTCCCAGAACAGCCATGGCAATGAGACGTCACAACTGTTTGTACGTACATCATCTCCCAACATGGCATTCCAACCACACGCATCTCCGACCGAGACCCTAAGTTCACCAGCAAGTTCTGGAAGGAACTGATGTCTCTGCTCGAGATCAAACTCGCCATGTCATCTGCATACCATCCTCAGACAGACAGACAAACCGAACGCGTCAACCGAATCGTAGAGCAACTCCTTTCTCTGTTACGGACGCAACCCACTTACACCACAGAAACAGACAACACCAGCAAAAATTCAACCCGCACATTATTTCATCACCACCATGCATCAACTTAGGGATCGGACCCACGAGGGCCTCATCCATATTCAGCAGCAACAAAAGCACCAGGCCGATCGCCACCACAATGACCACACCATCACCATAGGAGACCGAGTTCTCATAGTTACCCGTAATCTTGACATCAGCCATCTCCTATCCAAACTGCGACCTTGCTTCTATGGGCCCTTCCTCGTTGAAGCACATGTCACCCCCGTTATCTTCCGCTTACGCTTGCTAGCTAACTGGAATATTCACAATGCCTTTCGTGTGCAACTTCTGAAGCTCTGCCGAGATCCCAACACGATCTTTACTGGATGCCAACCGCCGCCGCCACCGCCCATCCTCGTCCATGACGAAACTGGGTACGAGGTCGATTCAATGCTTGCACACCGCCGTCATCGGAATGGCTACCAGGAGCTTCTCATCCGTCGGAAAAGTTATGATCCTTCTCAAAATAGCTAGGTCTCTGGATATGATATGGGTAACGCCCGTCGTCCTCTTCGCGATTACCTTGTCAAGCCGGGTGTTATTTCTACCACCTAGTTTTGAGGGGGAGAAGTGTGAGAGTACGACCCTGTTACACTTCTTTCTCATTTCTATATTTCTTCTCTATCTCATTCTCGTTTTTATCTTGATTCATTTGGTTTCATGAGTTAGAATACTAGAACGGTTAGAAACAAGAAAGAACAAGCAAGATATAGGGTTGGGTTGTACTCTCTAAGAATATACACCTATTATAGCCTATAACTACTACATGCAGAATGTATGCATAAGTTGACACACCCCCTAGGCTAGATAAGGGGTAGTGCTGAGCAAGAAGCACACAGCTCAGGGTGGCACTACTAGTCCAAGGTGGTCGACTACGTTCACCCCAGGTGGGGGAACTGCATCAACGTAGGTGCCGGTGGATCTCTAAAATGCCATCTCCTGCTCCATGGCAACTATCCACTGAGAGGCCCCAGCGTAAGTGCAAGGGGTCGGGATGTCAAAGGCGTGTGGGTCACCCTCAGGACCTAGCAGCATGGAGCAGAGATGGGGAGTAGCCTCGAACAGGAAAGCGAGCTCGTACTGTGTGTCCTCTTGGATGTCACTCCCAAGGGCAGGATCACCCCCGACGGACGGAGGATGGACAGGGTCAGAGACTAGAGCGATGGTGTAGTCAAGGCGGCGGGTAGAGGCAAAGTCAGCGACAGCAGCGACAAGAGTGTCAAGCCTCGAGAGAGGAACAGACGGGCCGTTAACAAGGGAGGCAAGGACCCGAGGAACAAGAGGACGAGATGCACGAAGGTAGTCAGACAGAGAGGGAGGCACGACAGCAAGCAACAACGGAGGAGGCGAAGGCAGGAGGGGAGGACGAGACGTGTGGGAACGAAGCAACATAGGGTGAGAACGCTGAACAAGGGAGACAGGACGAGCACGAGAGGGACGGCAAGACCAGACGTGATACGGAGGCGTCGGGTCAGGAGACAGAGGAGGAGTAACAGGAGGGGAACGAGGTGGGAAACGAGCCGGGGACGAATCCGACGGAGGAAACACAGGACCGTGGACAAGAAGGGGAGGAGGCGGCGGGGGAGGCGCAGGCGAGCGGTCATGGGAGGTAAGGCCGAGCAGGCGAAGGGCGGACACCGGCGGCGACTGCTGCTGCTGCTGCTCGACGCCGACACCTGAACCGCCAGCTGCACCACGGCTACCTCTGGAACACTCCACTCCAGCACCCCCAGAACGAGCACCCCCAGAGCAAGAACCCTCTCCAGCACCGGTGCCATGCCCCGAGCCATCCAGGACAAGCCACGACAGGAACCCCAGGACTAGCACCCTCCTCAACGCCAGCACCCCAAGAGGCCACGAACGGCTGCTGCTGTGGCAACGGCGGTGACTGCTGAGGTGGCGGTGGCTGCGGCGGCGACGACTGCGGCAGCGGAGGAGACACCTGGAGAGTGACGTGAGACACACCAGATGGGGAGGAAGGTGAGTAGGGGCTACCGGGGGGAGTGGGAACCAGAAACACGGGAGGGGAAACTGGGAGACCACGGTGGGGAAAGCGGTGGTAAAAGGAGACAAACTTGTCAAACGTGGCGTCACGAGAGTGAAGGAAGCGGTGAGACAGCGGGTGGTAAAATTGCCAGTCAGAGGAGTCCAGGGGGAAACCGAGAAAGACACAGAGAACAGTGCGGGCAGTGAGCTTGTCCGGGCCAGAGGCACGAACGTGAGCAAGGCAGCCCAAGACGTGGAACGCGGATGCGTCACCAGGGAACCCGGTCCAAAGAAGGGTCGCCGAAACTTGCGGCCGCTGGGAGCGCGGACACAGGTTAAGCTAGTGAGCGGCATAGCGAACGGTGAATGGCCACAGAAAATGGGGTGCACCGGCATGAATCATGGAGATACGAGCCACCTCCATGACCAAGCCGATGCGTCGCTCAGCGACCCCATTCTGCTGTGGGAGTCCGGTAGGGTGTACGATTGGGTGATGCCCTTCGCACGACAGATTTTCCCCGGCCGACCAGAGGCGAACTCGTCGCCATGGTCACAGTGGAGACACAGCATAGGGAGACCGCGGTGGAGGCACGCAGCTACGACCCACGGGATAAGAACGTCGGGCACGTAAGTCTTTAGCTCAAAGGGATACACCGTGGTGTAGCACGTGTAGTCATCAACGAGCACTACAAAGTAGCGCTCGCGACGCAGACAAGGGACGGGGGCTGGGCCCCAGACGTCCAGGTGGAGAGTCTGGAGGGGTGCGGTGGCAGGACAAAGCGAGGAGGAGTGAGGAGCATGGCAGAACCGGCCCATGATGCAAGGCGTGCACGGCACTGCCAGCGAGGGAGGGAGGGCAGGAAGCGACGCTAGAGACCTAGGGCGAGACTGTGCTGGGACATGTGACGCAGACGCGGGAGTGCGGGGTGACCTAGGTGGTGGTGCCACATAAGCGACGGGTGAGTGAGCCACCGACACGAGCACGCAGCGTCGACCTGGGTAGACGCAGAACTCGAGGAGGACGCCCCACCTGGGGGGAAAGCAGTGTCCAGCGTAAAAAGGCCAGACACGTGGTCCCGGGGGAATCTTGCAAGGGGGAACCCTAAGGCGGCCTCGGTATAAACAGCGTATCGCTCGTGACCTGGGAACGTAGTGGTGACGCCGAGGTCCTGAAGACAGCCGACACCGACTAAGTTCCGGGAGAACGAGGGGGATGTGCAGGTCTGAAAGGGAACCCAAGGGGAGTGCTGGACCGCTAAGAGCAATTAAAGGACCAGAGGAGGGGTCAGCAAGTGCGACGGCGGCAGGCGCGGCAAACAACGTAAACACAGCGTGGTCGCGGAAGAAGCACGCAGACGCACCAAAATCAAGTGTGAAGGACAACGAAGAAGTAGCGGCAGACGAAGGAGGAGCGAAAATGATGAAGAAAAATCTCCACCCCACGACCAGTCTTCGCCAGAGAAAATCGCCGAGGAAAAATCTAACCCCGCGGCAAAAGGACTCTGTCAAGACAGGGAAACTCCTTGAAGACCCAATAAATTATAAGATTTTGTTAAATTTATCTTATAAAGATGCTTTAATGAAAACTTGTAATTCTCGAGGGGCTAGAGCCTTGGAGAAATTTCGGGAGGGACTCCAACAGAAGCAGAAAATTATGGAGATCGTACCGGTACCTGAGAACTTGGGGACCAAATTCAGGAGTGTGGAAAGAAGCCAACCTTTCCACAGAGTTAACGTCCTCTACCGACACCAGCCCGCAACGACTACCCGTTCCCCAGAGAAGACGTCGGTGGAGCTGAAGCACCTCAAGAGGAAGCTGGGGGTCTACAGGAAGCTGCAAAAACCCCGAACTTCTCCTTCGGATGCATCCAACTCAGCAACTTCGTCAACGATACGAACAGTCGTTACGGAAACTCCGGGCCCTGGAGAAGAGCCTTTCTCCAAGCAGCCTCGACCAGTGGCCAGCTAAGGAGTAGGAAGCAACGAATATTGAGATGTACCCTATGACCCAATCAATGAAACTATCTTTGGGTACTCCGAGCAACGCCTGCCCCTCGTGCTCGAGGTCATCTGCAAAGGACGATGCCTCCAAGCGCTCGTGGACAGCGGAGCATCGCACACCATATGCGACAAGGCAACAATCGACCGACTTCCAGAAGAGTACAAGCCATCTGCGTTTTCTGCAACGATGGCGGATGGCAGCAAGTTACCAGTACACGGCGAAGCAGTGCTACACCTACAAATCGGTCCACTGCGCTAAAGACATGCACTCCCCATCACCAACATAAAAGGGCTTGACCTTATCTTCAGGCGAGACTTCCTCAAGAAATTCAACCTCGAGATCAACTAGGTATACCGCACCGCAAGCATCTACAACAAAGGAAGGAGAGTCCAGCTACCCAACTGGGACGATACAGGAGATATCCCAGTGGAGACACTTCCCAGGTTCGAGAAGGACGTCAAGCGAACCGACACCGGACTTCTGGCGATAGCAACAGAGGTGGAGAATGACGGAGAGAAAGCTCGGAACCTCCAGAAAAAATCAAGGGATTACTGAAGGAGTTCCAAGACATTCATCCCAACGACCTTCCGGATGAACTACCGCCATACCAAACGCCACCAACACGAGATCGTGGAGGAACCAGGCTCAAAACCGACCTTCCTAGCACCGTATCGGCTAAGCCCTACAAAACTAGCCGACATGAAGAAACATATCGAGTATCTCCTCGCCAAAGGACTCATCCGACATCCACTTCACCATACGGTGCCCCAGTACTCTTCACACCGAAACCGGACGGAAGCCTGCGCATGTGCATCGACTACCGGGCTCTCAACAAGCAGACTATCAAGAACAAGTACCAGATACCACGAATCGATGACCTGCTTGACCAGCTTTGGGGAGCCACGGTATTTTCAAAACTAGATTTGCGGTCCGGATACTGGCAGATACGAATGGCGGATGATTCTGCTCACAAAACTGCCTTCCGAACTCGGTACGGATCGTACGAGTATCTGGTGATGCCGTTCGGACTCACCAACGCACCTGCAACGTTCCAAGCAGAGATGAACCACACCCTACGCCCACTCTTGGATGCGTGCGTAGTGGTGTACTTGGACGACATCCTCGTCTACTCGCGCGACATGCAACAACACGTCGAACACCTGCGACGCGTCTTCGAGATTCTTCGACGAGAACGCTTCTACGTCAAACTATCCAAGAGCGACTTCGCCCTCGAGAAAGGCCAATTCCTTGGACATATCGTAAGCGCTCAAGGAGTTCACATCGACCCCAAGAAAATCGAAGTTGTGCGTACATGGAAAACACCCGAGAACGTTAAGGAGTTACAGTAGTTCCTTGGCTTCGCTAACTACTACAACAGATTCATGCCGCAATACGCGAAAATCGCCGGGCCACTCACGAATCTGCTGAAGAAGAACACGCCCTATAAATGGGAGCCACAACACCAAGAAGCTGTGGAGCAGCTAAAGCAAGCACTCACGTCCGCACCCGTACTCATCTTGCCAGACCCTGAACGCGACTACGTCATCGAAGCTGACGCTAGCGGCCAGGCAGTAGGAGCAGTCTTCATGCAAGACCAGGGGAATGGATTGCAACCAATTGCCTACCTCAGCAAAAATTTACATGGAGCAGAGCTCAACCACCCGATACACGACAAGGAGGCCCTTGCTATCATCATCGCCTTCAAAACGGGGAGATGTTACTCGAAGGACAACAGTCTACACCGACCATTGCAGCCTAAAATATTTGAAGACGCAACCAGCCTCTCAAGGCGACAGGTTCGGTGTATCGACTTCCTTGAGACACACTTCCACTACGACATCGTGTACAAGCATGGCCATAAAAACAAAGCCGATGCGCTTAGCCGGCCTGCACACGTTGCCGCAATCCAGGTTGAAGGGATGAATCCATTCCTCAAGGGTCTCTTCACACACGGGTACACCATCAACCCCGAAATCCTTTGGCAGAAAAGGGACATGTGCTACAGTGGGACAACAACATCGCGTACCGGAAAGGATCAACGAAGATCTGGGTACCTAATTACCCTCCATTGCACCAGTTACTACTCGAAGAATACGACGACGTCCTGTACGCAGGACACTTCGGAAGCAACAAGACGCTTACTGATATCACCAAACACTACTACTGGCCCCACATGGCAGATGACGTACAGAAATTCGTCACCTCGTGCCCTACATGTCAGCGGATGAAGAGCAGCAAGCAGAAAAAGGCGGGGTCTGCCTACAGCCTCTTCCTGTCCCAAAACAACCATGGCACGTGATCAGCCTAGACTTCATCACCGGGCTACCAACTACCACACGCGGTCATGATGCGATCCTCGTCGTCATTGACAAGTTCTCCAAAATGGGACACTTCATCCCGACACACATGACATCACGCACCGAGGAGACGGCACAACTCTTTGTTTGCTACATCATTTCACAACATGGCATCCCGACCACACTCATCTCCGACCGAGACCCCAAGTTCACCAGCAAGTTCTGGAAGGAACTTATGTCTCTGCTCGGGACCCGACTCGCCATGTCATCTGCATACCATCCGCAGACAGACGGCCAGACTGAGCGTCTTAACCAAATTGTAGAGCAACTACTCCGAGCAGCATGCCTAGACAAAATCTCTAAACGGGACTTGCATCTGCACGTACTGGAGTTTGCCTACAACAATGCTACTCACGCCGCTACTGGACAGACGCCGTTCTTCCTCTGTTACAGACGCCACCCACTCACACCTCAACAGCCAAACATACTAGCCACAGTCCAACCCGCTCATGATTTCATCACGACCATGCACAAACTTTGGGATCGGACCCACAAGCGCCTTATCGACATTCAACAACAACAGAAGCGCCAGGGCCGGTCACCACCGCACAGACCACACCATCACTTGTGGGAGACCAAGTACTTCTCGACACGCGCAATCTTGACATCAGCCATCTCCCATCCAAACTGCGACCTCGCTTCTCGGGGCCTTTCCTCGTTGAAGCACAGGTCACTCCTGTTACCTTCCGCTTACGCCTACCAGCTACCTGGAAGATTCACAACGCCTTCCATGTCCAACTCTTGAAGCCCTACCGAGATCTAACACGGTCTTCTCTGGACGCCAACCGCCGCTGCCGCTGCCCGTCCTCGTCCATGATGAACACGAGTACGAGGTCGAGTCCGTGCTTGCTCACCGCCGTCGATGGAATGGCAACGGGGAGCTCTCATCCGTTGGGAAGGGTTATGATCCTTCAGAGGATAGCTGGGTCTCTGAATCCGAGATGGATCATGCTCGTCGTCCTCTTCGCGACTACCTTGTCAAGCAGGGTATTACGTCTACACCTAGCTTTGAGGGGGGAAGTGTGAGAGTACGACCCCATTCCATTCCTTTCTCATTCCCTTTCTATTTCATTCCTCTTTTATCCTGATTCATTTGGTCTTTATCTCATTCCATTTGGATTCCTATTCTCCTTTTCCATAAACCTTTGGTTTATCCTGTTATTATCATTATATCACCGACCAGGCTCGGGATGTACTGGCGCGCTATATCTAGCGTAATCCTGCCGTAATCCCTTAAAGCCAATAGCCTCGCGTGGCTATACACAGGGTGATTCTATTTTCTAGAAGGGTCTATTCCCTTGGAATAAGATAGACCTGGTTACCTGATGTACTTTGGAAGTATAAAAGCGACTTGTATGAATCGATAGTGCAACCTTTCCTCGACACATTCGATGTTGTAAACAAATATATTCAGATCGCTTGGAGTTTTGACTGTCGGATTTACTTCTGCTTCCACAGACGAGATGGAACGCGACTTTGGACAAATGGAGAATGACGCGCAAAACAAAAAATCAGCAGCCATCAACACCGCTTACATCATCTGGACAACCAAATTCGAATTCCTTCATTTGGTGACGAATTTGGCGCGCAAATCATCTGCAGAGTCAGAAAATCTGCCAGAGTATTACCTTCTTGGTAATAGCTGCAAGCAGAAAACAGACATGAGAAGGTGGATCGTCGGATTGGTACGGAATCAACGACATGAATGCAGCAGAGATTACACTATGGAACAGCATTATCATGGACAACATTCGTGACCAGGGACTGCACAATCGACGCATCTTCTGTCTAGTGTCAATAACGATCGATTTATTTTGACGAAGTCATCTTCGTTAAAAATTGATCGACATCAATACAACGAGATCTTCACCCAGGAAAAACTATGGGGGTGCGTGAAGATATGTTCTCCATCCACGAGACACTTCTTTATACAAATTGATCGACAACCTATGGGATTGCAAAGAAGTAGCCGTTTTCTCTTGCAATGCTCCCAAGTTCAAGTTGCTGCGAATGAGCATATTTCACACGCAACGACAACGCAGTGAACCCGTCTCGTCAAGGCAAGTGAGACACTATTTCGTAGAAGGAGCTGATTGATTCGTCTTCATCAAGAATCTCAGCCATCCGAAGTGATTGATTCGAGCAGTCTCAACATCGACCTCACGAGGCGACACACCAATCATGCATCGCGATTCCAGGTGTTAATGACCTGCGTGGATTTTTTTCCGTGCATGTCACGATGCTTGACAGATTGAGGAGTAATCAACCTCCAATCCGGCAAGTACTTTTTCACTAGTGACCCTACGACACATGCATTGGAGGCGATTCTACCAGAAGCCGAAGTGTTACAAGCATCAGCGTAACTTCGATGATACAGGAGAATGCTGAGCAACACAAGGTGTCAACACATGAGGGAGATGCGGACTACTACAACACAATCACGCGCTCTACCGACCGTACATCAGAGGCACGGATGAGCATACCAGGAATTGCTACCCATGGATACATTGAGGGGAGAAGCAAATGTATCTTCATACCCTCAAATGGAAACCATCACCGGCAGCAATGGAGCAACACATGTGTACCAATGTGCACGTGTTCTTGGTAGTTACACCTGTTCCACCCATCAAGAACACTCTTGTGGGAAGAGGGAGTTGATGGATTCTCCTTCAACCACTACGAGTTGAGAGAATTCTCTACAGCAGCTGCCACCGTCACCATCGTCGCTACCGTTGCCGCCGGCCACAGCAGGAGACTCAACACAACAGTCACAACCAAGTCATGATGGATGATTCTCCGCTCAATGGGAGATAACACTGGATTATATTCCAGTATGATCACATAAGACCCGGCCAGGCACAATACTATTGATTTCCAGCTAGTGGGAAGGAGATACCCACTATGCGAGGGGAACAACATGGCCATGCCATGTACCCTCAAGAGCAAAAGAATTTTGCTCTTATGAGGATGGGAGGACAACGGTACTCTACCGGTATACAAGTCCTCATAGCCTATGGCTTTCTTTGAAGTCATAAAACCTACGTCGCAACCAATCCATCACAAGCACCACCTCGACGGGAAGCAGATATGCGTGAAAATGGAGCGCCGATGCCACTCCGGAGAGTGGACTCCGCGTATCTCCAACAACACCCCTATTTGCCGAAATGGAGCAGACTTCAACAGTGATCCTGAGTAGCTAAGACATCTTCGACATCAACGCTACATCAAGGACAATAACAGAATGAGACAACACATAATGGCACCAGAAGACCTATCTCAATATGTGCGCACAGAAAACCGATGCCTACCGATGGCCTCCTTTCTAAATTGGATGTGCATAAGGTCATATAGGATTGGCTGTCAGCAATGACCATTTGGAAATGGGAGAGGATTATTTGGAAATCTACGCCAGCTGAGATTCCTTGCTCGAGCAACCACCGAGGGAAACTACTTTGGTGCCAATTATGGAAGTTACCAGCTCCGCATTTATGGTACCAACCCCTCGCATGGTTCTGAACACAAGGGATACACTGAGCAGCACTTCGCATGCGCTGTTGTACTCAAGGCAGTGTAACTAGCAGACCACATGGTGGACAGGGTTACTACTAGTGATTTCTGCTCTCCATTCCGCAACACTACAATGCCGAGAGGGGTACGACTCGCGACAACCACTAAGGCATGGACCAGCATTCGACAGAAGCTGCATGTATCGGATACAAGACTGTTACATAAGCACTACTATGACACGTCTGCCATACCACCAACACTTCGTGATCTTCACAGGTGGACCAGATGTGGGTAACAGCATGCACAGATCGGACAACATAGCCATTCATCTGCACGTTACAGCACACTGTTCTAACCATTCACATCTCCAACTACAACTTGCACCTGCTAATATATCACTGACGGTGATACACACCATCCTTCCTTGCTGTGGACGGAGCCTGCCCACTCCGTAGCAACAGACAGTTCTTGCTACAATCCAACTAGCTTCCGATTTCATCACCATCATCCACCATCTTGTAGATCGATCACACAAGCGCCTCTTGGACATCCAACAACAGCCCAAGCACTTTTCCATTCATCACTACCGTTATACAGACCGTAATCTCGGCATCAGCCATATTCCATCCAAGCTTCAACCTTGCTTCTGCGGGTCTATCATCGTTGAAGCAAAGGTCACTTCAGTCAACTTCCACTTCCGCCAACCAGCCATTTGAAAGATCCATAACGCCTTCCATACCAGCATCTTAAACTCTATCAAGACCAAACACGCTCTACACCGAATGCCAACCACCGTCGCCGCCCGTGTTTGTCCACGATAATGGGACAACTACGTGCTCGGACACTGTCGTCATCAGAATGGCACTCTTGGAACTTCTTCTTTGCTGCAAGGGTTATTATCCTTCTGACGCTGCGTCTCTGAATCCGACATGGGTAACGCCCGTCGTCCTCTTCGCGACTACCTTGTCAAGTAGGGTGTTACTTCTACCCAACCCAGCTTTGAGGGGGGGAAGTGTGAGAGTACGACCCCGTTACACAAATTTCCCCTTTCCATTTTGCCTTTCTATTTTATTCCCCTTTTTATCCTGATTCATTTGGTATTTATCTCATCTCATTTGGTTTCTATTCCTCCTTTTCCATTATCATCCTGTTACTATGATTATATCACCGACCAGGCTCGGGATGTACTGGCGCGCTATATCTAGCGTAATCCTGCTGTAATCCCTTAAAGCCAATAGCCTCGTGTGGCTATACGCATGGTGATTCTATTTCTAGAAGAGTCTATTCCCTTCTAGAGGGTTTAGGGTATCATGAGTGATTTTAGGTCCCCCCCACCTGCTTCCGCCCCAGCGCCCTAGCCTACCGCCTCGCCGGCCCCTATTGCGCCCATCCGCCCCTCTAGCACTGTAGCTGGCCCCTCGCGCCTAGCCGGCACCTTCGCGCCTAGCTGGCACCTCGCACCATCGCCAGCCCCTCGCGCCGTCGCTGGCCCCTCGCTCCCTAGCCTGCCCTTCGCGCCGTCGCCGGCCCTCGCGCCCAACCGGCCCCTTGCGCCTAGCTGCCACCCCTCACGCCCTAGCCGGCCCCTCGCGCCGTCGCCGGCCCCATGCGCCCTAGTCGGCCCCTCGCGCTCTAGCTGGCCCATCGAGCCGTCGCCGGCCCCTTGTGCCGTAGCCGGCCTCTCGCGCCCTAGCTGGCTCTTCACGCCCTAGCTGGCCTCTCGCGCCATTGCCAGCCCCCTCACGCCCAGCCGGCCCCGCGCGCCCAGCCGGCCCCTCGTGCACTAGCCAGCCCCTAGCGCCCTAGCTGGCCCCTCGCGCCCTAGCCGGCCCCTCGTGCCCAGCCGCCCCCCCTCGTGCTGAGCCGGCCCTTCGAGCTTAGCCGGCCCCTTCTAGCATCGCCGCCGGTCCCTCCAACGCCTGTCCGGCCCCTCGTGCACCACGACCCCCTCTTGCGCGCCTGTCCGGCTCCTCGCGCGCCAGGTCCCTGTTCCAGAGAGTCCTGCCGCCACGTTGCTGCTGCGGTGCTAGCTCACGCTGTCTGGGATTCTCACGATGCTATAGCACAGCTTGCTATAAGTCATGCGCTTCCCCTTTTTTAGCGCCCACGTTTCACGGCTACCGCGAACGCCAAAGACTTCTTAGATGCAGTAGTTGCACGCTACTCCACGACTGCCTCCTCCTCCTCAGCTGGACGCTTGAT